>OX352478.1:2602500-3112500 GCA_947093115.1 Brenthis daphne | reverse complement strand
TATGTAGTATTAATAATTAAAAGGTCATAATTTGTAAATTTAAATTATTATTAGTCTGGTTTTCACACCTATTGGCGCTCCGAGCACATAATAATCACATTTTGATATAATAGTTCATTTATTAATCATAACATATGACGCCAGTCTGCGCCAGACTTCGTCGATACACGTATATAGCATGTCGGTGATGCGAACCTTTAAGTTTTGCTCCTAGCAAAAATCGCTCATCTCGGGTATAGAAGTTTTCATTTCAAAAATAATAAATTACAAATAACAGTATAATATAACTATTTAATATTAGCGACTCACCGTCGCCTCGCTCGGGTTTATCCCTAAGATACATTTTAATATTTTTGAGCGGAATCCTAATTATTTTATTGAAATAAAAGTTGCCTAAGTTACTCCATATAGCAACAACTACCTGCCAGTGAAAGTACCGTCAAAATCACCCCAGCCGTTTCGGAGATTAGCCGGAACAAACAGACAGACAAACATTTTAAAAATTGCATTTAGTAAAAAGCTTTCATTTTGATATTACAAACAGACACTTCAATTTTAATTATCTGTATAGATGTAAAGATAAGCCATGGTAAGGAGCTCGTTTGTAAAACTAAATGAAGCAAATCCACTACCTCAAAAGAAAATTCTTACAAGCTTTAGTCTAAGTATCCTAACAGTACAAAATGAAACTCACCTTGTTATCAAAGGCACCTTGAGAGTCCAACGTGTGCAAGTTTTGTTCCATCAAAGCCAGGCCAGCCGCATATAAAGTGGGGTCGTCCAGTTGTAGCACAGATAACGCCACCCAAAATAACGCTTTGTGTATGGGAGATTCCTAGAAAAAAATATATGTTAAATACCTAATACTTTCTTAGATTTACGCGAATGTTTGACATTATTAAATAAAACTATCTTTTCGGATTATCTCGCGGATTTATTTTGATTTTTGGTTCCCGACGTTTCAAACGCTTTACAGCATCCATGTTCACGGGAGAGTCTCTCCCGAGAAAAAAAGATAGTTTTATTTAATAATGTTAAATACCTATTATTTCTGTATAAATAATTATTAAATGATACTACATATATTAGTCCATTCATCGAAGACATACAATGTGGCTTTCGCTACAAAAGGTCAAGGAGAGTAAAAATTTGGGGGAGTGTTACAGTTTCGTGTCCCAATTAATATTCCTAATTTGCATCTTCGAACGAGTGCCGCTCGCGCCGCCATTTTGCAAAAATGGTACTAAAAACCAGTTTTTCGAAAGAGATAAAGTTCTCACCGGATGCAAAAGTGGCTGCAACCTTGTCAGGCACATGATGATAGCCTCCAAAAGAGCTAGATCATTGAAGGACTCTAATGCTTTCACTAGTATACGAAGAAGTTGCTTCATATCGCCATCTGTCACATTCTTGCCTGCAGAGAAGTAAGAGGTTAGAGTTTATAAAATACAAATGAAAAGGTTATTATGATATAGTTTTCCTAGCATTGCGTGCGGCTCCGCCCGCGTTCAGATGACCAAAAACCAAATTCTTAGGTTTTACATATTTGTATACTCTTACAATGCAGTTTTTGTATTTTTTTCAGAAATGAGATATTTTCCGCGGCAAAAAGTATCCTATATGTTGACCCGGATAACCAGCTATTACTATAATAATTTTCATCAAAATCCCTCCAGTGGTTTTTCTGTAATGCGGAATAGATAGACAGAAAAAAAATCTAAAAACTATAGATTCCGCGTCTGTATCGATAATAATGTCTATTTCAATAAGATTTTCCAAAAAATATTAATATACAGATTCGGCTCTGTTACAATTTTATTATAAGTATAGATAAAAATGTACTACAATGATAAGCGACTTGAAAATGATTGCACCGATTTGGCTAACCTATACATATAATGAAATTGTAACTAAGACAAAATCTGTACATTAAATATTTTTTTGGAAAATCTTATTGAAATAGACGTTATTATCGATACAGAGGCCGAATCTATATTTTTTTTATCTCTCTGTCAGTCTGTGACTGCATCACGGAAAAACCACTGGACAGGTTTTGATAAAATTTGGTAAGATGATAGCTGGTTATCAGGGTCAACATATAAGATAATTTTTACTGCGGGAAAATATTTCATCTTTGAGAAATCTATATTAAACGTTAAAACGTAAGTTGGGACGAAACCGAGCGAAGCGAGGGTGAGTCGCTAGTTAATAATAATATGCAGTGGATGATGCCTAAAATAGTATTATAATTTAGCTATTATCATTCAAAAATTACAAAGTAATAATACCTCTTAGATTTTTGTTTGGCACCATTTTTGACCGACTTCCAAAATGTAAGAGGTTATGTGTTTCCATTATATAGGTTACAGATGCTCTTTCTATTTCATATTTTAGTGTATATCTATTAGATATTAGTAATAACTTACTTATACATCCAAAGACGATGAGCGCTCGCGGTTGAAGGGCCGGATTGAAGCAGAATGCAAAACTTTTCGCTAAGGATGTCCTGAAATATACAATCGTATTATAAAATTTATTATTACAAATGCGAATGCTTGTATGTGTATCTTTTTGTTACTCCTTTACGCTAAAATGGCTGGAAAAACCGTAGAACACCATAAAAAATACGACGAACAAATAAAAGTATAAACTAGAGTAGCACATAAGCTAACTATAGAATTTGTTAAAAGGTAGTGGTGTGTGTACGTGTGTGTGTATGTGTGCGTCATGATATGTATGTATGTTTTCTTTTAACTGCCTCGGTGGTGTAGTGGCTAGCATGTACGGCTGCACATCCGGAGGTCCTGGGTTCGAGTCCCGGGTCGGGCCAAGTTTAGTTATTGAGTCTTTCTGTATAGTAAGCCTCAGTAACAGCCCGGAGTTGGGAAGTTGGCGGTGTTTCACCCCCCTGCCGAGACAGAGCACGTAAAGCCGTCGGTCCTGCGCCTTAACTCTCACCGGTCGTGTGGAGTGGTCGTCCCACCGGAGTATGAGAGTGATAGGAATAGAGAGTGCACTTGTGTCTGCGCGTACATTAGTGCACTATAATATCTCCTGCGCAGTTGGCTAATCTCAATGAGATTGGCCGCCGTAGCCGGAATCGGCTAGGAGAACATCATCATCATGTATGTTTTTTCTTTAAGCTAAACGACTCAACGTATTTAATAAAACTATTTTGAGTCGTCAGCCATAACTAGTTTATAAGAATGAACGGTATATACATACACTCGATATACTCACCAAGTGTCGAGCCAATCACAATTGGGTATATCCCGCATACACGCTTCCATAATCTCCAGTAGCGCGTCTGCTATCGTCTCTAGCGACTGCAGCGGCAGGCGCTCGCGGTCCGACTGCCCCCCGCCCCCCGCCACACCCCCCGCCGCGCCCCCCGCGCCCCCCGCCGCGCCCCCCGACCCCCCGGCCGCCGCGCCGGGGCAGCTGCTGCTCACTTCAGAGCAAGTGTAGGAATGCTCCGAATACCTAAACAGGATATTATAGATCTATTTAAATACTAGCGACTCACTCTCGCTTCGCTCGGGTTCGTCCCTAGCTTGATCCCCTATACAAACTCTTATCCCCATTTTCACACCCTCAAGGTATAATTTCCGGGATAAAACGTATCAGGGTCTCAAACTATCTACTTACCAAATTTCATCTAAATCGGCTCAGTAGATCCAGAGATTACCCTCTACAACTTCACAAACTCACTAACTTTACCTCTTTATAATATTAGTATAAATTGTCAAATTATAAGTATTATATTATTATAAAACGAACTGATGTTTAGAATGGCAAAAACACAAATATTCAACAAATTAGATACAAAGATTTAATTACTAAGAAATTGTTTTTCTCGAGCGAAGCGAGGGTGAGTCGCTAGTCTAGTTATACATAACCAAAAACTTAAAAAAAAACTATTACATAAAATATTTAATAGTCTTAATGATTGTCATTAACAGATAGATATAAGCATTTCAATCTTACTACTATTATAATAAATATGAAAGTTTGTGAGTATGGATGTTTGTTACTCTTATACGCCAGAACGGCTAAACGGATCTGGATAAAATTTGGCACAGAGATAGATTATAGTCTGGAATAACACATAGGCTACTTTTTATCCCGGAAAATATACGGTTAGGGATAGATTTGTTTTATTTGAATATTATTCATATATTAGAATACATCTATTCTCACCAATCTCCCGTATGTCTGTTGTAGGGACTCCTAAAAGCGGTGACGGCAGCCGACTTCACTTTGGATATACCGAACATCTGATAGAACTTCGGCAAAGCGAACTCGTCCAAAGACAACATCAGCACACGTTGAGTTTCCTCTGAATAATAAAAAAAATAATATTTTTCTCAGCAATTTTAATTTCAATTAATTTTTGCTTATATCAAGTGTAAATTGAGATAATTGCAATAATTTTATATAACAAGCGTACAACATATAAATATACATATAAAAAAAAACAATTTTGATTTTTTCGCAGTTTTATTTAGGTTTTTTGTTATACAGAAAACATGTATGTCCTCGGGAGAGACATTTAATTATTTGTAAACTGTGAACTGTGAAAGTGGTATTTTCATACTATTCTCAATGTCCCATAACATATTTATCTGGCGGTATTTATTGATGTGTATTACAAACTTTCGTATTAATCCCTCCGCGACCGCGGACACGCCGGCGTTACAGTTAACAATAGGTTTCTTAGAAATTTACCTGAAGGTATTAAAATAATAGTGCGATAAATTTTTTCCCATTATATTCACGCAATCTAACAGTTACATCGCAATCTACTAGTATGTATGTATACATTCAAACAATATTTTTATTCCAATTTCGAATTTTAATTTAACAATTTTATTTATATATTTATGTATCACAAAATATACGATTTTACAAAATAAAGGAACAGAATGTGTATAAGGGACTACCTAGCTCTTATAGAAAATTCTTTCAAAAACCCTTCAGTTGTGGGAATTTTTTTTAAAAGTTTTGCAATGTTAAAAATACATAAAAAACCTAAACCGAACCCAAATCAACCGAGCAACTGACCAGCGAACGTGGGTGAATTGCAGGTGCAGAGCGAGTGTATGATGTTGATGACGAGGCCGTGCGTGGCGGCGCGCATGGACACCGCGCCCGAGCACACCAGGAACGTCACCGTGTGGAACAGGTACGGCAGGTGGCGCGCCACGTCCAGGCAGTTGTTGAACGAGAGCATCAGCTGCCGTGTTAAATAAATAAATACATATTATACAACAGAGTCCTCCGCCGCGTCTGTCTGTCTGTTCGCGATAAACTCAAAAACTACTGCACCGATATTCATGCTGTTTTCACCAATAGATGCAGTGGTTCTCGAGGAATCATTATCAACTCAAAAACAAAATTTGAGATAAGTAAGATAAGTAAGTTCATTTTTATCCATTAAACTTAAGAAATAAATAAGAGAAATATTGAATTTGAATTGAATTTTTACTCCCACTGTGTATACACTATACACCTTTACCCGCCGTTGCACTTGATGACTCACTATTTTCTTAACGCGAACGGACTATAAGTAAATGATTACTAACTCACCAAATATCTGGCAAGTATGGCGATATCGTCCCACATCATGTGTTGTTCCAACATGGCCGTCGGTGAGTGACATGTTTTATCCACCACCTGAATAAAATTATATTGAATTTACATTTTTATAAAGATACAATAAAAGTTGTATACATATAATGAATATCTAAGTAAAATAATGCTAGTTATTTTTTTATAGAAGTAAATGTAGATAATAAAATGGTATTGTTATTAAATTGTATGCCAACAGGTTTTATATCTATAACCTAGAAAAACAGTAAAAAAAAAACAATCTGGAAAATTATTAGAAATATGTTTTTTGTTTGTATATTTTATCATTTAATCTGAAATTTTACAACTTAACGAGGAATATTTAATAAAAAAAACTCAACTACATAAATAAAACAACAAAAAAAAACAAAAACAAAAAAAAAAGATAAATAATCACTCACACTAGCCGGGGTTACGGGGCTCAGGATATTATTAGGCAGTTTAGAAAGGGCCTGTGGAATAATTAAATTAACTAAAATAAAAAAATAAAAATAAAATAATTATTATACATACAAAAATAAATACTTATTAAATTAATATAAAAAAAGACAAAATCCCATAATGATATGACGCACCATTCAAAGCTGCCAAAGTCAAATATGTGCAAATAATTTTTCAACATGGTCACTACTCTCCTTACCTAATCTAGCTGGCTTTCAAAAGACATGCTCAGTCCGCCAGCACTTGTCCAGCATGGTGGACTATGGCCTGATCCGTCGCATTGGGGAAGCCCACGCCCAGCAGTGGGACGTTAAAAACCTGCTTGTTTTTGGAAATCAGTCAACACCCAATGCACAAAACAAACTCACCCTACACATCCTACCGATAACTTTCTTCGACACGAGTTGAACATTAGCAGACGCGAGCGCGACCGCCGTGTCCGCCATAATTTCTATCATCGGCGATCCGAGACCTGGAAACACGTCTCATGTTATATTTTGTTACATTAACACACAACCCCATCTAGTTCCATGGTAAGATACGAGGTTACGAGGATACTAGATAGTTGATACACTACACATATATAATTTTAACTGCCTCCGTGGTGTAGTGGAGATCAACGTGCGCGGGACGAGAGAGATTCTAAAGCTAGCACGTGCATGTACCAAACTACGTGCATTTGTCTATATTTCAACCGCTTACAGGTATATGCTATTTGTATATTCATTGTATTGCCTCTGTGGTGTAGTGGCTAGCATGTACGGCTGCACACCCGGAGGTCCTGGGTTCGAGTCCCGGGTCGGGCCAAGTTTAGTTATTGAGTCTTTCTGTATAGTAAGCCTCAGTAACAGCCCGGAGTTGGGAAGTTGGCGGTGTTTCACCCCCGTGCCTCGGAGAGCACGTAAAGCCGTCGGTCCTGCGCCGACACTCTCACTGGTCGTCCCACCGGAATATGAGAGTGATAGGAATAGAGAGTGCACTTGTGTCTGCGCGTACACTTGTGCACTATAATATCTCCTGCGCAGTTGGCTAGTCTCAATGAGATTGGCCGCCGTGGCCGGAATCGGTCCGGAGAACATCATAATTTTAAATACATACATATTATAAATATCCCATAAATACCCATGACTGGAGTACAAATATTCCTGCTCATCACACAAATTAATGCCCCCAGCGGGACACGAACCCGCGACCGCTGGCACAGCAAGTAAGGTCACTACAAACTGAGCCATACGTGTCGTCAAATTATAAAACTACCGTCTCCTAACGTTAGTCCTTACTCCAGGTCATGGTCTATCTGTGTACTTTTTATCCAGATTTATCCAAACAGAGTTTGAATGCTGTAGTGTCATCTCGTGGCTACTCACAGTTGCACCCATCAACTCTAAAGCCATCGAATATATTGTCCCGTCTTAAGACAGTGGTAGCCCAGTGGTAACGCGCTCGCTTGGTAAACCGAGTGAAGCGGGTTCAAATTCCGGGTCTAGCGCCTCTAATAAATCACATGTGCGGATCATTTCAAAGATGATTACTACTCGTCTTACGGCGATGGAAATATCGTGAGGAAAAATGCGTATCGGAGAGAACTTAATAAGGTATCGAAAGACATGGTGGACCTGATCCTCCTCATCTTGAACGTTGGCCCGTGCCCAGCAGTGGGATGTTAAAAAGGGCTGAATACTATCATCCCGTTTAGATAATTTTGTTTGTATGTTATCTGTGGTTTATTTGATCTGTGACTTAATCCTACTCACCTGATGTAACACTCCTCTGTATAAAACTATCCAGCACCATGTCTATTAGCTCGGGCACGTGGCCTATTGAGCCCCATATCTTCGCCTGCACTGAAGGGTACATCTCTGTCTCTTCTATTGTTAGGGTTATTAATTTCTCTAGTATTTGGGCAACTTGCTTTTGACGTCGCGATTCGTCGGAGGGTTTGCAGAATCTATACAGATAAATAAAATTGAAGTTATGAGAATGATATAAAGATATGAAGAATGAATTAAACGGTTTTTTTTATACCACGTCGGTGGTAATCAGGCATGCGGCTCGCCTGATGGTAAGCGGTTACCGCAGCCTATGGACGCCTGCAACACCAGGGGCATCACATACGCGTTGCCGACCCTTTAGGAACCTATTTACTCCCCTTTTAAAGGACCCCATACTGTAGCCCTCTGGGAAAACCTCGGCAGGGAGTTCATTCCACAGCGAGATGGTCCGTGGGAGGAAATTCCTCTGAAACCGAACTGTACGGGACCATTTGGGCTGCAATATGTGAGCATGAACTCGCTGTCGATGGCGAGCGGTGCGGTGATAGAAAGTGGCCGTGGGCATCATTTCGAACAATTCTTCGGAACACAAACACTTGTACAAACGATAGAGCACACATAGGGACGCAAAATCTCTTCTTAGACTTAGGGATCGACTGTTAGTAATGTCAAAATAACAGCGTTTTAATAAATGCATATGAAATTACATACGGTGATTATAAGAAAAACACATTTTTAAAATTTTTGTCTGTATGTTTGTTCCGGATAATCTCTTAAACGGCTGGACTGATTTTGACGGGACTTTTAGTGGAAGATAGCTTTTCGTTTTAAGGTTTCGGTTACGCTCTTTAACCGGTTAAAACCCGGAAAACGGTTCTTGACGAATTGAGATTCCATGATCGAAATTAATCGCTTAAAATGAGTTCCTGTGCGTTTACATTTGGCGATTCTATGCTAATGGTAAATTGCTTAGTAAAAGTAGGAATGAATTAACCGGTTTATTTCGGTATCAATACCTAAGGCTAACCTATCTATAAGAATAACGGTTAACCATTAATAGCCATTAACCATTATTAATTCGGTTTACTAAATCGTTCATTTTTATTAACCGGTTAATGAACGAGCAATGAATTATTCATTACATTAACGGATTTAGCCGTTTTTTAAACTGCTTTCAAGCCCTGTTCACATCAGGTCTAAGTAAAGAATTAATGATTATTTACCTCACTAAGTTGGCCAACCATGGCGTCATGTATTCTAAGCATAAATGCTTCAATTCTATTGTCGATCCTCTGAAACCCTTTAAACATAAAAACAATTAATTTTATTTAATCTATACATATAATAAAATTGTAACTAAGTCTAATCTGTACATTAAATATTTTTTGGAAAATCTAATTGAAATAGACATTTTTATCGATACAGAGTCCGAATCTGCAGTTTTTAGAATTTTTGTCTGTCTGTCTGTTACCGCATCACGAGAAAACCACTGGACAGATTTTGATGAAATTTGGTATGATAAAAACCTAAGGATTTGGTTTTTGGTCATCTGAACGCGGGCGGAGCCGCGGCCATACTAGTATTATAATATTATTATTAAAATAACGTTCGTTTTAGTAATCTGTTTTTTTAATAAAAAGCTTTTACTTATAAATTGTTTTTCTTTAGCTGAAGTGTTTCTTCTACCAACTGTCATCAGAAAAACTGATAAAAAGACATTTATAAATGATATATAAATATCTCGATTTTTGCTAATTTTGTAATCATTACGTTTTAACCGACTTTACGTGAAAGATATTCAATTTAAATCATAACATTCAATTCAAAATTGAAAAAGACATAAAAACACACACACTAAATTACACTTAGTTTTATTTACTCTATTACGCATCTCTCCTTTTCAAAGTCGGTCAAACACACAAGAGATATCAAAATAAAAAAAAGGTACAGTACGTGAAAATGCAAAAGAAAAACTTACTTGTATACATTCTTCTAAAAATTCAAGTGTCAAATGCGGCTCGTTATGCGCGAGTTTCTCACTCACCGACTTGATGAATATCGTGTTGTTGGACGGTATACATAGGCCTGGGGGGCATATTATAATTATTACTTTAGTCCATTCGCGTTAAGATAAAAACTTTTTAACAAAAAAATAAAAACCGACTTCAAACAAAAGCACTAAAAAGTAAAAAATAACTGATTGGTAGTTTTCATTTACTATACATACCTAATCAAATATTTTCGAAGTCGGTGTGCTTTGCTTTGTATGGGCTGGCACCGATTTCGAAAATATTTGATTAGGTATGTATTTAATAGGTAGGCTTTAATTACTTAGCCAAAGCACACTGACTTCGAAAATATTTGATTAGGTGTGTATAGTAAATGAAAACTACCAATCAGTTATTTTTACTTTTTAGTGCTTTTGTTTGAAGTCGGTTTTTATTTTTTTGTTAAAAAGTTTTTATTTTTCCCTTTTCAGTGTAGACAGTAGTAGCAAAGTAAGAATTCCAACGTGTTAGGCTTGTCAAATCAAACAAAATAAGCCCAAACTCAAAGTATCTACTATTAGCCGTTGAAGAGTTCCACCTATCCACCTTCTGGCCTTACCATCAGATCAGGTCAACAATACCAAACCACTGTACTATCAACGGAAATAGAAACACTTGCAAATTTAAAGTTAATATGACAATTAGAAGTAGGTTAAATTCATCATTAGCTATTTTTCCATCCTTAGGGGTGGTATTTTTTTTTGAAATTTAAATGGGACCAATCTGGAAGTAGACATTTTCAAACAACACAAAAATTGTCCAAATCGGTTAATAAATGACGGAGTTCTGAGGTAACAAACATAAAAAAAAAATACAGTCGAATTGAGAACCTCCTCCTTTTTAAAGTCGGTTGAAAATCGATTTTTTCGCTACGCGTGTGTTTCCTTCTCAACTAAAACTCTGTATCAGCATTTAATTATCTTATATATTCCGATTATAATGAGAAATTGGTGTTCAATATGTGACTCTAGCATCGAGCACTATTGTTTCATAGTATTGTTTAGATGTGATTTTTCTATTTTAAGTAATTTTAATCATAAGTATTAAGTAAAGACTTTGGTTTTTTTAGGCCTCCGGCTGTCATAAACGTAACTCACAGCTAGTATATAAATAAATAATAAATATTTTGGGACATTAACACACAGCACCATCTAGTTCCATAGTAAGCTACGAGGCTCGTGCTATGGATACCAGACATTTGATACACTACACATTATATAACTTTAAATACATATATATACCCATGACTGGAGTACAAACATTCGTGTTCATCACACAACGAATGCCCTCAACGTGACTCGAACCTTCGACCGCTGGCACAGCAAGTAGGGTCACTACGAACCGAGCCAGACGTGTCGTCAATACACCACTCTCCCGCTCGTACCCGAGGTCTCGAGCAGCTGGCCCTCTATCTTGAGGTGGAAGGTGGCGGTGAGCGCGCACAGCTGGTTGTAGGCGGCGGTGCGCAGCGTGGGGTCGCACGAGCCCAGGTTGAGCAGCGCCATGTTGAGCAGCGTGCCGGGCACGTCCTTGGGACGGATCTTCTGGTGCACCGTCACCGAGTCCTGGGGGAGGTTGGACTTATTTATGTATTCGACCATTCATTCATTCATTCATTCATTCATTCCGTTAAATAGCAAAAAAGAATATGGATCGTCTGGTGCACCGTCATCGAGTCCTTTTGGGGGTATTTATTTAATAGCGACTCACCCTCGCTTCGCTCGGATCTATCTCTAGATGCGTTTTAATTTTTTTGAGCGGAACCCTAATTCTTTTTTAAAATAAAAGTAGCCTAAGTTACTCCCTATAACATCAGTTATCTTCCAGTGAAAGTCCCATCAAAATCAGACCAGCCGTTTCAGAGATTACTCGGAACAAACAGACAGACAGACAAACATACAAAAATTTAAAAAAATGTGTTTTTCTTATAAGTACCGTATATAATTTCATACGCTATTATTTTGATATTACGTACAAACATTACAATTTTATTTATCTGTATAGATTCCTCCATTTATTCATTTATCCATTCATTTATTTATTTACTTAATTAGTAAGACAGAATATACAAAATATCTTAAGTCAATTCGTATGTACGATTATATACCAATTAAAGGCTAACTCAACATGTTTATTTAACACTACTACTAAGTTATTCAAACAACCCATTTACTATAAAAGAAACTATGTTAAAACTAGTGTTGCCCACAACTCCAGTCTGTTTGTGTAATATAATCATAAAACTAGTACGGATATAATCATAACGCGGTTACGGATAAACACAAATCAAGATACGGATAAAACCAGAACTGTATACGGATACAATGATAACGGCTACGTACCGGCTGACTCAGCTCCCATCTATTCCGTATATGTATAATGGACTGCACGATGTTATCACAGTCGTTGTGTATGAAACTTAGAGGTGTTGCCTCGTTTATAATAGAGAGTGAGAACTGGTTATCATCCACCAAGCACACCTGGAAATGGAATGTTTATTTATTTGTTGAGAAAACAACAGCATCACATGAGATAAATGAATGTAAGAACAATGTGTACTAAAATAAAGCCAATTACTGTTTTTTTCTTTTCGTAATACATATAGCATTACACGAAGATGAGTTACCTATCAGAAAAAAAAACATGAGATAAATGAATTTTAATTAATTTTTTAATTAAAATTGTATTGTAATATTTTTAAAGTTACACTTGTTTCTTCTCTTTTTTATCTTCAAACGTTCCGTTTGGAAAAAAAATATGAAAGTAAAATTTTTATGATACGCGCGTACACCGACAGCCAAAAAGCGACATGACGAAGTTAGCTGCATTCCTTTTACAAACAGATAGTAATGACATACGGGATAAAATCTTTAAGTATTTTGTTCTGTTACACCAAAGAAGTATAACTTCTTACGAACAATAGGTAAATATATATTTAACTATCACTGTCCGCGGCTCCGCCCGCGTTCAGATTACCAAAAACCAAGTTCTTAGGTTAGGTTTTTACAATACAGTTTTTGTATTTTTTCTCAGAAATGAAATATTTTCTCGCCATAAAAAGTATCCTATATGTTGACCCGGACAATCAGCTATCAATATACCAAAAATGAAAATCCCTCCTGTGGTTTTTCCGTGATGCGGTAACAGATAAACAGACAAAAATTCTAAAAACTGTAGATTCGGCCTCTATATCGATAATAATTTCTATTTCAATAAGATTTTCCAAAATATATTTAATGTTCAGATTCGGCTTAGTTACTATTTCACACAATTAAATAGCCACTCGTAAATCACACTAACCTCATCTATCTCCGAGGCGTAGTACACGTCGTTGAGCAACACCGGTAGACCTAGCACTTTGGTTTTCTCCACTGACGTTATTTGTAGAGCCGTCGGTCCTACCTTTGAGCGAGAATCACGACATCAAATAGTTGTTGTACTATTAATAAATTACAAATTAATAATAATTTATATGCGCCAAAAATAAAAATTTATATAAAAATTACAAGTATATGTATGTTCAATATATATTAATAACTAGCAGAACCCGCGGCTTCGCTCGCGCTAAAACTACAAAATTTCTAAAAAACTAGTTTTATACCAACTTTCATCCCCTATTTCACCCCTTTATCTATTATCTCCACAGAAAAAATTACGCCAATCCGTCACCCCGTTTCGTCGTGAAAGGACAGACAAACAAACACATTTTCACATTTATAATATTAGTATGGATTACGTGTATTCATGTAACAATTGTGTGAAGTGTACCGACAAAGAACAGGGAAAGCCACAATTATTTTTTTGTGTTTTGTATTTCTAACAAATCTGTCTTTGGTAATTGCATTCCCAACCACTGGTTTTCACAAATACTCAACGGATGTTGCTAAATGTTTTTATCTATGCCCAAAGCTAGAACAACTGGGAATATCCATGACATGCCGGTAGAGAAGGAAGATTGTCCAAAAATGTACATAGTTAAATGTAACCGCATGCTTAATCTCAATAAAAATATTATAACTTCTAAACTTAAAATTGCTTTTTTCTCATTCATTAGGATATCTTTATTTTTATCACTAAAACTAAGTATCTTGATACAACCTATAAGATAAATGATCAAATCTTGAACCTATATCAAAAATCAAAGGCAAAAGTGCACTTATGTATATCTATAAGAGATTTCTTCTATACACATATGGCTATATGAAACTTAACCTAAATCCGGATGGCAATACAAGTATTCGTTACGAGGATGAAGAAAAAAAAGGTTATATGTGAAACAAAATACTAAAAACCAACCATACTATACGTCCAGACATCATGTAGCTTTAATATATTTTTACATACATTGTTTTTTTGGTATAATAAAAAATTAAATAAATAAACAAAACAAAAAACCTCAAACAACCCATCATAACCCTACAAACCTTAATTGCAACTTTCGTGTCTTTATGGGACAATTTCAAAGCATTATTGAACACTTTGAGATCTTCTTCCAAGGCAAGGGTTGCTCCAGGGAGTTTTTGCTGTTCAGGCTCCACATAATCGCTGAGACGACTGTGGTTATCAATGAATATGAGCTTTCGGTTGCCCTGGTAAAGAAAAAAAAATCAAGAGTACTGCCGACAGAGGTGAAAACTTAAAACTATAAACAAACAGTTGTTATTTTTGGATATTCAAATTGTTTGACCTTAAGTTAAACTTTGTTAGTTAACACGTCACGTGACCATGTCGATGACAACTTACATGAATTTACTCCCCATCCAAACAAACCTTCCTATACAAGTATTCACTTCAAAAAGCAGTAGTAGTTAGTATCTTCTCAGTTTGATTGACCCTCGTGGGTGTAGTGGATAGTTTGTACGGCTGCATATCTGGAGGGTCTGGGTTCGATTTGAAGTTGGGTCCAGTATAGTTATTGAGATGATGAGATATCTTTTGGGATTACCCAATTGCGCAGGAGATATTTTAATGCGCGCAAAAGCAATGTATACTTTTTATACTACACACTTTCAAAGTTCTTTGGGACGACAGTTCAACACTTAATATTTCTTGACAGAAAAATCGTAACTACTTCAACCTCTTTCGGGACTCAAACCCAGGATCTCATGACAGCGACTCACCCTCGCTTCGTTCGGGTTCGTCCCTAGCTTGATTCCCCATACAAACTTTCATCCTCATTTTCACCCCCTAAGGTATGATTTCCGGGATAAAAAGTATCCTACGTCCTACCCAGGGTCACAAACTATCTTCTTACCAAATTTCATCTAAATCGGTTCAGTGGATCCAGAGATTATCCCCTACAAACTCACAAACTCTACCTCTTTATAATATTAGTGTAGATGTAGTTAGATACAGACCCTCAGAGGCGCGAGTATGGCCTCATGGAACTTGGTATACTCTCGCACCCAGCTGTTGCAGTTGTATATGTAGCAGGCGACCGCGCTGGTGTATGCCACCTCAGGCAACACGCTGAACCATTTCTGAAGGAAATCCGTTCTGGGGATAGGCCGAGTATAATAATAATAATAATTTCTAGTACTTCCAGTCACACTAATTTTTAATTCTATGACACTTGGTTAAGGCCCATGTGATAGAGTAATACCTTCTTTTGAAAGAAAGAAGAGAAGAGAAATTTCTTTAAAAATAATAATAATAAGACTATAACTACTCTTTACTGTACACCCACAAAAGAAAAAAATATAAAAATATACAAGAAAAATATATAAAGAGCTATGTATAAGAGGCGGCCTTATCGCAAGAACAGCGATCTCTTCCAGGCAACCTTTTAAGGTGTCGGTATTGACAAACTGTAATAAATATGTGTAATGATAGTGCGCGAATTTATGTAATAGAAACGTCCGCATCTGTCTGTTTTTCCGCTTACTTCCTCTAAACAATGCAACGGATTTTTATAGGTTTTCACTAATAGAAAGAGCGATAAAGAAAGGTTTGTGTATACAATTGGTAAATGTATTCAGCCCTTTTTAACGTCCCACTGCTGGGAGTGGGCCTCTCTTCAATATGAGGGGGATCAGGGCACAGTCCACCACGCTGGCCAAGTGCGGGTTGGCGGACTTCACATGTCTTTCGAAAACTTACTAGGTACTCTCAGATGCAGGTTTCCTCACCATGTTTTCCTTCACCGTAAGGCAAGAGGTAATCATGTTGGAAATGATTCGCACATGAAAATATCAGAGGTGCGAGACCCGGGATTTTGAACCCACTTCACTCGGTTTCCCAAGCAAGCGCGTTACCACAGGACTACCACTGCCTCGAATTGATAAATATTTTGTACAAATTGACTGAATCTAGACGGTGTTCTGACAAAAAAACTGCTTTTGTAAGATTACATGGCTAACGCTGGCTAAATGTTTATAGGTACATATGTACATCAAAACAATGTACTAGAAAATTGTAGGTCTTAATATGGCCTACAGAAAAGTCCACGACAACTTGTGTGTGCAATCGGGTTCTAGGATTTTTGTAAAGACAATATTCGAGCAGGAAAACGTCTGTCAGTTCCGCTGGTATAGTATATATGTATTTCGTTACTATACCTGAATCGGTTATCGGAGTTCGTGTGAGTGAAGTCAACGATCAGTTCGAAGGGTTGTTGGCAGAAGGGCTTGAGTGTCAATATCACGTGGTAAATCAATAGATCTGCGTTCACTTCACCTATCCTGTGGGCAAAATAAAAATAATATTATATAATAGAGTATTTAAAATACGTCTGTCTTGTCACTTTTACTGAGAAAGAGGTGTGTTGATTAATGATTTTTTTGTTATCAATCACATTTCGGAAGTTCTCAGGCTTGAGACATTGAAACTGCTGTTAGAGACTGACAAACAATAAAGAATTTTCAATTTGATTATTTTAAATTCGAAAGTTTTATTGAGTTTATGTTCGTTACTTCTGTATTATTTAATGAATTTGAGTAAAATTTTCAAATATACATTTCTTATATTCTGGCTTAAGACATAATCTGATTCTATCGACTTAACTAAAGACCTACTTGAGCCGTGGACAAAAACTAGCTATAGGATTTTTACCATGAAAAAATATTGTTACTGCATGTCTATTAAATGCCATAAGTACCCATTTCAAAAAAAAAGCAAAAATTAAAATATACCACTAAATAAAGCATATTACTCTATTCAAGAGTTTCTCGTCGATGGAAATGTGTGAAAGATAAATTGACTTATATAAGGGATATCTATAATGTTATGTTAATAACATAAATAAACATAACTCGATATTTAAAAGAGCAACGGTTGAGTTTTTTGGGCTCTTCTCAGCATAACTGCTTTCTGAATCGGTGGTTGTTTCCTCAAAAATTGACTACACTAACGCTTTTTAAAGTAAATTATAAAAAAAATATTGCAAAAGTCTACTTAAATATTTTATTACTTCATTTGTAATTTCTGTTTAACTATCAATAAGGTAGATAGATAAATAAAAAGTATAGGTAGGTAAGTAAAAAGAATAGACTAACGAAAATAACTAAGAGATATGACCAACGAAAATATTACATAATTTCTATAGGGAAATTCGAAATAGAGCTATCTTGTCTATGCTAATATTATAAAGAGGCAGAGTTTGTTTTTTTGTTTGTTTGTTTGAACGCGCTAAGCTCAGGAACTATTAGTCCGATTTAAAAAAATCTCTTTGCATCAGCTATCCTGTTTATCGAAGGCTATAGGCTATATATCATCCACAAAAAATTTACGGTTCCCGTGGGATAGATTTGTTTTGTCTACGGACGAACCCAAAGCGAGGCTTAATCGCTAGTATTATATATAATAAAATAAAAGATTTCTTAACTATTTGTACGTTTTCGTTTAAAACCAATAGACTACAGAAAACAACTAACAAAAAAATCCATAATAATTTCCACTCACTTATATCTTCTGGAAATAAAATAGAACACCGGATTTCCAATTTTGCTGGTGCCCGCTTGATAGAAGATATTGAGGCTCTTGATGCTTTTGAATTCTTCCTTTTGATGCATATTGTGCTTCACTATGAACTCTTCGAAATTCGTGGAAGACATGTCTATTGAAGACCAGCGTGCGTACGACGAGAAGAGAAGACCAGATGTACTAGAACAATAAGTTATTTTATAGAAAAATAAATTATCTTGTTAGATTTTTGTTTATTAAGCATTTCTTTTGATTTATGGTAGGTATTCAACCATTTTTAACGTCCCACTGCTGGGGGTGGGCCTCCCTTCAATATGAAAGGGATAAAGGGATCAGGTCATAGTCCATCACGCTAGCCGAGTGCGGGCGGACTGAGCATGTCTTTTGAAAACTTGCTAGGTTCTCTCAAACATGCAAGTTTCCTCATGATGTTTCCCTTTACCGAAAACAAGTGCTAATCATGTTGGAAATGACTTTCATAAGAGAATATCAGATTTGTGAGACCCGGGATTTGAACCCGCTTCACTCGGTTTCACAATAATATGATTTAGTTTCTTATTTAATTAACATATATTTAAGTACATTATAATATTATATTAAAAGAATCAATTTCGCATTGTCTCAAAACTAAAAAAAAATCACATTATAAAATTAAAGCAAAAGGCAGTGGTAGCCCAGTGGTAACGCGCTCGCTTGGGAAACCGAGTGAAGCGGGTTCAAATCCCGGGTCTCACACCTCAGATATTTTCATGTACGAATAATTTCCAATATGAAATTTATAAAGTAAATGATTACAATAAACTACAAATAACTAAACTTACGATTCGACTGGTTTGTGCTCTGGCGGTCCCAAATACGCGAGCAGTGTTGCCATCTGTAAAAAAATAATTATTATTATTAAAATATATATATTAATTAATGTTATCAGAACATTATTTTTTTATTGTTCTTTCTACAAAGAATATATCAATACCTTCCTTAAAAATGTATGCGAGTTTAAATGAGTTTCTTTAATGTTTTAATAAAACAGAATATATATTCATAAATAGAATAGAAAATATGTAAGTATTTTTAATAGATACTGTTTTACAAGGGAGTCGAGAGCGTTATACGTTTACACCATACGACTCAGTTTTACTGAAAAGGCCCACCAATAGAATCACGTCAAAAAAAAAACGTGCGTGTGTGTGTACTATGTACAAAAATAGCTAAAGATTTCATCCCGTACCGTATTCCATCCACAACTATCAGTTTGTAAAAGGATTGCAGTTAACTTCATCATGTCACTTTTTGGCTGTATATCGTAAAATTTTACTCTCATAATTTTTTCCAAACGTAGCGTGAAGGAACAACAAACATACACACACAGAAACTTACGCATTATATACATAGTGAGTTCGATTAATTAGTTCCGACAAATTTTTTTTTTTTTAAAACAACAATTTAGGGACCTGTCTATCGAAAGAAGTTGGTTTTTTTTATAATACGTTATACATTGTACCTCTTTCCCCCAGTTTCCCCACAAGAGATGGGTAAGTTATACCAAAAAAAGTATGACTTCAAAAATGCCATATATTTCGTTAGACATTATCACAAACAAACAGACAAAGTGATACCTTATCGAATGGTCGTCGGCCCACGGCCTTGTGGTCGCGGCTGCAGGAGAGGTAGTCACCGATCTTCTCCTGGTGGTTCCACAGCAGACGGTGCAGCGCCAGCACGTTGGCGTCGCTGATGAAGGACAGGTTGTGGGAAGTCTGGTCCACCGTCTCGCAGTCCGATGCTATTTCTATGAAGAACCTGAACACATGGACGAGTGTTTTTTTTTATTGATATATAAGAAAATATATAGAAAGTCACGTGCAAAGGTAGACTTGATCTCTAAGATATGTCTTCCAGTTGACCCATGTCTATAGGAAATATTACTTTGTTTATGGATGAAAAAATATTGATCTTGTAAAGATTGAAAGAATTGAGAACCTCCTCTTTTTGAAGAAGTCGGTTGAAAATAACGAGGTTCTGGAAACGGTTCACGTTTTTTTTTAAAAAAACGCTCAAGCGAGTCGAGTCAAACGCTATCTCTATATAGAGCCTGCATCGATTGTACTCTTTGTATATTTGTTTGTTACATTATAAATCAATAGATCCTTATATTTAAACAAATATTTGTCATAAAAAATAAAACATTTTTTTTCAGATATAGATTTTATGTTAATTTTTTAAATCAAAATAATAACGCAAAATAAGAGGAAAAAATATTTTTATTTAAAAATTATAAAAATAATAATACAGCCCGACTTACTTTCTCCCAGCTTCAAAATGCTCCCTGAGGAAATCATTGAAGGGCAACATGTGTTGTTCCTTCGAGAACTCGACGTGATTAGCGATGTTCTGCAATATCTTGGACATTAGCATCAACCCGCGCTTGATGTGGGGAGGGATGGGCCGACTCACTATACCCATCTCTTGTGGGGACACTGGGGGAAATAGGTACCTATAGTAGAAGACACGTTTGGCCAGTTTGTAGTTATCCTACTTGCTGTGCCAGCGGTCGCGGGTTCGAGTCCCGCTGGGGGCATTCATTTGTGTAATGAGCACTTATGTTTATATTTATAATATGTATGTATTTAAAGTTATATATGTATCAACTATCTGGTATCCATAACACAAGATTTGTAGCTTATCATGAAACTAGATGGTGGTGCGTGTTAATGTCCCAACATATTTATTTATTTATATTTGTTTAATGTATTATAGAAAAACCCCTACGTCGTTTCAAAAGACAGTACTCTAAATTGTTGTTTTCCAAAAGATATATATTTTGTCGGAACTACATAATCGGACTCGCTGTGTATATAATGCACAAGTTTCTGTGTGTGTATGTTTGTTGCTCCTTTACGCTATAACAACTAGGCGGTTTTGTTTCAAATTTTGTACGTAGATACTTTAACCGGGAGTAACATATAGTCTAGTATTGGTTACCTCTCTCGTGACCGATTTATTACAGAAAAACAAAAACAAATCTATCCCACGAGAACCGTACATTTTTCCGAGATAAAAAGTAGCCATGTGTTATTCCAGTCTATAATCTATCTCTTTGCTAAATTTCATCCAGATCCGTTCAGCTGTTCTGGCGCAAAAGAGTAACAAACATCCACAGATACAAACTTTCACATTTATAATATTTATACATATATACGGACTAATTAGATAATAATTGCGACTCACACAGCCTTTTTTGTACCTATATTAATATCTTTATAGAAATATTAAGATTTTCAAAGAAAACTGATAAAAATGAACTATCTCTTTCAATACTATATTTTTCATTGCCTTTTATATTTATTTATTGACATAATAAATAGCACTCACCTATAGCGGGATTGATGTAACGCAAGAACAAAACTGTGCCGACAGCCCCCACGCTCGTCTGAGGGAACTGGACAAACCTTTTGCTGAGCACCTAAAAAAATACATAATTAAAAACCATTTATCATTTATTTATATAAATATAATTGCAAAACTTTCATGGAACATTTCATGGTACTGTCTGGAATAACTATATTGACTTTTGAAACGTTTAAAACCTTAGTCTATCCCGCGACCATGATTGCTGTAAAGCATTCGAAACGTCGGGAAACAAAAATCAAAATTAATTCGAAAAGAGCTCATATTTGACATTTTAAATAGATTATTTTATTCGCATCTTTAAATTGTAACGATTATCACAATTGTTTTATGAGTAGACACAGTGTGTAACACTTTCGACATTTGCGATATCAAAAAAAAACTAAAAAAATAATTTTTATAAACAAGTTTAATTGATTGACCACAAGTCACGAAACTCAAAACTAAAAACCATAATGTGTGTATATACAATATACATGTATGTTGTATGTACATATTATATGTATCCGTGTGTGTGTGTGTGTGTGTGTGTGTGTGTGTGTGTGTCCCCGCACCTGGTAGAGACAGTGGCACATGCTGCGCAGCTGCGAGGGGAAGCGGTCGGCGGAGTGCACGATGCGCTCGAACACCTCGCGCGTGAGGTCGCGCAGGTTGTTGCGGTTTATCATTATGTCCTGGCTCGGGTCCAGTCTGTGTACAACACATATTACACATATAAAGAAACCAATCAAATATGTATATATCCACAGTTCGAAGAAGGTCCGATGACCGTGTATTAAAACATTCCCACTTTATGTTTAACCTTGAAACACAAACCTATATCTATCTATATTATAATCCTATATTATAGAGTTAAAAAATATTAAGAATCCACTGAAGAATATTTCAAAAATATAAAAAATATTCTTCAGTTTATTCTTCTAGAGAAAATTTTAAAATTAACTATTCTTCTATTCAAATATTCTTCTAGAGTTGGTTCTCTCAACTGTAAGACGACGAGTTTAAATTGTATGTATGTACATCTAATATTATATATATATCTCACCTAGCAGGGTCTACTTCAAAGCTTAAATTAGGATTAGTCTCGGCCTGATCTAGTAGGGCACTGATCAAAGGCTCTAACAGACCCTGTAGATATCCATATCCGTATATTTTGAAGCAGAACGCCATAATTTTGCTGCCTAACGAGTTGCCTCGGAATAATGTTTGCATGCAATCTGATACCTGGAAATAAAAGAGTTTCTTTTATACTCTATACATATAATAAAATTGCAACTAAGCCGAATCTGTACATTAGATATTTTTTGGAAAATCTTATTGAAATATACATTATCATTTATTTACGATACAGATTCCGAATCTATGGTTTTTAGAATTTTTCTCTGTCTGTCTATCTGTCTGTTACCGCATCACACAAAAACCACTGGAGGGATTTTAATGAAATTTGGTATGGTGTTAGCTGGTTATCCGGGTCAACATATAGGATACAAAAACTGCAATGTAAGTAAAAATACTAATATGTAAAACCTAAGAATTTGGTTTTTGGTCATCTGAACGCGGGCGGAGCGGCGGGCAATGCTAGTATTAAAGATAAATTATAACATCCTGACCGATAACCATCACGGTGACCAATCTTACTGAGAATATCAACTGCGCAGATTCGATCCGAATTAAAACGTAATAACTATACTTCCAATATTCGGAAGTGGAACATTGAACCACCGGATCTTCAGCCGTATGCTACCCACTAGACCGCCGAGGTCAGTTTAAAAATAAATACATACATAAACATGACTTTATAGACGTAAAATAAGTATTTTTTGGTCATGATACTTGAATCCTTCACTACTATTTTAATAACAATTATAAAATTAAAATAACAATTACAAACTTATCAATACACATCTCGTATATAAAATTAAATTTAATTAATTATGATTATTACATTAGATTGATTATATTAAAAAAATACGATTAAGACCATAACGATTGTGTATTTAAAAAAATAGTTTAATTTTAATGATGAAGTAAAATTCGTTAATCTACAGCCAAAGGTGTCACGCTGGACATTTTTTACAGCAACTAATAAATTGTACATCTATTAACATCAGACATGGCCCCATATCAAGTTTCTATAAAAAAATGTTCCCCTTCAAAGCACTCAATAAACTATGTTTAAAAGAACTTTCTTTTTTTTTAAATTAGACAAATATTAACCACATGGTGATAAGAAAACATCGTAAGGAGCCTGCATGTCTGAGAGAATCTAGCAAGTTTAAAAAAACCGATTGTTTAATTTGGTTGGCTATGGCCTGATCCCTCGCAATGAGGGAGGCCCACTCCCAGCAGTGGGCCGTTAAAAAGGATTTAATTATAAGTACTATAAGGCAACTCACCGCACAAACTTCGACCTCCCTATAAAAGATGTTCCACAGCAACGGCGCCAGCAAATGCTTGGCATCAAACAGAGAGACCAGCACACGCGCGAGCTCGTCCATCTGGGCGGACCCCACCACGCTGGCCAGCGCCATGGCTATTGGCAACTCCCCCTATAAATGTTACACCATTATAAGACAAATATTTGACATCTAGTATACAGATAAATAAAATTGAAGTGTCTGCTTGTAATGTCAAAATAATAGCGTTTTACTTAATGCATATAAAGTTATATACAGTACTTATAATATACTTTAAATTATATACAGTATATATAACACATTTTTTTTTAATTTTTGTCTGTCTGTCTGTTTATTTGTTCCGGATAGTCTCTGAAACGGCTGCATCGATTTTGACGGGACTTTCATTGGAAGATAGCTTATGTTATAGGGAGTAACATAGGCTACTTTCATTTTAGAAAAAGAATTAGGGTTCCGCTTACAAAAATTAAAACGTACTTAAGGACGCACCCGAGCGAGGCGAGGTTGAGCTAGTTTTAAATAAAACTATCTTTTTAGATTTTTTCACGGACTTATTTACAGTTTTGGTTAATTCGTTTTGAATGCTTTACAGCAATAATGATTACAAGAGAGACTATGGTTTTAGACGACTCAAAGGCCATTATATATTTGTTACAGATAGTAATCGTTAGAACTTCTTAATAATCACACTAATAATATAAATGTAAAATTTTGTATGTGTGTGCGTGTGTGTGTGTGCGCGTGCGTATTTGCGTGTATTTGCGTGCATGCGTGTGTTCAGTGTGCGTGCGTGTGCGCATGTGCGTGTGTGACTAAAATTTACTACACAGATAGGCTTTTAAAACCGTCAATGGCTTATTATTGAAATAGCGTTATTTTTCTGTATACATATAGCAATTAAATAGTAGATTTTTTTCTAATTTACACTTCACTTTCACCAACTTGGAGGTAAAATAGTTGTAATGTGTAATTGTTTTAATAACGGTAAATAAGACTGAATAATAGTTTTATAGGGGTTACGGATGGATGGAAGAATGAACATGAATAAATAAATACTATAAATACCTTATCAGATATCATGGTAACGAGTTGAACGAGTTGTTCAAAGCGATCAGCCAGAACTGTCTCCGCCAGGGTATCGAACTCCGTACCCTGCTGCAGTATCTTCGTCAATACTTCCATGAAGGCTGCACGCGTTTGGAGATCTCGGTGATAGCCCAAATCTGATTAAAATTATAAACAGTACAATTATCAGCAGGGTTCAGAACCGGTTTAAAAAAAATGTGTGTGTGTACTTATGTACGCCATTAAGAAGTTATACTACATATAGAACAAAAATAGCTAATGATTTCATTCCGTACGTCACAACTCTCTGTTTCTGAAAGGAATCATCATGAAATAAAACTTCATCATGTCGCTTTTTGGCTAACGGTGTGCGCGCGAATCTTAAGTCACACCAATAAATAAAATTCAAAAATCGAAAATTCTAATTATTTAAACACAAATTCGAACTTACGCACACCACATAAAGTACTTTTTTAAACGAAACAACATGCGTTTACTTTTATCATCCGAAAAACAACGAACAAAAGAGATTTGATAAAAAGCGCGATTCAATTTTGATTTGTTTTTGAGGACACTTTCGAGATGCTAATTGTGCATCTTGAGTTTTTTTATATCAATGCTGTACTCAGTAAGATATATCCTACTAATATTATAAACGCGAAAGTTTGTAATAATGTATGTGTACATGTATGTTTGTTACTCTTTCACGCAAAAACTACTGAATAGATTTTAATGAAACTTTACAATAATATAGCTCATACATCAGAATAACACATAGACTACTTTATATCCCGGAAAAATGTAAAGTTTCCGTGGGATAGATTTGTTTTTTTTATAATGTGTAATAATACTTACCGATACTATGCATCAGCCCTGAATCAATGTTAGCAGAGAGCAAGTTAGACATGGCTTGAATGGTCGCATTTCTCAGCGTCTCCAAACGACCAGGACCCTCTGATATTTCCACCTCATTACAATCGTTGAGAAGATTCATAAATAGCGTGAAATATCTGTGTAAATAAAAGTATTTTGTTCAAAATTAGAGATTAACTAGCATTGCCCGCGGCTCCGCCCGCATTGTGATGACCAAAAACCAAATTCTTAGGTTTTACAGATTATAGAGTATACTCTTACATTGTAGTTTTTGTATTTTTTCTCAGAAATTAGACAATTTCTCGCGGTAAAAAGTATCCTAATATGTTGACCCGGATAAACAGCTATCACCATACTAAATTTCATCCAAAATCCCTCCAGTGATTTTTCTGTGATGCGGTAACAGACAGACAGACAAAAATTCGAAAAACTATAGATTCGGCCTCTGTATCGATAATAATGCTTATTTCAATAAGATTTTCCAAAAAATATTTAATGTACAGATTCAGCCTAGTTACAATTTTATTATATGTATAGATTTATGCATTGTATTAAAACCACTAAAAAAGATGAACGGACATATTTTGCTATCTTCACTAAATCCTCCGAACATTATCGTCAGACGAAAATTGTAGCTTATTACCATCGATCAAAAAGTACTTGATACACAATCGGCGACAATAAATGTCCTCACTAAAATAAGTGCTCACTTGAAAGTGTTAAAACAACTTTAAGCATTGCATTTAAGGTTCAATTTACATTGTTGTATATTTATATCAACTAGAACAATTTCCTAAATACGATTGATGACAGTTTTAAGACAACTTTTGAATTAAGTATACAAACAACAATGTAAATTGAACCTTAAATGCAACACTTAAAGTTGTTTTCACAAAAAAGAGAAAAGAAATATAAGTGCGCGCTCAAATGTTCAAATGGGCGCTAATTCAGCGAGTACATTTTTTGTCACTGATTGTGTATCTAGTACTTTTTTGACGGATGCAAAAAACACTAAAGATATAGAGAAAAAGAGTGAGAACTCACTTCAAGAACAGCTGACTCTTGGCCTCCATGAGATCCCCGCGGTCGGACTCCTCGGGCTGCAGCGGCAGGCCCTTAAGCAGCGCCGCCACCGCCTCCATGCACGCCTGGTCCAGCTCCCTGGACACATAACACCTATCCCAATGTTGACGTATGCTCGGTTTGTATCACTATTTGTCATATTTATCTCTTTTCTTTTCTGCCACATTGTTGGTTTGTAACAACTATATAATGGACCTTTTAGACATTCAAAACCTTAAGTCTCTCCCGCGACCATGATTGCTGTAAATTTTTCGATACGTCGGGACCGAAAAACAAAATAAATCCGCAAAAAGATCCGAAGTAGTTATATTTAAAATTTCAAATATTCACATCTAAAAGAGTATTATGGCTATTTGTTCCATAAGCTCCGAAGGGTGTAGCAGCCACTTAAAAGTTACACGCTATTTTTGTCGTATTTATTATATTACTAGCGACTCACCCTCGCTTCGCTCGGGTTCGTTCCTAGCTTGCTTCTCGATGCAAACTTTCATCCCTATTTTCACCCCCTTAAGGGACGATTTCCGGGATAGTCCTATGTACTTCCCAGGGTCTCAAACTATCTTCTCAAACTTCTTCATCAAAATCGGTTCAATAGATCCAGAGATTACTCCCTACAACGTCACAAACTCACAAACTTTATCTCTTTATAATATTAGTATAGATTAACCTCAACTAGAACCAGAGACACATTTGATCCCTACAAACATTTTGCATTTCAGGATTGAACTCCTGATCTATCATAACTATGAACAATATTATTATATAATAATTTCAATAAAACGTTGTGTTAATGATATTCGCAAGTATACCATAACCCAATCACGTTAATGCGTAACATTATTTGTACAGTAATTTTAGCCCGCGTTCCCCTCGAATATTTTTTAATCCATATATATGTATTTATTTTTAAAACGAACACACGCACACATGCACGTGCTTATACACACGCGTACATACACGCACACACAAACACAAACAAACCTCAGCATGGTGTTACACTACCTGGTGATAGAGGAGGCGTCGGCCCGCAGCGGCGGCGCTATCTGATGGGAAGTCCCCAACACCCAATCGGTCACATATTCCACCATTTTGTTTCGGAATTTCATTTCCTGTATAAAACAAAAAACAATACGTCTCAATAAGAGCGCAAGAGCATATATTTTGTACTTTTTCTAAATAATATTTTCATATTAGTGTATATATGAGTTTAGATATCTGTATGAGTTCTGTTTCATTAAATGATCTCGTTGTTTGTTACCATGGTAACGCATAATATGGTTTTCCAAACGCTCGAATACGAAATAAATAATTAAAAGTAATTAATCATACAGTTAAACCTTACAATATGAAAATCTCTTTGTAAGTATAGCAAACGATCTAGTAAAAAACGACCAAAAATACAAGATACCTGTCTAAAAGCCAGATCATCTCGTCTCCTCATCATGGCGTCCACAACTTGACACAGCTTTGTCTTTATATGCACAGAAAGCACCGTCATATCGAGATGGCGGACGTACCTGTTATTTTAACATTATAATAATAACTTTATTTTCTCAAAACAAAACAATCTATATATTTGTAGCTCTTTTTCTAATCCCATTTCATTTTCATTCCCATTTAATCCCACTGGTGGGCATGGACCTATCTGGGAGAAATTGCTATCTCTCAGACATGTACGCGCAACCAAGATGTTTTAAGTGGTCATCATATTGGAAATGATTCGCACATAAAAATATCAGGGATTTGAACCTGCTTCACTCGGTTTCACAAAAAGACCTGACCTGACCTGATCTGATCTGTGCTGAAATTCTGAGAAAAAATGTAATAATTTTGCATAATGCAAAAATTTGCTGCGCTTGGCTTTGCTTTGCCGTAAGTCCTAAAAATCTGATAAAAAACGTTTCCCACGCAAATTGCAGGAAATTCCATGCTCAATAATATTTTGTAATGACCATTTATAACCTAAATGACGCTGGAGAGAAGATATTCCCAAAAAAAAACTGCATTTTAGTACCATTTTTTTTCAATATGGCGATGGTCGCTCAAGGTCACAGATTCGGAATATTAATTAGGACACCAAACTGTAATACACTGCCAAATTAGAACTCACCTTGACCTTTCGTTAGTTAGAACATACCCAGTGACTGGACTATTGACATAATTATTCATTCAGGAGTTTAATGAGAAATATATATTTTTTAAATGAGTTGTTAGTTTAAATGGAGGTATGGTGGTGAGATTAAAGCAGCGGTAACCCATTGGTAACGCGCTCGCTTGGGAAACCGAGTGATGCGAGTTCGATTACCGGTTCTCACATCTCTGATATTTTCATGTGCGAATCATTTATAACTTGATTACCAACTGTCTTAACGGTGAAGGAAAACGTCGTGAGGAAACCTACATGTCTGATAGAACCTAGCAAGTTTTCAAAAGACATACTCAGTCCAACCGCACTTGCCCAGTATGGTGGACTATGGCCTGATCCCCCTCGTACTGAAGGGGGCCTCACCCCAAGCAGTGGGACGTTAAAAAGGGCTGAATACATGGTGTTGTGATTGTATAGAACAATTTTATTACCAACCTAACTATAGCCAACATTAGGCCCTCTATTGAGGTGGTACTGAGGTGCTCACACGGTTGGTCGCTTTTCTTGTTATCTAGAATACTTTTCATTATAAATATCGTGTGTTCTACGAACTGTGTGTTTATATCTGTCAGCATTACCTGGAAACATTACACTTTATTACACTTACTCGTATATTTGACAATTATAATAAAACCGGCCGCAAAAGAAATGGAAAAATTGTTTTATTTAAAACTAGCGGCTCACGTTAGGTACGTTTTAAATAGATATAAATAGTTATCAGCCAGCGTTAGCCGTATAGATGAAATTTTTTTTCGTGATTTATTTCCGATGTTTTAATAGTTATTCTGCTATTCGGGAGCTTCGAGCGTTCTAGCTTCTTATCGCTACTAAGCTTCACAGGATCACCCGCTGAGTTAATCTAAAGACTGCCAAAAATTTGATGAAAATCGCTCCAGCCGTTTTGAAGTCCATAGGGAACATACATACACATATCGAATTTAAAAACATCCCAATATTTCTTACTTAATTATAAAGTACCTACTTGCTGTTGTTGATCGAAGAACTTATCAACAATTGCCTTTATCTGATCGAACAGTATGGGATATAGCGCTGGCGACATCTCGTTCCCGACCAACTCCTTCACGTGACTTTGTATTTGAGTGCCGAATCTTTCGTGGCTGTATAACAAAAGTCTTAGGAGCTGGCCGATGAATCTAAAAAAAAACAAAATTAATGAAAAATAAAAGAAAATTAATACTTTATTTTGTACTAGCGACTCACCTTCGATTCGCTCGGGTTCGTCCCTAGGTTGATTTTCTATCTTATATAAAAACTTTCACCCCCATTTTCACCAGTTTAAGGGATGATTTCCGGGATAAAAACTATCCTATATCCTTTCCAGGGTCCCAAACTATCTTGTTACCTAATTTCATCTAAATCGTTCAGTAGCTTCGGAGCCTATGCGGCCTATACCTTATATAAACAAACGAACAAACAAAAAATCTAATCTTTCCTCTTTATAATATTAGTATAGACAAGTAATCGCCTTGTGGTCGAAAATCAACCATAACTCCTTAACTCTTAATTAGTCGCGCGGTCCAATGGACCCCACACGATATTGTATTTCGGCAAATATGATATCTACACGCCTGTTCGCTCCAGTCGCTTCATAGCTCACTTACCCTCGTGTTCCACTAAACGCGGCATTGACTACACGTGCCACACGAAGGTGCTTGGGGTCCAATGGACTCCGCGAGACTAAGAATGCGAGTATTTTGGCGCGACTAGTTAAAAGTTAAGTTTGAAAGTTCTATCTTTTGTCAAAGTTACAGATTACGTTATTAAATATAAAAAAAGTATAAGATTCGTATTTATAGCAAATACAGTTAAAACCGTTTATGACGACATCGTTTAGAACAACATATCGGTTATATTGACCAAAACCAAAGGTCCCGGCTGAATGCTATATGACCGCCTTATTAAAAATATAGCTTTTTACGACATTGCTTATTACGAGATACCTCTTTAAACGACTACATTTAACTAATATTTTCGGCGAATTATATCTGTTAGAACGACCAGCTGTATTGTAAGCAAATTGAATAGGTAACAGTATCCACATCTGGCCCTCGGGGGCTCAGCATAATGGTCAATGGCTATTAAGATCGCAAAAGTAAACAAAAACTTGTCGAGTTTTGGGTCTTTTGTAATTCTTAGAAACAAAATACACGTGCATGCAGTATAATCAAAACCCGCTTCTTCATATCTTTTCATTCAGTTTCTTACTTATCTGTACACAAGACGCACCAAATCATATAGTCGAGTTATGTGTGAAACTTTTAACATGTCGCAAAGAAAAAGAAAACAAATTAATATCGAGGAAAAATCGCATATTATATCAAAGCTAGAGAGCGGAATTCCACACAAAGACTTGGCAAAAGAATATGGTGTGTCACACTCGACAATATCAACCATTTGTAAAGAGAGGGAAAAAATTCAAACCCATGAGCCAGAACAACGAAGCATACGAAGATTGAGGAAGCTTTGTTAAAGTGGTTTAAATATCAAAGGATAATGTGCTAATAAATGGACCAATTCTTCAACAAAAGGCAAACGATTTTGCTCAGTGTTTTGGTGAAGATTTCGTTTGCTCTCTCTCTCTCTCTCTCTCTCTCTCTGTATATATATATATATATATATATATATATATATATATATATATACATTCAATAATACCACTTCATACAAAAATACTTTATACCTAAAAAAAGCATCACCGGCTGCTACGACTATCGGTTTGTACGATCAAATATAAGTGATCCCTTCGATGTTGTTATAACAGATTTTGACTGTATTTATATGTGAAAATATATTCTGAAGAAAGCTAAAGCAGTGAAAATTAACACTAGATATCAAAAAAACATCAAAATAAGCGATGTTAGAAAATCAATCTTACTGTGTAACAGGACAGTACTGCACTTCTTGAGAACTGTTTGCGAGGACATTATACTTTCGAGTATCTGAAATGAGATAGATATTGAGATTAAAAATATAAAAAAAAAACGTGTGTATGTACTTATGTACGCACGTAAGAAGTTATACTTGTTCGGCGTAACAGAACATAAATAGCTAAAGATTTCATCCCGTATGTCACAACTCTCTGTTTGTAAAAGGAATGTAGCTAACTTCATCATGTCGCTTTTTGCGTGTCGGTGTGCGCGCGCATCGTAAAAATTGTACTCTCATAATTTTTTCCAAGCGTGTCAAAAGAAGTATAACTTATATAAAAACATTTTTTATTTATTTAAAAAACACATTTATTTTAAACATGTCATAAGCATGCGGAGCTAAACCCATTTTATTTATATTTATTTACTACAGACTCATCCTCGCTTTGCTTTGGGTTCGTGCCTAGACAAAAATCTATACCACAGGAACGATACATTTTTCCGGGATAAAAAGTAACCTATGTGTTATTCCATACTATAATCTATCTCTGTGCCAAATTTCATCCAGATCCGTTCAGCCGTTCTGGCGTGTAAGAGTAACAAACATCCATACTCACAAACTTTCAAAATTATAGTATGAGTATGTAAGAATGGATATTCAAGTAACGTTACAGATAATAACAACATATTACATATATAAAAAAAAATGCCAATTACAAGCACTTTTATCGAAGTGGGATATCAAATTTTTATATCTGGTATCAGAGTAAAGATATCAGAATAAACAACACCATAGCGCTATTATTTGGGGAGTAAGCATTTACGTAATCGACCGTAGAAGAAGTTTTTTTTGAAATATCTCTTTTATGCTAGAGCACCATAATATTTAAATAAAATCAATATTTTCCATTCATATACAGGGTCATTTTTAATTTACTGAAAACCTTTTGGGAATACACTATATACAACATAACAACAACATCTGTAAGATAAAAAATATATATCTTAAATTTAACAAAAATAAAAATATTTTTATTGCACCTTCTAAACGGTAATAGTCCAGCATTAGCATAAGAAAGCGCGTGGCCGGTGGAGTGGAAGGGGTGGAGGGGGAGGGGTGTAGTAGGTGGTGCTTACTCATTTAAACTTGACCAGATGCCATTTAGAAGGTGCAGTAAAATATTTTTATTTTTGTATTGAAATTATTAAATAAAACTATCTTTTCGGACTATACCTTCAAGACATGTAACACCTCAGTCTCTCCCGTGACCATGGATGCTCTAAAGCATTCGAAACGTCGGGAACCAAAAATCAAAATAAATCCGCGAAATAATCCGAAAAGATAGTTTTATTTAATAATGTCAAACATTCGCGTAAATCTAAGAAAATATTTTGTATTGAAATAAAATTTTTAGAAATATTATTTTTTCTTGTTACAGATGTTGTTGTTATGATGTAAATAGTATATTCCCAAAAAGTTTTCAGTAAATTAAAAATGACCCTATATACCAAATTCATATATAAATTAATAGTTGTTTAGTGTATATAACAAATACATAAACCTTACCGTGACTGTGCATTTGCGACCACACGGGCGTGGGCCTCCTCTGCAGACACACCCCGCCGAGGGCGCACAGGAACGACGTTATGTTCGCCCACTCTTGTATTTGCATCTGTTATTTGGAAAAAATATATTTTATACCGCTTTATATTACAAGTCAATTGTCTTGAATGTTTGACTTTTTTCTTGGGTTTTTTTTTAATTTTATAAGGGCCGTCCTCGAATAAATGTTTAGAAATAAAAGAATCGTTTGTGGCCCCCTGCGCTGGGCCCCCCTTTAATCAATGGCTCCATGCGACAATATTGGTTACATTGGCTACGCCACTGGATATACATAATACTTTCTCAGACATGTTAATGTAAGTCTAGGTACAGTAAAAGACTATGTACCTCTATATCGTGTTCGCTGCTAACATGGTGCGAAACCCGCCTCTTAGCAGCCACACGGTGCAAGGGCTCCTGTACATCATCAGCACCACCCACACCCTTCGGGTACTTCTGCAGCAGCTTGCATACTGAATCCCTGTTGAGATATCATTATTAGTATTTCTATGTATATATTCAACCCTTTAACGTCCTACTGCTGGACCTCTCTTCAGTACGAGGGCGATCAGGATATAGTCCACCTCGCTGGACAAGTGCGGGCAGACTGAGCATGTCCTTTGAAAACTTGCTAGGTTCTCTCAGACATGCAGGTTTCCTCACGATGTCTTCAAGTTAATCCAGAATAAAAACTATAATATCCAGCCCACATCTAATCAACAAAATAACACACACAGGCACACGCGCACGCACACACGCACACACACACATAATAGCGTGATAACGTAATAATACTACAGACCAACATCTGAAGGTCTCCTCCCACACGGGCTGTACGCCGTTCACGCAGTGCTCTATCTTCCTCAGCAGCACCATTATACGCTTCTGAAGAGCTGCGGAACCTGGATATATAATAATAATAATCTGTATAATAATTATAAATATTATAAATGTGAAATTTTGTATATGGATATTTGTTACTATTTCAACAAAATCTCCGAACAATTGAATGATAATTTAATGGAAGATCAAACAAAAATATTAAAATTAATATTTTGCATTAAAAAATCTATATTTAGTGTAGGAAAAAAATATTAAAAAAATGTATACTCACTGTGTATGTTTTTGTAAAAACACCCCCTGACCATGTCCTGACAAGCTGCTTGAGAGAATTGCGAAAACCTTATTACATACAAATGAAATAATTTTAAACAGTCCTATATTTATTTAGACACATTCAACAAAATTATATGAGATACTCCTTTTAACCGACTTCACAAAAAGAGTATATTTAATTGGTATATAATTTTATAGCACACCGTGGTGGTCGATGGTATAACAAAAAAAATCACGGGAGAGACTGACCATGACGAGACGAGAGTGACCATGATTGCTGTAAAGCATTCGAAACGTCGGGAACCAAAAATCAAAATAAATCCGCGAAAGAATTCGTAAAGATTAAAAATGTCAAATATTCGCGTAAATCTAAGAAAGTATTATAAAAAATGGATATTTTAATAACGCTAAATTTATTTAGATTTTTGTTTTCCAACGTTTCCAATGCTTTACATTAAATCATGATCTAGGCTCTAAAGTTCACTCTTAAGTTATTATATACTAATTATAAACATTATTTTTATTACAGGCAACAACTTGGGCAGCGCAGAGTTGATTTGCTAATAGTAAGATTTAAAACTGCAATCTTTTTTAAATCAAAATAAATATATTAAATATAGGTAGGCCAGGGATGGTGTAGCTTTCTATTAGTGAAGAATTTTTGTAATCTGTCCGGTAGTTCCAGTGATTACCCCCTACATACAAACAAGTGAACCTCTTTAATATATCTATACTAATATTACAAAGAGGTAAAGTTTGTGAGTTTGTGACGTTGTAGGGTGTGTGTTGTAAGCACTGGATCTACTGAACCGGTTTAGATGAAATTTGGTAAGAAGATAGTTTGAGACCCTGGGAAGGACATAGGATGCTTTTTATACCGGAAATCATATCTTAAGGGGGTGAAAATGGGGATGAATGCTTGTTTGGGGAATTAAGCTAGGCACGAACCCGAGCGAAGCGAGGGTGGGCCGCTAGTTAGTATAATATATTAAATAGACATTAATCATCTCACCGGTGGTCAACACGGTGGAGGTGTGCGCGATCTCTTGGAAGACCGCATAGTTAGGCAGTAGACAGTGCGCGGACAGGTCGTCGGAGCCGCAGCGGATGTCCGCCTCCTGGCATAAAAGGGCGAAGCACGACATCGCTACGAGTACTGCTTCTGTGTCTATCGACCAGAGACACATGAAGAACACCACCTGATATACAAAATACAAATACATACACCCATACTATACTTATCAATATTATAAATATGAAAGTGTGTTTATTTGTTTGTCTGTCCTTCTTTTACGTCGAAACAGAGTAACGGATTGACGATCATTTTTTGTGTGGAGAAAGTTTTTTATGCAAAATATTAATTTAACTTTCTCAAATTAAATTAAATCAACCACTTTATTGCGAACTTGGGTTAGTACATGCATTTAGATTTTAATAATAATATATTTAATGTTCAGCCAAATTTAGCCTTGCAGCATGCAATATTTCAATAATTAAAATATACCTAAAATTACAAACATTAATATATATAACATAATAACATATTGTTCAGTATTATGTTTAACTTCCTGTGTAATGTATGTTATATCGTTCTTTTTAGCTAGTTAATTACAATACCTATATACCTGCTTAAAATTATATATTACACCTTATCCAACATATAGTCTTTAACTGAATAATATGTCTTGTTTGATCTTCCATTTAATTGTCATTTAATTTTCAAATTGTCAGTTTGTGAGCCTATGTTGTATATGTATATATATATATATATATATATATATATATATATATATATAATAACGGACTACTGTCATAACATCATCAAAGATTGTATGTATGTGCATGTGTAACGACGACTGGACGCATTTGGATGTTTAGTACACAGGTAACTGGAGTAACACATAGACTACTGCTACAGGCGGGGGGACTCTGCAAGTTTTTAAGCACAACCTTTTAAATCACACATCCTTTATTTAAATTTTCGGTTCCCCAAATTTCAAAACCTTCTCCGCAAACCGAGTCACATTAAAGATCGCCAAATCTACCAAAAAAAAAAAAAAACAAACAAGATCCGTTTCATATGAAACGTCAAATATTCGGGGTTAATCAAAGAAAAATAGAAAGTATTTAACGCTACTGACCTCCAACTTGATATGGGCCTGCTTACATATAGGTATGTGAGACCCTACATTCGCGTACTCCTTGTGTTTAACCAAAAACTCATTACGGCAGGTCAGTACATCACGTAGCCATCTTAACACTTCTCGGTAATTCCCAATCTGCCGTTGTATTAGCTTTTGGCTGATGTTGTAGAGGACTTGAGAGCTGTGCACAGACAAACATACATGAGTTTATAGATGCATTTCTTAATAAGAAGGTAAGCTAAGCTAAGCTAAGCGTATACATATTTTAAAACAATTTTTATATATTTATCACTTTCTGGGTGCATACATAGGCAGATAGGCAAAGATTATCAATTTTCATGGGAAATGGTTCGAAGTTAAAGCATGGTGATATATCGAGTTATAATTAAACACATCAACTTTAAAACCGTCTCCCGACTATCATATAAAAGTAAGTATGAGATTCGGGTGCGCCTTCCCCCGCACGCCCTATACGATAACCCCGTCTACGTCTTCTACTGTCTACATCAAAAAACTGTATGGATTAGTAGATTGAAAGTATCCTTACGAGAAACTCAATCTGTTCATTTAAAACGTAAATTTCACAAATAAATAAAAAATGTATTTCGTTGATGTTCTCCACATTATACTCCCAAAAGTCTCGAGAAGTGCCTCAGAATTTTATATATGGAACCTGCCAGATCGATTTACCGAGCACTTTAATATTTCCCATCTGGTATCCCAGAAAGTGTTGAGGGGTGCTTAATGTTTTGTAATGAAATGAAATTAAACTTTATTGAAATAGACTTATTATAAGCATTTTTGAATAGTCAATTCCATTTAAAGAGTGCCAGAGGTCAGTTTAGTCAGTCTGTTAGGAAGCCATCACCGGCTCGGAAAACAGTTTAGCTGAGAAAAGCCCAAGAGAAACGAGACAGATGCTCTTTCCATCCACCCTCACTTCCCTCGGGTTCGTCCCTAGCTTGATTCCCCATACAAATTTCAATCCCCATTTTCACCCCTTCATGAGATGATTTCCGGAATAAAAATATCCTGTCTTTCCCAAACTATCTTCTTACCAAATTTTATCTAAATCGGTCCAGTAGTTTCAGAGTTTATTCGGTACAAATAAACAAATTCAATTCCTCTTTATAATATCAAGTATAGATGAGCATAATATAACAAACCTGATATCCCAGAAGGTGTTCAAGGGCGCCTCTGGGTTCCACATGTGCACGCGGTCGGGGCGGTGCAGCGCCAGCAGCGCGTCCATGGCCTCCTGCGCGATGTCCCCCATGCCGGTGTTGTGCACGAGCGACACCAGCCCGTTGATCAGTTCTGTTGTGGAGGATTGTATCTCTACACCGGAACGTCCTGGGTTCTGTTTGCAAAATATTTCAATTTTGGGTGCGTAACTAGATACCTAGATGCTTTTTACCGACTTCATTAAAGTTATTATGATTTCTAACATTAAGTACGTTTTTATCGGAATAAGATACAGCCCATAACACTCGGTGGCAATGTAGCTTCCTAATAGTGATAGAATTTGTAGAATCGAAAACTTACACACTTTACCTCTTTATAATCTTTTAGTATAATTGTATTGGGTTCGTCCAAGTTTTTTTGAGGTGGAACACCCTTATCACTTTATGAAAAATAGTTTACGTCCTATTCTCAGACCTACTGAACATACACACAAAATTTCATAAGGATCGTCATCATGTCAAGGCATTTTGGAAGAGTTTTGTTACAAGCACTGACGCGAGAATTTTATATATTAGAAGATTATACTATAGATTAAGATACATATCAGGTTTAAGATCCTTTTTCTCACTAACGACTTAGCCTCATTTCATTTAGAAGCGTCCTAATAGCGTGTATGTGTATGTATGTCTATTACTCCTTCACATAATATCATCTGAACGATATTAATTATGCCATAAAAACATAGTTTTCCCTTGAATTTATGATCCTGACGGTACTGGCAATGAGCCGCCATTTCTAATCCCATTCTTTATCTACACAGCACATATATACAATATAAATCACTTACACTCAACATAACCATGGGATCGGCATGTATAAGTTTCACAAGCAACAGCAAAAGGTGTCTGTAGACCGGCATTTCCTCGGACTTGTTGAATTTAGACTGAACTTCCTTAGATTTGAGCGAGAGTGAGATCATTCTTAACGGAGTGTGAACTATATAACCCTGGAATATGTAAATTATTATTTATATATAGAAAAAATTAAAAACAATAATAATAATAATGAGTTGGTTTCTTAATTAAAATTTGCGACAAACTCGCGCTTGACCAAAAAAAATCCAACAAAAAGATCTTAAAAAGCTATAATGATTTTCCTAAAGTAAAGCAAGCAAGTGGAATAAAATGAACAATACACAGTACTTTTAATATAACTTTCTTTTCATTAAGGCCTTAAAAAATTAGATTTTTTTAAGTGTTTTATCTGTTCAAGCCAATAGTAAAAAATATATTTTTTAAATTATAAAAATTGTGTCATATTCAACAATAATCAAATATACATGGTGTCCCGTTAATATGAAATGTCCAAACGAAAAGTGCCGAGAGATGAGATCGTGCCCTATGAGAAAAGCCAAAAAAATTTTAATAAAACTTTTACGATTGTCAAGATTTTCTGACATTCATGATTTTATTGAAAATTGATTACCTTAATACGTATAATATATGCCATTTTATTGAAATAGCGAAAATGTAATTTTTTTTTCTTGGAACATTATGTCTAACTAGATGTGTAACTGAATGTCTATTGCAGTTTCCCGACAACATGAAAAGTTTCTTTAGAAAAAAAATATTAAAGTTGCGAATTTCAATGAGATAACATTTTTCATACAAGTTTAAAGTACTGTGCTTTGATGCCCATTGGCTTAAAAAATGAAGATTTAAAAAAAAAGTAAGCAAAATACAAAATTGAATAAAACAAAAAAGTTATTACTGCAAAGTGGCAAAGGCAAAGTGCGTAGGGCGGTCAAACTGCATAGGGCGGTTAAAGTTCGTTATGCCGTCAAAGTGCGTAGGGCGGGTTATGTGCGTGGGCGGTTTAAGTGCGTAGGTTATAGTGCGTAGGGCGATTAGCGATTGAAATGGCGAGCGTTTATAGTATCCGAAGCGGTATAATATTTAAAAAAAAAAAATTTTGTTTGTTGGAGCTGGATATTTTTTTTTACTATTATATAAAGCTATAGCATATTCCCTACTATAAAAATAAAAATTATATTCCATTATACTAATACTTATATATGTTACCTGTGTTGCTTTATTCAATGTATCCGTGAACATCACCCTTAATTCGGCCGCTCTGGGATACAACAGCTCGATCTGAGGCCACCAAGGAAGCCTAGGTTGCTTAATTATCCTAAAAATGAACCATTGCAAAAGTAATTATAGTAAAAACAATACCCGTTGTCCAACCCGGGGATTCGAACCCAGGTGCCTGTCAACTCTGCAACCTACATTTTAGCCCGTCTAACCTTAGTCTTTCCCGTAATCATGTTTGCTGTAAAGCATTCGAAACGTCGGGAACTAAGAAATAAAATAAAACCGCAACATAATCCTAAAGCTATTTTTTTCTATACAAATAAATTAAAAAAGAACTGTCCCTCTGTGATTAATTAGATCGTTGAATAAAATTGAAGTGTCACATTTGTAATGTCAAAATAACAGCGTTTTACTGGATGCATATTAATTTTACGGTACTTATAAGAAAACTCATTTTTTTTTAATTTTTGTCTGTCTGTTTGTTTCGGATAATCTCTGAAACGGCTAGACTGATTTTGACGGGACTCTCACTGGAAGATAGCTGATATTATAAGGAGCAACATAGGCTATTTTTATTTTAGAAAAATGAATTAGGGTTCCGTTCAAAAAAATCAAAACGAACCTAGGGACGAACCCGAGCGAAGCTGAATCGCTAGTTTAAAATATACACAACCCCCCTATATACCAGCGTATACCAACCAACTCACCTGAGCAAAGAATTTACGATGACATAATGATAGGATATATGCGTGTTGAGATTGAGACACACTTTGAGTGCGTCGTTGGAGTGCGGCATGATACGGAAGAGCGACACGAAGCAGTCGGTGAGCAGGTCCAGCTCGCTGTAGCCGGGGCACGGCGCGCCGCGCGCGTACGGCTTGCTCGGGTTGAACAGCAGCGACTGTTCACACGTACATATTTATGTATTTATATATAACTACTACCGTATTCGACGATACGTTTGTCTCAGTTTGTCTTGGCCCTATTTGCTGTGCCAGCGGTCGCGGGTTCGAGTCCCGCTGGGGGCATTCATTTGTGTGATGAGCATGAATGTTCGTACTCCAGTCGTGGGTGTTTATATTTATAATATGTATGTATTTAAAGTTATATATGTGTAGTGTATCAACTATCTGGTATCCATAACACAAGCCTCGTAGCTTACCATGGAATTATATGGAAAATTACAAAATCCTTATACGTACCTTCAGATCATTTATAACGGACTTCACCAAAACGAATGTGACATTGCCAGAATCTGCTATATTCAAATATGTCGACGCTTTACACAACTTCACACAAGTGACCACCGCCGCTTCTGTCATTTGCTTTGAATTATTCTGTGGACCTGAAAAATAATTATTACTATTACTACTCACATTACTATACATAAATATATAATCAAAAAAAACGTGTGTGTATACTTATGTACGCACGTAAGAAGTTATACTTATTTGGCGTAACAAAAGAAAAATAGCTAAAACTCTCCGTTTGTAAAAGGAATGCAGCTAACTTCGTCGTGTCGCTTATTGGCTGTCGGTGTGCGCGAAATTTGAATTGAATTAAAGAAATAAAAAGCAAACCATTTTCCATACAGGAATAGAAATTACTAGAAAAAATTATCTATATAATTATTATATATAAATGTCTATATTACAGGTATCTTTTTTGTAAAACACAATTTTTATCTTTTCCGAAAAACTCCCGAGCAAGGCTCGATCCCAAGTACCGGTACTAAGCCTATACTAATATTATAAAGACGTAAAATTTGTGAGTTTTTGACGGTGTAGGGGGTAATCTCTAAATCTACTGAACCGATTTAGATGAAATTTGGTGAGAAGATAATTTGAGGTCCTGGGAAGGACATAGGATACTTTTTATCCCAGAAATCATCCCTTAAGGAGGTGATAATAAGGATGAAACTTTGTATGGAAGTTCAACCAAGTGATTAATAACTATAATAGATCAAAGATATTCGCTATAATAAGTTATAAGTTTTACAATAATACCAAGTCACTTACTTAGCCCACGTTTGACAGCATCTATGAAGTGTTTCTTCTTGGAGTGTCGTGGGCTGCAGGGCGCGCCGCTGTCTGCGTTCACTATCTCTTCCAGAACTTTCTGTACAAAACATATATTGAATAGAACTTGGATTTTAATCCATCAATACAAAAATGCCAAAACCATTTTTGTATTTCGAGAATTCTTCATTTTCTCGATTTTTCAAACGATATACAGCAATCACGGTCACAGGAGTGCCTCAAGACCGTGATTGCTGTAAAGCATTCGAAACGTCTGGAACCAAAAACCAAAATATTGCGACAAGATCCGATAAGATGATTACATTTAATATGTCAAATATTCGTAAAATAGCACGCGCGCACACACAACGTGCACTCACTGTCCCTTGCAGATTTATATTGTAGTAAAATAATATTTATCATTTTCGTCCCACTACTAATAATTGGATGATAGGAAACACCAAAAACTATTTTGAACCGACCCAAGTCTCGAACCCAGAACCTCAGGACTTGCAGGGCTTGCAGCAAAACAATATTTTCAACGTATTAAATAGCTCTAGTATAACTATTTATATTACACAAGTTTATTACTACATATTTACTTATCGCCCAAACCCCAGACCGAATATGACACTATCCTATTACAAAAAAAAGCTTTTAAATATAAATTCTTTGCATTCTAAAATGTTAAAACGTCGCATACAAATTTATAGGAAATATTAATAATAATAATATTAAAAAAAAAAACTTGACACAAGATGTTAGAAGCAAAATGAACCTTATTGATATACTCACAGGGTTCAAAACGAGCAACATAATTTGCAAAGGCCACATCGCAACACGTGACTTCTTATTATCTGAGAAACTGTCTTGCAATATATCAAAAAGAGTGTCACAACACTTGCTTAGTTCATCATTAGGCCGACATTGGACTTCTGCGAATTCCTAAAAAGAAAAAGAAAAACTTTCTTATCTTATATAGTAGTTTGACGACACGTTTGGCTCAGTTTGTAGTGACCGTACTTGCTGTGCCAGCCGTCGCGGGTTCGAGTCCCGATAGGGGCATTCATTTGTGTGATGAGTACGAATGTTTGTAATATGTATGTATTTAAAGTTATATAGTGTAGTGTATCAACTATCTGGTATCCATAACACAAGCCTCGTAGCTTACCATGTAACTAGATGGTGCTGTGTGCAATGTCCCAATATATTTATTTATTTATAGTATGTTCGGTCCTTTTTAACGTCCCACAGCTTGAGGGTGCCTGCCTTCAATACTCAGGGGATACAAATACAATATCAGACCACAGTCCACCGCGCTGGGCATGTGCGGACGGACTGAGAATGTCACGCAAGTGGTAATCATGTTGGAAATGATCCACACATAAGAATATCAAAGGTGCGAGACCCGGGATTTGAACCCGCTTCACTCGGTTTCACAAGCGAGCGCGTCACCACTGGGCTACCACTGTCTCTTTTCTATTATAGTATTCTAGTAATATTAAAATTATTTCGCTTTAAAAAAAAAATTCTTGATAATCAATTTAATGATAGACTATGGCCGACGTCACAGACTTCTGTTAGTAATAAAATTTGCTAAAAGCTGGCGCTGCCTATAAACAATTTAATAAATGCAAAAAATATCTAAGGATGCAGGTCGTCTAAGTTCCTAGTCCGTATTATCCATATAAATATTATAAATGGGAAAATTTGTGAGTATGGATGTTTGTTACTCTTTCACGCCAGAACGGCTGAACGGATCTGGATGAAATTTGGCACAGAGATAGATTATAGTCTGGAATAACACATAGGCTACTTTTTATCCCGGAAAAATGTACGGTTCCCGTGAGATAGATTTGTTTTTCTAGATGCGAACCCGAGCGAAATGAGTAAGTAAGAAAGAAAGAGGGGAAAAACATAATTTTAAGTATGGCGTTTTGCACAAATTTCTTATATTGCGAAGATGAGCACTTAGACATATTAGGACGTTTTTTACAAACATTAAATATCTATTACGTATGTATACTCGATACACAGATAAAAATAAAAAACTCCTTATTTGAAATCGGTAAAATATAGGTAAAATCCTCAAACCTGGGGGTATGTGTCCATCCAATTCCAAACCGCCTTCTCTAAGGACACGACCAGCACTATGTGCGTTGACTTCCTTAATAACTTAAACTTTTGTATAGACTCTGTAACAATAATAAAAACAATAATTCCAAATAAGCTTTACATGAATTTCAATTTTTATAATATTTTTGACAACTCGTCAAATCGCAAAGTTGGAATGTTTACGGCGACATTGTATAAATAATAAGGGTCAAATTAAAAACTTGAGGTCGCGGCCTTTTTCGTTTTTTCCCAAAAAACACATTGGTGTAATCAGTTTATAAAAATTTTGGTCAATAAAGCACACTCATTCAATGATAATTAAAAAAATGTAGTTTACAAAGTAAAAATTATCGATTTGTCAAATTGTCAAATAAAATTTTTAAAAGTTCTTACGATGTTATTATTTCTTGAAAAAGTAGAGTTCAAGAAGAAGGGGTGATTTTCAGCCTCACGAGACCATAAAACATAGTTTTCTCGAAAATGGCGAAACATTTCAATTTCATTTTTTTTTTTATTATATATATTTCGAAGATTAAAAATTGAAAAGCGTTTGTTCAGAATGTGGTCCAAATTTACAACGCTAGGTCTAATGTTACCCAGAAAGACTGTAATACAATTTTGGGTAAATAATTCTGATTTTTGCAACTATATTATCGTGTTAATACACATTATTTGGCATGTTTTTGTTACGTTATATCTGCGTAAAGCAGTCGTGTGTATACTCCAATACAAAAATATTTGAGCGACTGCGCGTTTGAAAGTTGTTGTGTGTATGCACCTTTAAATCCATACTAATATTATAAATGTGAAAATGTGTTTGTTTCTTTGTTTGTCCTTCTGTCAAGTCGAAACGGAGTGACGGATTGGCGTGACTTTTTGTGTAGAGATATTTGGAGGGCTGGAGAGTGACATAGGCTACTTTTTACCGCGGGAGATTTACTCATTCCCACGGGAACACACGTTATAATACAAACCGAAAAATTATTTATGATCAGAATTACTTGAATTTTTGTATTATTGCTCTTCAATACAATTAAATAAATATGTGTTTAAGAATTTTTCAAAATTCATCCTAAAAGGGGGTAAAATAGGGGATGATAATTTGTCTAAAACTACCTTTTTAGAGATTTTTTTGTAGTTTTAGCGCGAGCGAAGCCGCGGGTTCTGCTATTTTAAGAATAAAACATACCAGTAAGCAGCCGTATAAGCCTGAGTATATCGACGTTAACGTGTTGTATTAACTCTATGTCAGTGTAGTCGGGGTTTTCTTCTGAGCTAGATGCTAGTTCCTAAAAAAGATATATTATTAAATTATATTTTATACAAATATTAAACAAAATAGCATTCGATTGAAACATTAATTATTATATATTTTTATTAAATCTCCAAACTAAATGTACACAAATAATGTAGATGCCATCTGTAATAAACTATATAATAACTTTTGAGAACATGGAGCAAAGGAGTACTGACAGACACTTTATCATCACACAGATAGAATTTACTTCTGTGCTCCATGTTTTGAGACACCAAAGACCACAATTGCTGTGAAGCAATTTAATTTAATACTACCCTCCATACCTATCACAGTAAAATTGTAAAAAAATCAACCATTACAATTAAATTTAAAAAAAAAAAAAAAAAACAAATTTTAAAATACAAACCTGTAATCTTGCACTAATTCTATTAAATACAGCATTGAAAAAGTTAAGACTGAGAGCGAACAAAACTTTGCTGGCCAACTGTCGTAGCAGTGTGTTGTTGACATTAGTCTCATTTCGGAGATCTGTAAAAAAAATATTATTAAAAAAAAAATATCATTATATGTATTATAAAGAATCATCAAGAAAGACGAAGAGATTGCTGAAATTCCTGGAGGAACTGGGTTGCCAAGAATAAGACGAATAGAAAATTTCCCACACACGCAAAATAGGCGCGCAGCATACCATACCATACCATCATCAAGAATTAAGAAAAAATAGTTCAAGTATTGGTCAAAAGATGGCGTTATGAATCGAAAATAAATTTAAAAAAGTCCCAAAAAGGTATTCTGGTTTATAAAAAAACTTTGTACGAAAAAGGAAATAATGCACAGATTTTTTTATAATTTTACTTATTAATTGAAAAATCAGCAATTACATGGCGTTGTTTGCATTTTAGGAATAATTTACTAATCTTAAAAACAGTTAGGCACTGAAGTTCGAAAGATATGTGAAGTCCACCAACACGCAGTTGGCTAGAGTGGTGGACTATGATTTGATCCCTCTCATATTCAAGGGAGGCCCGTCACAAGGCGGGGCATTAAAAAGGGCTGAATATGAAGTTCAAAATATATATATTTTTTGTATTTTAGTACATACTTGTACATATTAAAATTGAAATAGTGTAATAGCTTGCAGATTAACATTAGCTATTCTACATAAAAAAGGAATATAGCCTTAAGAATAGCCGTAATTAAGGTGTGTGTCTGTTCTTTGTTGTTTAAAGAGATAATATTGCAGTATGCACCTTTACAGTAATAGAGACCTAACTTAAAAAAAAAGATTTAATATGGTTTTTCAAACAAATTGGATGTCATTTAAAGTTGTTAACTTATAAACCCAATTTAAATCTCAATAATTATATAAATTATATATATATATATAGCACAAACATCTCTTACCAATAAACTGACACACTTCACGTAACAAAATCTTAACATTCATGGCCTCTTCATATTTCGCCGTATCTTTTGGTTGTGAGCTTAAACATATTTCCAATGTATCTAAAACTATAACTAGACTGTCATGATAGCCCTTCTCAGTCTCGGTTTGGGGTCGATTCACACAGGTTGTTATTGTTGGTTGATACTGTGAATTAAATACACGTATAAAATTTAATAAAACATCTTTCTTTTATTTTTATTTATTTTTTTAATTTCTGTGACACTACAAAATAGTTTTGTATTATTTTTTGACTATTAATTTATGTAAGATACTGTAATAATTTAACATGAATGATTATTACAGTTTGAAGTTTAAACAAAAATGATATGTACAAAGAAACTTGATATGTACATGTGAGGCAATTATTACTTATTAATTTAAGGATGTTGAATGCACTATAAAATACAGAAAAACTTACATATTTAATAATTATATATTGTTTACTTACCAACTCATTAACTCTCTGCAAGATCTTTGTTAGGCCAGCTATAACTAGGGAGAATCTGTGATGACTGATCTGGACCAGACAGGCTTTGCATTGCTCTTCATTGATACGAGAATGAAGGTTTTGGGCACCAGTTTTATAGGGAAGCTGATATAAGAGATTTTTTTGTAATTATTATAAAAAAAAGATTTCAAATAATATTATCTATTAGTACCAACCACTTAAAATTACACTATAAATTAATTTTTCTATCAAAAAATATTGTTTTATATTTTTCTTAAAGATATTTACAGTAGTTATAAGAAAAAATTAAAGAGAAGTAATATTTTTTTAGTGATCATAAATAAAATCGCAGTAATTATATCATATGTGTTTTCCCTATATATTACTTTATTCAAATCTAAATTTATAACTTGCCTAACATTTTATAATGGAACTGCAATCAGATTTCTTTTATTAAATGAATTTGTAAATTTTAGAATGTACTTGTAGTATAAATTTGCGTAGGTGGATAGATGAAAAACCGACTGCACAAATATAAGATTTGAAAATTTACTATCTAATTAAAAATTTATTCAAATATCGCAAAAAGTGAAGAGCATTTTAACAACATTGTTTACATATAAATAAATAAATCGCTAATGGGTAGGTCAACACATACGATTTATAAAAATAGTACTTATTGTACCTGTTCTTCAAATCGAGATATAAGTGAGTTGGCCCATTCTCCAGGTTTTTGGGTACCCATTTTGTATAAATTAATTGTAATTTTTAAGAAATAAATTTATAAACATTTATTTTGCGCGATCCCATGATTCGCCCTTCGATCTATCAAAATTTGAATGTGACCAGATAGAAAAATAAAAGATATTGATTTCTATTTACTTGGAAAGAAAAATTGAAATTTTATTTACAACAAAAATGTGTACTAACATTAATTTTAATTTTCCTTATGGTTTAATAAAATTTGTTTAAATTATTTATTACGAATAAATTCAGTTTCAATGAATTAGCTGCATTTTTTATATTTGTGCCCAATATTTTACAAACATTTATAATTGCAAAGTATTTATTAAAAATAATATTATTATTATGTGTTGAACATACAATAAAGGCATGAGGCATCAAATTCAAAAGAGGAGTTCATTGATGAATACGGTACCTAAAATACCTTTGCTACAAAAAAAACATAACTGAGTCTTGACATTTGTCAGCTCAATTGACAATTATTGTTTCTGTTTTTCGGATTGTCGTTGTCGCCGAATCATTTTAGTAAAAAACAATAATTACATTTTATTTTAAGCTTCAAACAAATCTTTAAACTATCAATTAACTCAATATGATGGTAAGTTGTGATCATACATAAATATTATTGCTCTTTAAGGCCTTTTCTTTATAAAACCGGGGGGCGTATCCTAATATTCCAATTGGATCCAAATTATTTTTTTGTTTTGCTAAAAGTTATAAACAAAATGATTTTTCTTAGTAGTTTCGTTTATATTACTACATTTTAACTGTATTCTAATATGATATGTATTTATGCGAAACATGTACGCGAAACATTAAAATTTTATAAAATCGTGACGTGGTAATTACTCTTTATTAGCTTTGCAATAGTGTTTTCGATATCAGTACAATTACATTTATTAGATAATAGAGAAGTCTTATATGATTCATCGAAGTATAAGGCAATAGTAATGAAAAAAACATTATATTGTTAGAATATGTGTGCATAAGCACACACAATATTGTTTACAAATTTATTTTTGGAATCATTATATTTTGATTTTTCTAAATCTTGTAGAACATAAAGTTTTACTTTCTATATGTATTTAGTTCAATGGTTATTTGACTTTCACATTATATATGTTGAATTGTTTAAACACAATCACAATGCTATATTGAAATTATATTATTTTTTCCTCATAAAGGACTGTGTAGAAGACAACAATCATGATCCTCTATCTGCACCACCAGTTTCTCCACCATCTAGTGGAGAAATCAAAGTAGATAAGAAGAAACCAAGTGAAAACATTTCCCTAGCAGACAATAGCTTACTGGTATGTTTCTTGAAGTGTTTTAATTTCTATTTTTAGATATATTAAGACGTCTAAATTTTCTCATTACTTAAATAAATTCAGTATTTTTTTTCCTCTTATTCTTTACATTTGTGCAAGTTTATTTGTGTAAACTTCATTAATTTCTTAAAAGTATATTCAAGACATTTTCATAGTTTGTTAACCTAATATTGAATTATTAATTTTATAAGTAAATAATATAAGATATTATTATACAAAATAATTGTCATTTATAAGTAAATAATATGTAAATCATAAGTAACTATAATGTATATAAATAGATGTGAAAATGTGAGTAGGCAGTTACTTTTGAAATGTACTCAACTAGCAACTACCCATGCATTGCTCCAGTGCATCTAGATGCCAAACACTAGCCTATGTATTACTCCAAGTCATTGTGTGTCAATATACTAAACTTAACCCCAATCTATCCAACCATTTCAGTGTTACGGAGTCACAACTACTACAAAATTTGCATATATAATAATAGTCCTATATAATAAAGATTTATATTTCTCTTCACTTAAAAACTTTTACAGGTAGACATATCAGATGCACTTAGTGAAAAAGAAAAAGTAAAGTTCACCGTTCACACTAAAACAACATTGCCAGAGTTCCAAAAATCTGAATTCTTTGTTGTGAGGCAACATGAAGAGTTTGTATGGTTACATGATAGATATGAAGAGAACGCAGATTATGCGGGATACATTGTAAGTATTAGGTTTATTAAAATTTGATATAAAATTTATTTCATTTTTAATATTATTTATGAAATTGTATTTGTTTCAATTAAAAGTATTAATTTATTTTATTGTAATAAAAATGACTTTATTCCACTCACAACTTTCAATACAAAGGAGGTCTGTGCCCAGCTGTGGGGTGTGGAAAAAAGCTGAATGAGAAAGAAAATTAAATACTATTAAACTAAAAACCAGATTTAAAAAAAAATTACTGTTGTTCATGATTGAAGTATATTTTACTGTACTAATAATTTAATATAGATACCACCGGCCCCACCCAGGCCAGACTTTGATGCATCTAGAGAAAAATTGCAAAGACTCGGGGAAGGAGAGGGTGCTTTAACTAAGGAAGAGTTCTTGAAGATGAAGGAAGAACTTGAAGAGTAAGTTTTTCTCTGTAAAAAAATGTATGTATTTACTGTGTGCGTGTCATCCCATATGTCACAACTCTCTGTAAAAGGAATGCAGTTAATTTCATCATGCCGCTTTCAGCTAACTTCATCATGTCACTTTTTGACCGTCGGTATGCGCGCGCATCGTAAAAATTTTACTTATATTGTTTTCTAAATGTGCCAAAAGAAGTAAAACTTCAAGAAGTTATTAACTTTCATATCACTTCTGCTCATTTGTTGTTCTGACAAACATCAGTTTGTTTGTCCTATCTTTAAAAGAGATAACCTTTATAATATAATAGTTAGTCAATAAATATATTTCTAAAATGTTTTATTACTAATGCATAACAATATATTGTGTTCCTACTTGTGCTCCTTATAATTTTATTTTTATATTTCTACCAAATATCTCGGAAACTTGACTTAAGGCTATTAAATTGTTGATATATTTGTTGTGTGTGTGTAGGTCATTGGTCATAGATCCAGTAGTTCTGGGTTTGAGTCCTAGGTCCTAGACCAGGCCAAGTTATTTTACTTTTAAGAAATTCTTAGTAACACTCCAGGGCAGGCCCAAAATTGATCAAGAAGGACATTATGAAGTGTTCTCTATCCATCATATCAATCTCATTGAGTGCTTAAGGCTATCAAATTCCATAGAAATATGTTTAAAACCATTTTGAATTTATGTTTCTTCCACCCAGAGAATATCTGGCAACATTCAAGAAGACGGTAGCAATGCACGAAGTGTTCCTGCAACGTCTAGCAGCGCACCCAGTGTTCAGGAGTGATGCTCACTTACGAGTGTTCCTGGAGTATGAACAGGATCTATGCGCTAAGCCCAGGGGCAAGATGGAAATGATTGGTGGATTGGTGAGTTACATCTCTTGTGTTCTCAAGGAAGGGTAGGAACGCTTCAAGACATGAGATAGATAGTGCTAGTTTAGTCCCTTTTAGTCAGATAGATTTGTTTTTGTTTTTCTGATGCGATGTTACTTGCAGTATTAAAATATTATCTTTGACATCTATCACAAAGTAACCTATGGTTCTGATATATGAGTTATATTATTGTAATGTTTCATTAAAATCTATTTAGTAGTTTTGCGTGAAAGAGTAATAAACATCCATACATCTATACATCCTCACAAACTTTTGCATTTATAATATTAGATAGATATATAGATAGATGCTTTATTGTACACCACAAATAAATATACAAAAAGAAGATATAAACAATAGATGATGCACAGCAGGCGGATATCAGTAAGATTATTTATGGACTGTGTGCAAGATATAAATCTTATATAGTTTGCCCAGCAGGAATATTATCCATGTGCTTTTTCTATAAATATGAAGCACATTGTAATTAATGAAGATAGTGATGATGACTAATAAAAAGTATTTTTTTATGAATATCGGTTTAATTTCTATTGAGAAAATATCTATTCTATTTCTTTTTAAACCTTTCGTGCCAAATATTGAAAAACTAAAAATATTATGCAAGATAAAAGTGTCAACATAATGGTTGTAAAGTGCCTACTCACTTAGTTTTGAATTTTTATTGACATGTTGCCCCTCTTGGATTTTAATGAAACTTGGCATGCTGTTAGGCAATATATAGACAATTAATATGTATTTTTTTCAAAGTGGTAATTTTATTATATCTGATAGAAATCGATTGACAAAATGTTTAATTTGCATTTTTTTAATACTTTTAATTAAGCTTGGTCCATAGGAAACAGCTATAAAATAAACTATAAAGTGTATTATAACACTTTCATTTAGTTTTCAACCGACTTCAAAAAGGAGGAGGTTCTCAATTCGACTGTATTTTTTTTTTTTATGTTTGTTACCTCAGAACTTCGTCATTTATTAACCGATTTGGACAATTTTTTTTTTGTTTGAAAGGGTATACTTCCAGATTGGTCCCATTTAAATTTCAAAAAAAATACCACCCCTAAGGGTGGAAAAATAGCTAATAATGAATTTAACCTACTTCTAATTGTCATATTGACTTGAAACTTTGCAAGTGTTTCTATTTCCGTTGATAGTACAGAGGTTCGGTATTGTTGACCTGATCTGATGGTAAGGCCAGAAGGCGGATAGGTGGAACTCTTCAAGCATAAATAGTAGATACTTCGAGTTTGGGCTTATTTTGTTTGGTTTGACAAGCCTAACACTTTAGAATTCTTACTTTGCTACTACTGTCTATACTAAAAAGGGAAAAATAAAAACTTTTTAACAAAAAAATAAACACCGACTTCAAACAAAAGCACTAAAAAGTAAAAAATAACTGATTGGTAGTTTTCATTTACTATACATACCTAATCAAATATTTTCGAAGTCGGTGTGCTTTGCTTTGTATGGGCTGGCACCGATTTCGAAAATATTTGATTAGGTATGTATTTAATAGGTAGGCTTTAATTACTTAGCCAAAGCACACCGACTTCGAAAATATTTGATTAGGTATGTATAGTAAATGAAAACTACCAATCAGTTATTTTTTACTTTTTAGTGCTTTTGTTTGAAGTCGGTTTTTATTTTTTTGTTAAAAAGTTTTTATGTTTTGCTAGATTTGATATTAACTAAGATATATCGCTTTGAATAAAACTCGTCCCTGGACATTTTTTTTCAAATAGCTCCTCAATTAACTAAAATATAGAGCTAATACCTACTGGATCAATTACCGTTAGTGTCCTCTACAATTTAACATTGGTTACGATATAGGTTCCTATCGGGGGCAGTTTCGCTATAGATGTACGACTAAACCCTTTGTTTTTGTTTATCACTAGGAATAACCCCGAGCGAAGCGAGTGAGTCGCTAGTATAATATAGAGGCAAAGTCCAAGCAGTTCATTATCTTTTTTTTTTTTTTAGTGGATATTAACTAACTTTAGTGTTACTCAAATTTTCAATAATGATTAATTATGGTCCAATTTCCACAGCCACTGACCACTGGGTGAACTCTAGTTATCATCAATGACATGATTGTTGTAGGTCCGTTCAATGACAACAACAACAGATGAGATATACCTCGGTGCAACGGTGAGAGATGTGAATGATTTCTTTGAACAAGAAACTGCTTTTTTGCAAGAATACTATTCACATCTCAAGGAGGCCGTGGCCAAAGTGGATAGGATGACTTCGAAACATAAGGGTGAGCAAGAATAAAAACATATTTGTAATAGTAGCAAGAAATACAACATTATGTATGCCTTAGAATATTTGTCAACCGACTTCAAAAAGGAGGAGGTTCTCAATTTGACTGTATTTTTTTTTAATTAGATTTTTTTTGTTTCATCTTTTATTTTATTGCTAGAGTACATAAAAATAATACAATACCGTTACAATCAATATTTTTCTGTCAAGTTTTTGGCTTACCGGAGATTTATAGATATTTTTGACATAACTTCTATGAAACCTCTGGCCATTTTTTTTTTAAATTAATTTTATTTTCATTGTTTGTTACATTAATCAAAGCATTTAATTAAGTACATTTAAATGCAAAAATATTTTTAGATATTATTAATACTAATATTAATAATTTAACATATTAACACGAATATGTTAGACCAGATATGTTAAACCGGTTATGTTAGCCCCTAATGTGATTAATCATCAATAAAGATCGCATATTAGTATTAGATTAATTAAATACCATAAATATTTCATACAGATGTAGCAGACGCTCATATAAAACTATCATCCTGCATCACTCAACTCGGTACGAGGGAGCAACCGCCCACTGAAAGGTTCTTGACAAGAGCGGCTGAGACGTTTGATAAATGTAGGGTAAGTTGTCTTTCATATGCTTTGATGGTATCACATTTTTTAAACACTGTCTAATATCGGTGCGAGATCCGGGTTTTGAACCCGCTTTACTCGGTTTCCCAAGATCGATACCACTGCGAGTAAGATTGGCGTTCAATATTTCTTAATTTTAATTACATAAATATATATTTTTTACAGAAAATCGAAGGTCGCATGGCATCAGACCAAGACTTGAAGTTAGCCGATACTCTCCGTTATTATATGCGTGATGCGCACGCCGCTAAAGCAGTGCTCGTAAGACGACTGAGGTAAGTTTTTTAATTCATTTACTGCCTAGATGGTCTGATGGTTAGTATTTACGGTTGTACATACGGAGGTCATGTGTTCGAGTCCCGATATTTATTACTAGCGACTCACCCTCGCTTCGCTCGGGTTCGTCCCTAGATACGTTTTAACTTTTAATTTTCTTCTATACAAAACTTGTTCTAACAAAAACAAACACAAAAATAAAAACTTTTTAACAATAAAATAAAAACCGACTTCAAACAAAAGCACTACAAAGTAAAAAATAACTGATTGGTAGTTTTCATTTACTATACATACCTAATCAAATATTTTCGAAGTCGGTGTGCTTTGGCTAGGTAATTAAAGCCTACCTATTAAATACATACCTAATTAAATATTTTCGAAATCGGTGCCAGCCCATACAAAGCAAAGCACACCGACTTCGAAAATATTTGATTAGGTATGTATAGTAAATGAAAACTGCCAATCAGTTATTTTTTACTTTGTAGTGCTTTTGTTTGAAGTCGGTTCTTATTTTTTTGTTAAAAAGTTTTTATTTTTCCCTTTTTAGTGTAGACAGTAGTAGCAAAGTAAGAATTCTAAAGTGTTAGGCTTGTCAAACCAAACAAAATAAGCCCAAACTCGAAGTATCTACTATTTATGCTTGAAGAGTTCCACCTATCCGCCTTCTGGCCTTACCATCAGATCAGGTCAACAATACCGAACCTCTGTACTATCAACGGAAATAGAAACACTTGCAAAGTTTCAAGTCAATATGACAATTAGAAGTAGGTTAAATTCATTATTAGCTATTTTTCCACCCTTAGGGGTGGTATTTTTGTTTGAAATTTAAATGGGACCAATCTGGAAGTATACCCTTTCAAACAAAAAAAAAAATTGTTCAAATCGGTTAATAAATGACGAAGTTCTGAGGTAACAAACATAAAAAAAAATACAGTCGAATTGAGAACCTCGTCCTTTTTGAAGTCGGTTGAAAAAGAATTATCCGATTTGGTGCAGTCGATCGGAAGTTATGCGCGTACATACATTTCGGTGATTCATTTTTATTTATATAGATGTTCTTGTACACACAAGTACTTGTAGTTTATAACAATATAAGTGACAAGCAAATCAGTAAGCGTATTTTAAAGGTTTAATGTTTAGTTCTATTTTACTCCTTATTCTGATAGTGCGAGTTTATTTTTTATTTTCAGATGTCTGGCTGCCTACGAAGCAGCTAACAGGAATTTAGAACGAGCTCGCTCTAAGAACAAGGATGTACACGCTGTAAGTACTATGTAATTATGAAATAAAACAAAATGTTTCACAGATAATACATAAGTCTTGCATAAGGGTCTCACCGGGTTGCCATATGAAATCTGCACTGGAGTGTTTTTATTAACTTACTCTCGCTTTGTTCAGGTGCATCCCTACTCTCTAAGTGAAACAACAACAACCTGCAAAGGTTTAGGTTGTAGGCTTCAATTAAAGTTATTAATTATTATGATTTTTGACACTAAGCACATTTTTATGGAATTATAAAGTAGCCAGCTGTAATGTTGCTTTATAATGGTGAAAAAAATTTCAGAATCGTATCAGTAGTTTCACACTTATCCTCTTTATAACATTAAATTTGGATTATTCATTATTAAATTATTAATGATACATGTGATTCATATAGTGAAAAAGTCCTATTTTCATTAGCACAATTGCAAATAAATTATTATCTATGTCTTTATAGTTGTTCATAACAAAGTTTTAATAAATATGAACCAAATATATAATATTTTGCAACCCCAATTTACCTAAAACCAATATATTCTAGGGGCTTGATGACGAGCCCAATTCTTTTTAACAACTAGCAACATAATAAAGGCACCAAAGTCAAACAAGACTACAGCTGAGTTCTTATATGGAGTCCCGGTGAGACCCTTTTAATTCGAATTCAATTAGAATTTAGTGTTTTATTAAAATATAATTTTCCTATGAATTAACGGTATTATAAATATAACAATATAGATGTACTATATAAGGTTAAAATTTACATTTCTACTACACCTCAGTACATTTAAATTGTTAATTTTTAATATACAACACTATAAAAATATCAAAGCACAATTTACCACTATTTTAAGTTTCAATAATATGTATTTTACAAAACGTAAATAAATTATATTGTCTAACAAAATTTGATTCATCAATTTCGATCATAATCCACTATATCAATAATAAAGTATGTGTTATATTGTATATTTATGTACTACTTTATAGGTAAAACAATATAGGTTTACAACATAATATTAAAATTTCAACTTATTATACTAATTTTTAATTAAAAAATATATAATTTCACTTTACACAATCATACAATTAAAACCTTAATATTTAATACACTATTTAAATAATGTCAAAGCACTTGTTAACATTCCTTTAAGATTCAAAATCAAAAAGTCCACAATAAAAACAACAATATTTTAAAATTGTTGTAAATCTTGCAAAATTATTGTTGTTGTTTTTTTTTTATTTCAAATTTTCAAATGTATGTCATAAAAATAATCACCATTTTATTTAATGCACTCAGCCGATGGAAGTTCAAGAGGTAATGCACGCTTAAAGAATTTGCACTAACATATACATACATATGTATATATATATATATATACAGGATACATTTTTTATATGAACGTATTCGGAGAAAAACGTAATAAATAAACAAAACTTAATAAAATTTGATAAAATTAAATAATAAAAATTGGACAAGTGCGAGTCTGATTCGCATTAGGATTCCGTAGCTTGAAACAATAAATCTATTGTATTAACTATCACACGTAATTGGTAACATGAAAGAAATATTTATCTATCTACAATATTAATTTTATTCACCTATTTTATCTTATTTCAGTAATGTGCTTTTAATAGTTTCGGAGTAAAATAGATAGGTCGTACTGAGAGTTGGACTTGGATTTCGTTTTTGCCTTTAAGCTACGGAACTCTAAAAAGTGCTCATAAAGATCTACTTTGGTAGAAGGTATTTTATAATAATATCGATACCATGCATAGCCAATAGTATCAGTCATATAACAAAAAAACTCGTTCAAATATTATTTTTCCCATCGAGCTTCAACTTTTCCATTTGTCAACAATAAATTATTTTATAAAATTCATCCTGTATATATATATATATATATATATATATATATATATATATATATGGCTTATGTTCTTTATTCATTATATCTATAATTATTATGTATTAAAGTGACCATGGAAAAATTAATATAAACAAAGACTGCCAATAGATGGTTTTATGTATCTATTTATTAGTGAAGTTTGTGCAAAATTAAGAAGTTTCTTTAATAATTAAAAAAAAAAGTTAAAATTGTTATAGTCACTACAATTTGTAGGGGTTCAAAGATTTCCGTGGAAGTTGGTATTAGCAACTCACCTCCATTTTTTTTAAACTAACGGCCCACCAAGGAAATGGTATAAATAGATAGCGGACTGTTGAACAAATTAATAATATTAGCAATATTATACTTTTAAAATGTCACGTTTCCAAGATATTTTGAGGTAAAGATCGCTTATATGAGAAGTATGGAAACTATTTTTTTTTTAATACAACTGACGGCTATTTATTTTTATTTTATTTTATATATATATATATATTTTTTATAGGCAAATTATTCCATTTTTAATTTTGCCATCGTTTTTTATAATATATATAGTAACCTTTACCTTCAAATATCTTGGAAACGTGACACTTTAGGACGTTATTTTGCTTATTATTTAAGTATTTTTCTAACTATATACACACATGCATGTTTAAAATTAAAATGTAAAAAATTAAAATGGAGGATTGTTACCAAAATGTCCAAAAAGTTTGTTTTGAAACCGGTGTATTCTTTTTATCGTCAGGCTGAACAAGCGCAGTCGGACGCATGCGCTCGTTTCGAACAGCTGTCTGCTCGCGCGAGGGAGGAACTGTTGGACTTCCGCACTAGACGCGTAGCCGCTTTTAGGAAAAGGTATTATATATTACTAGCGGACCCGACAGACGTTGTCCTGTCTACAATGATAACAAAACTTTTTTTTTAATTTGATCGCAGCGCTAACTGTCGGGACAGACTAAAATTAAAATTCGAATATTATTTAAAATTTGACACTGCGATGGTAGCGCCGTCTGTCGGATCCAATGTAAAACATTCCAAAATCAACAACTACTAATAAATTAAAAATTAATTAAAAAAACATTGTCCAGCGGACAAAATTGTGAATCTAAACCATTCCCAGATCCCCTTGAACACACACAAAAAATTTCATCAAAATCGGTCCAGTCGTTTGAGAGAAGTTCAGTGACATACACACTCACAGAAGAATTATATATATAAAGATGTTCTCTTAGATGTTGCGCTCTTTATGTGAATATTTGATATATAAATTAAAATCACCTTTTTTTGGATTTACGCGAATATTTGACATTCTAAATAAATATAAGTTATCCACCAAAGATCTTTTATTATATAATAAAATAGTATATAATAAAAGATCTTAGGTGGTTTCTAGAGCCAAAAATCAAAATAAATCCGCGAAATAATCCGAAAAGATTGTTTTTATTTAAAAATATTTTTTTTTATTCACGTTTTTTTTCCTAACGTTTTTTGTATCAAATTTTTTTTTCTTCAGTTTAATAGATTTGGCTGAGCTGGAGATAAAACACGCGCGTGCGCAACAAGAATTATTCAGAAAATCTCTGCAAGTACTAAGGGAGTGTCAGTAAATAATAAAATATTATAATGCTACCAAAAAAAGGTGTTAAATTTTCTTTGGAATTCTATTATTACTTTAATTATTGAGCACTGAATCAATTTTGATGCGATTTTTCGTATAATATAAGATGAGTTTAATAATAGGTGTTGGTTAATAGCCTTGAGATTTTTTTTTAATATCACGTACTGATTTTTTTTATTTTCATAAATATGGTTTTTTTATATATTTTTTTCAGTTGCATAGACTGTTTAATTTTAGTATTATTTTTATGATGTATTGTTTAAGTTCTGAATGAAATTTATACCTTTGGCTTAAAAAAAATCTATAATATATGGATAGATATAAATAATATAATAAAAAAATGAGTAAATGTACGAAAGTAGGTTATGTATATTTAGTAATTATATAAAAGCTCCCTTGTATCTTTTTATGTAAAATAAATAAATATTGGACAGATTTTATTATAAAGTATAAGTATTACAATTTATGGTTAGCTTTATTTTATTAATGTTTTATTCATTTTTTTATTGTAATTTAAAACTCAGTGGTGCTTGCCCGGGTTTGAACTGGTTATCTTTTTATTGATATAATATAATAATATGAATAGCGTATATAAAACATAGACTGTATAGACAGACGGCTTACTTCCCAATACAAATTTTCATCCCTATTTTCACCACCTTAAGGGTTGATTTTCGAGATAAAAAGTACCCTATGTCCTTACCAGGGTCTCAAACTACTTCTTACCAAATTTCATCAGAATCGGTTTAGTAGATCCAGAGATTACCCCCTTACAACCTCACAAGCTTTACCTCTTTATAATATTAGTATAGATAAAGCAACTGCTCCCAACCTTTTTACCTGAGCACCACAAATATTAAAAAAAAAATATTAAAAATTACTTTTGGATATTATAACTTTATCGTATACCAAACACTAATATCAAATTCGCTCTCAATGAAGACATAGAAATGCCCTCATTAAAAATTATAAATAATGTTTTTAGTTATAATAAATGTTAAGAATAAATATCTAGTTTGCTTAAAATATGTCTTTAGAAAATAAAAAAAAATAAAATATATAAACATTCAATGTTTTTTATAAGGCAAGATTTTTATTTCATTATTTATTGCACTTTTTTAATTGATTAAAGTTTGGGAGCCACTGGTTTATAATATATGTATAGGAGTACTCTAATTGCTCCTGAACTTATAATAATTTTATAGTTATTAAAAAAATGGAATATTCATATGTTTATATTTTGGTGCAACTTAGACATTTTGTTGAATTAGTTACATGTTTTTGGTTAAAAAAATCTCGTATAAATTTTTTTTTTTAAGTTTTTTTTTAAATTACACCTGGCTTGTGTATATGTTTAAAATTACTAAGTCTATTATGTTACATCCAATTATAGGAGTAAGTATTATTATAACATTTCCATTTAGTGTTTTTATTCACTTGTTTCGGCTATGCGAGAGCGGGAGGGAGAGTGACGTGGTTCTAGTATTGTAAATGTGAATATACGAATTATTATTGTATATATGTTGTTTTATTTCTTTCATATTTTTTTATCATATTTTCCTACCCTAAATGATTTTTTACTATATAATATCCTATGAGATTTATTTTTAATGTACTAGCTTGTATCGGTTAATTAATTGTCTATATAATAAATAAAATAATAATAAAAGTATATGTTAGGACATTTACAAAAAGCATCATATCATCTAGTTCCATGGTAAGCTACAAGGCTTGTGTTATGGATACCTGATAGTTGATATACTACACATGATGATGATGATGTTCTCCTAGCCGATTCCGGCTACGGCGGCCAATCTCATTGAGGTTAGCCAACTGCACAGGAGATATTATAGTGCAGCGCGTGTACGCGCAGACACAACGTGCACTCTCTATTCCTATCACTCTCATACTCCGGTGGGACGACCACTCGACACGACCGGTGAGAGTGTCGGCGCAGGACCGACGGCTTTACGTGCTCTCCGAGGCACGGGGGTGAATCACCGCCAACTTCCCAACTTCGGGCTGTTACTGAGACTTACTATACAGAAAGACTCAATAACTAAACTTGGCCCGACCCGGGACTCGAACCCAGGACCTCCGGGTGTGCAGCCGTACATGCTAGCCACTACACCACCGAGGCAGTATATACTACACATATATAACTTTAAATACATACATATTATAAATATGAAAAAATGAAACACCCATGATTAATGACTGGAGTATAAACATTTGTGCTCATAACACAAATGAATGCCTCCAGCGGGACTCGAACCCGCGACCCCAGCGGTCGGTGCCAGTCATACAAAGCAAAGTACACCGACTTCGAAAATATTTGATTAGGTATGTATAGTAAATGAAAACTACCAATCAGTTATTATTTACTTTTTAGTGCTTTTTTTGAAATCTATTTTTATTTTTTTGTCAAAAAGTTTTTATACATTATGCCCTTTTTGCATTAAATTGGCGAAAACAAATCAAATTTAACTATCAAGCACGTTGTAATAAATTACATTTTATTTTTTTTTATTTTTTAAATATCTTTCTATTGATTATAACATTTTACACCTGTAATAAATTATAGGAACGCATTTACGACGCGTTACCATGGAAACCAAAATGACAACAAACGCTTCAAAACATTTGTATTACTGATAATATTTTTATACGAACTTGAACATATTTTATTGTTAATAACATGGAAGAGGTAAGTTTTTAGCATTATTTGTTTATAAAAATTTGTTAGTATTTAATATACATCAATTTAATTTGATACGAGAAGTGTCTTCCAACATGATCACCACTTGAACGGTGAAGGAAAACATCGTGAGGAAACCTGCATGTCTGAGAGAACCTAGCAAGTTCCCGAAAGACATGCTCAGTCCGCCCGCACTTGGCCAGCGTGGTGGTCTACGGCCTGATCCCCCTCGTATTGAAGGGTGGCCCACGTCCAGCAGTGGGACGTTAAAAAGGGCTGATACAATATGCGAAGTTTTATACCTTTTCAATAGACTCTAATGTGTGTAGTTCAATTAAGTGTTTATTAAATTGTAATTATTATTTCAGTATTTAATATTATGTACATATTTGTGGCGTACGGTGCTATTAATTTTTCTATTCGATTAAATCGATTATGGTGTGATCGGTTTGGTCATTTACTTATAAAATTTAACGAACTTCTGTGTGTCTTTATGGACATCTAAAGTTTTTAAATATATATTTTGTTTAGTTTCGATAGAGGCAATCACAATAGTTATTTTAAATTAAGCCTTCTCTTTTAAAGCATAATTTTAATAAAATATTCAATTGAAAATTTTAAGTTATAAAATTATATTATATCTATTATTATGTATACATTATTTAAGCTATAATATTTTCTTGCATTAATAAAATAATGACTTTTATAACCCATTAAGTAAATTAGAAAACTAAACAAATGTACATTTTACTTTTTTTTTCAACCTGTATATACTTACATATAAATATTTTTATTTCCAGCATTAAAAGCGTCCCTAACAATAAGATGTTATGTCAATATGATCCTAACAACGGTTTTGGTTCTCATTTTGGTGGCGCCACGCGTACAGGGGAAGTGGGTAGAAGGGAGGATAGATACGAAAGAGGTAGGTAAGATTAAGTTATATTTTTAAATTAAAATCAAATCTATTCCACAGGAACCGTACATTTTTCCGAGATAAAAGTAGTCTATTTGTTATTATGATGTATGTAGTATTATTGTAAAGTTTCATTAAACTTCAATCAGTAGTTTTTGTGTACTAAGCTGTATAAGTTACTATAGTTTTTTAACTATCACACGGGAACTCTTCAATTTTCCGGGATGAAAAGTATCTAATATATTGACCGGGGATATAAGGTACGACCATGCAAAATTTCATTCAAATCGGTCCAATAGTTTCGGAGATTAGCCCGTACAAACAGACAGAGAAACAAAAAGCTTAAAATAAATCTGGATTTGTTCTATTTCTCTTCTTTCTTTGGGCCAAAAACCAAAATAAATATGTGAAAAAATACAAAGTTTTTTATATATGTAAAAATTGTTATGTTATGCTGTTGTTTTATAGCTTTAATATCAGAGCCGAAATAGCTCAGTTGGGAGAGCGTTAGACTGAAGATCTAAAGGTCCCCGGTTCAATCCCGGGTTTCGGCATACTTTTATTTTTAATTAAAATCATATTTGTTGCTTTTATTCAAACGGACGAAATCATTTCTAAATAATGTTTATTTTTGTACGACATTAATTTCTTCAAATAAATATTCTTTTGTTCAAATTTTTAGAAAACCATGCTAAAAATAAGGCACTTTGATTTTCAAAAACCTTCAACAATACAAAATATTTATTCAAAAATAATCAAAAAGATTTTTTTTTAAATGTGACCGATTTATTAAAAAATCTCGCTTCGCTCGGGTTCATTCCTAGGTACGTTTTAACGGTTAGTACCTATGGAATAGATAGATTATATATTATATATACAAAGGTATAAAATAAACCGTTCTGAACTTCTAGATTTTTCAGATGTTTTTTTTTTGGGTTTTCCCTATTATTATTTTTATACTTAAATCACCCCTGACACACCGCCAACAAACAAAAAAAAGAATTATTCAAATCGGTTCAGCCGTTTTTGAGTTTTAGCGAGACTAACGAACGGCAATAGATTTTTATATATTAACTAATAGATATTATAATTTTTCAGAATTGGGCATTTTTAGCTCGTTTCTGCTTTCTATCGCTGGATGGTCAGTTCGAATATTTGATAGAGTTCGAGAGAGACGTAGGTACGCCCAACTTGTTGCTGTACTACGACGATGACAGCCAGTGGCCGGCTGTGTACCACAGTAGCAAGGTAAACTTAGTTCTTTCAGAGCGTAGTCAGTCAGTCAGTCAGCCGTAACAGTCTCACCCGGTTACGGGTGACACCCGTAGTGGCGTAGCTAACATGGGTGACACCCGAGGTGGTGATCAATGGTATCACCTATTTTCCCGTTGGAAAATGTATTACATATACCACCTGCTACATACAGGAAAGTTAGTACTATACACTAAAACACAACGGAACCTCCCCCATCTTAATAGTGCGTCCGTTTTTCAATTTGGGGCGTCTAAAGTTAAAGGAAACAATGAAAGAGTTTAAAAAATTACAATTGCTATAGTTGTTTTCAATTAAAATATATTATATTTTTAAATTACAGTTTTTTAATTCAAAATTTAAGTCTTAAATATTTAAACTCTTACTTAGAATATTTTGATTTTTCAGACGTGCAAGGAACGTGAAGCAGTATTAAATAGAGGTGGCCAAAACCAAATGATAAAACTGTCTCATTGGTATCCTGATACTGAATATTCTGGTTGTATTCTTTCTCAAGCAAATAAGAAGTTGCCAGCAGCAAAAAGGTATGGATAAATAACATATTTTGTATATTATGTATATTAGTATTAGTATATTATTAATAATATATTTTATATCTTAGTGGTAAAATTTATAACTTAAATATATTCTATTAAGTTTAAAAAAAATGTTACTGTAGATGATATTAGATCTGTGTTTATATTAACATAAAAAAATACGGGATCACACTATAGCAATACAGATAGATAGCTTTATATATATATATATATATATATATATATATATATATATATATATAGTGTATTTTACTTTACTTTCTTTCCAGTTCAACAACTGCTGCACCAAAAACTTCAAAAACAAACGTAACAACCAAACCAAAAAATGTTTCAAACATAACGAAACTAGATGTACCCTCAGATCCGACATATTATAACCAGTTCCTAAAAACTACCACACCGAAACCAATATCTACCATTTCTGATACAAATGCTACCACATGGTACGAATTGTTGCCAACTGATGTATGGAATTCTACCACGACAGTGTTACCAGATGATGAACTATGGGAAAATATTGGACCTGAAAGAAATTATAGTAAACTGGAAAATTTAAAGGACGTTGAATTGTTATTTGAGAATTATAATGGAAGTGGGGTAGGTTTTCTTTCTTTTATTTGTTTATGTATTTGTTTTTTTATTCATATCTTAGCAATTTTTCTACTTTTAATAAATGCAGTTTGGAAACTTACAATAAAAATTAAAGAACATTGAAAATATATGAGATGTATCGTGGGATCCTAATTTTCGATTTATTTCAATTTCCTCTAGGAAAATACTAAACATAATTAAAAGCATACTATAAGCTATATCTTCGACTAGCGGCTTATCCTCGCTTCGCTCGGGTACGTTTTGATTTTTTGAGCGGAACCCTAATTATTTTTCTAAAATAAAAATTGCTAAAGTTACTCCTTATAAGATGAGCTATCTGCCAGTGAAAGTCTCGTCAAAATCGGTCCAGCCGTTCCGGAGAGTAGCCGGGAAAAATAGATAAAAATGTTAAAAATTGTATTTTTCTTATAAGTAGGTATCGTACATAATCCAATATGTATTTAGTAAAAAGCAGTTATTTTGACATTACAAACAGACACTTCAATTTTATTTATCTGAACAGATAAGAAGATAGAATACAACTAGACATCTTGTCAAAAAATCTCTTCGATTTAAACCATTTATTATCACAGTTCGAAAACCATAGTAATTTAAAATTTCGATGTTTTAGCATAAAATAAAACGTTCAACATTTGAATTGTTAGAACGCTACCACCGCCGTCGACTTTATTCTGAATCCAAGCAAAATGAGGGCAGCACTAATACTGAGAAAGTTAGATTTGTTGTCTCATGCCACAATTCTAGAAGATTCCGATCAGCAAGAGAGAGATGGTGGTTTATAGCCATCAGTAACTGCGATAGCCCCAAGGTATCTTTTTACCATATCTTTTATTTGTTTTAAATTATAATAATTATTATATTCTATAGGTATTTTCTAAACATCGTTACAAATTACATATTAAAAACCACTTCTCAAATTTATATAGTTTTTATGGTTCCATAGACAAAAGGCTAAAATGGAACCCTTTTGTCATGTCCGTCTGTCCGTCCATATGTACACAGGTAAATTATTTAAAGTTGGTAGGTAGCCACTGTAAAACGATTCTCAATGTTTTAATGAATGATTTTACAGGGTTTGGATGTCCGTTATAAATTCCTTATGACTAATGGACCTAATGGAGATTTTTGGCATGAGCACTTCTCAGCTGACGAATTTTGTGAGTTTCAAACTTATTTGTTTACTTCTAAATAGAAAAATTATATAAATAATATAAATTATAATAGCCCCACATTGGGCGCCAATGTAATAAAACGATACTAAATTGTCATGACGATTAAGCCTTAGCAACATCATTTCTTATTCGTGTTGGAAACTATAATACCTGCTTTATTTCTAGCAAGCTCACATAGCTATAATAATGTTTAAAATTTTGAAATATAGTAATAAAACAATTACGCATCGAGCCTAATTATTTTGGAAAATCTTGAAAGCCCAAGTGAAGATGAAGCAAAACATCGTGATCGAAAATAAATTGGTACAAAATGCGTGTGTTTATTTGTTTGTTTGTGTGTATGTTCTTTCATGTCGAAATAGAGTGACAGATTGGCGTGATTTTTTGTTTAGAGATAGTTGGAGGGCTGGAGAGTGACATAGGCTACTTTGTACCGCAGGAAATCATCTCATTCCCACGGGAAAATACGTTATGATACAAACCACAACAACTCAACGCACCTATGTATATATATACACATAGACATAGGTGCGATGAGTTATTATTGAAACGTACAGACCTTGTACCTTATAGTTCCATTTCAGATGTATTACCAATCCTTCTAGCGTATACTTTCGCCTATGTAATAGTGATGGTCGCGGTAGTGATGTGCAGTGTAGAGCTCAAATCCCGGCATTTATTACATACTACGTACAAGTTGTTTCTGATGTCGCTTGTGTCACAACATTTAGGAGTTATGTTGCAAAGTCTCGCTGGGATTCGATACGCGTATAATGGCGTAGGCAATACTAGTATGAGGGTGACAGGTTTGTACTCTATACTTATATTAGCTAAGAAGTTTCCTTGCTTGAATGAATTTAACTCTAAAGATCTCGGTCCTATTTGAAATATTTTTTTTAATTTTATAGCCTATTATTGTATACATTCACTCGACGGTATGTAGGAGCTAAGGAACTGTATATAAATCCACTGCGTGAGTGAAGATGCAAGCAAAAGCTAGCTTATTATGTATAAAGAAATATATATGTGTTTCTGCTTGTAACATTGCAGTCTTTCCTTGGTATGCTATGAAAATTTCCGAATTTATTGTTATATATACTAATCAATATAATATTGGAGATATGTATAGCCAACAATTTATTTGGATATATGTATGTATGTACGTGTGTATGTTTGTAAGTCTTAGATGTTTTGTAAAATGTAACATATCACCCGGAACCAGTGTTCTTTCACAAACCAAAACCATAATATGAATGCACGGGCTCATTATACCGCCCCGTTAAAAAAAAAATACAAAATTATATAAGAAAGCACAATTAATATACTCGTAACTTTAAGGTCAATTCTTCTGCGGCATTTCCGAAACGACATTTCTTCTCCTTCTCATTTTAATGGCGAAAGGTTACACCATCACTCGAGGGAGACTTAAAGTGGGCTTCACAGTAAAATTAACGATATTTATGTGTTGTTACGTACTGACATACGTGATCCTGTTTGTTTATCAGGCTAGAGTAAGTATTTTCATTTTTCTATTTACTTTTTAATAATAGTTTAATATTTGAAGTTATACTTCTTTTGGCACGTTTGGAAAAAATTGTGAGAGTAAAATGTTTACGATGCGCGCGCACATCGACAGCCAAACAGCGACATGATAAAGTTAGCTGATAACTGTTTGTTGCCATGGTAACAGTTGTTATGGTCTGACAGCTATGATATATAATACTATATTTTTTCCTTAAATGATATTCTATAAAAATATAATATGCCTTATTTAATTATTTTATTAAATTATAATCATTCCTTTTACAAACAGAGAGTTGTGACATACGGGATGAAATCTTTAGCTATTTTTGTTCTGTTACGCCAAACAAGTATTAACTTCTTACGTTCGTACATAAGTACACATACACGTTTTTTTTTAATTTATCTGCTTTCGAAAGTATTGGACCAATGCTAATCCAAAAATCTATCGTATCGATAAATTATTCTATCATAACTACCTACTATCGTTATCGCTAATATTAAACCAAAAATATATGAAAATAGCTATCACATTATATAACTATCTAACATAATATCATTTGAATATATTTATTATTTCCATGCAATTTTTAGTTTAATTTGCGTTAGTTACTGTATTAGGTCATCTTATCTTTATTCGACGAGGCGTTTGGCTCAGTTTGCAGTGATCCTACTTGCTGTGCCAGCGGTCGCGGGTTCGATTCCCTCCGGGGGACCTTCATTTGTGTGAAGAGCACGAATGTTTGTACGCCAGTCATGGGTGTTTATATTTATAATATGTATGTATTTAAAGTTATATATGTGTAGTGTATCAACTATCTGGTATCCATAACACAAGCCTCGAGCTTACCGTGGAACTACTTAGATGGTGCTGCGTGTTTATGTCCCAATATATTTATTTATTATTAACTAAGCCCACAGTATACATTGTAGGTGGGTTGAGTTCCGCCTTCAACCCTTATCAACTTTATTAATAAAAAAGCTAATTTATCCAAATCTATTGAAGGCATTCGATCCCGGTGAAGTATTATATCTATACGAAAGCCCCGCGGGATATGGACTTATTGTGCTACGGATCAGCGCGTGGTGTGCTTTTGCATATTCCACCTTCTTCACCGTCAAGAAATATCCTGAAAAGGTAAAGTACATTTTATGACATTACTATAATAAACGTTATTAGTACCATAGAGCGTAGCGTACCATAGCGCATAGGCGTTGAAAAAGTTACTAAGATTGTTTGAAATTTAACGCCACAAAATTTACCACGCTTGGTCAGAAGACTAGACTAGACTCTATTTCATTTTGTTATAATATGCAACATCGATAAAATAATCTAATACCTATATAAAACTCTCGTTTCACAGTGTTGTGTTTGTAACAAAACTCTTCCGAAACGGCTTGACGACGACGACGACGACTTGACGATTCTTATGAAATTTTGTGTGTGTATTCAATAGGTCTGAGAATAGGACGTAAACTATTTTTCATATCCCGAAGTGATAAGGGTGGTCCACCCCAAAAAAAATTTTTTTGTACAACATTTTTTATTTTTATTTTTTATGATTCGGCATAAAAAATACATAGAAATCTAAATTTTCATTAGGGACGAACCCGAGCGGAGCGAGGGTGAGTCGCTAGTACATATATAAAAGGAAAACATGCGATACAGTCAAAACTATAGAAAGAGATAACCAACCATCGCTTTGTCTCGATCGCACTTTTATGTGTTACTTAACTAGAGAGTTTTGGAAATTTATTTTAATAAAATGTTTAATTTATTATATATTTCATCAAAATTTTAATATCATATGAATTAAAATATACTCGTCATAAATATAATAAGTAAATATATTAACTCATACTTGGACTATAAAAATTAACATTTTTATATTTAATTCATTCTAGAACATGTTCTACTGTCCTTTTTTCATCTGTGGCACGTTATGGTTTTATGCAGGACCGTTATTTATATTGACAGCTAATTCATATATTGGTAAGTAAAGAAAAAATAAAATACATATATGTAATTCCATAATTTTCAAATATGATAGTTTTTTTAAATGAAATAGTAAATTATTAGCAATACTGCCATTTTAAGAAAACTTTCTAGTACTGATGGGTATTAGTAAAACTTCTTCAAAACAACAAAACTTCTCATTAGACACATTCGAATTAAAATAACAGTTACGTAATAATTTATTATAATAGTTAAACAAAAAAACTATTAAAAATGTTTTAAATATTAAAATGTTTTTGTTCATCTCAAAATTGTTTATTTTTGAAATATAAAAATGTAAAGTGTTACCATTCTATGAAAATATTTGTACTAAAGCAATGTTGGCAATTACTATAATATTTTTTTGTAAATAAATAAAATAAATATATTTAATTATTTCCATCCAAAAATAATGCTGTTTTAAATGTTTGTAGATAAATGGGTTCGAGAGAGTGTAGTTACGGCCGTTTTACTTTTCATAACGTTTAGTGGACATGTTATGTTCCTGGTAAGCAAACTTTTTATTTTTATATAATTATTATATTTATTTTTATATTACCCAAATTAAAAAAGAAATAAGTATAACAAACTTTTTAAATGAAAAACCTTTTTTTTCTGCAAATTCATATAACATGATAACTAGTATTGTTTAATTAATTGTCTTATTTTTTTAGCTATTAACATTACCAGTATTCGCAAATAAAAATTTTCCATATCATGTTCGAACAACTCAAATTGGTGTAATGGAGGTAAGTTACCCTTGTAAAGGATATAGTTGCCATATAAAAATTAATACATAATAAAATATATTAAACCTTAATACCATTTGCAATTAAAAACAAATTTAAAATTATTAAATTAAGTAATAATTCGTATTTTAAATTAAAATTATTCAAACATTTTTAATTATTTAGTTTCTAAAAAAACCCATAACACATAAAGATAGGATATAATTTAAAAAAAATTTGCAATAACATATATTTTTTTAACTCAGGTAAATGGAAGTTCTAATCTTGATAGATTTGGTCCCACAGCATATCATCCCAATGAAAGAGCTTCGCAAACTGTCATTATACCGCTCACAAGGTAATATACACTAAATATGTAAGAAAATATTACATGAAAATTGCAAAATGCGTAATGTTTCTCTTACATAAATAAGTATTTGTTTAAAATACATTGTTTAATTATCAAATTGGATTCGAATACTACATATTAAGTATTGAGGTTTTCCAAACAAAATGTTTAAGCTGAGAAAACATTTTACATACACAGAAAGAAAAAAATTTGCTTCCCATAATGCTATACCTAATTGTCGTTTTAATTATTAATCTTTTTTTTCATCAACAAAAATCGATCTATAAAAATATTTAATTGATGTATAATTTAATTCTAGTAAGGATAAAAAATCTATATTTCCCTCAGAATTAACATTTTTTTTTCAATTAATTCACAGACGGACAGAAGAACTAATAGGTAACATGTACAATCAATACATGGCAACATCTCCGCTGTCACTAGAAAACGAAACGCCAAAATTAAATGGCATACCAAGAAGAATAGATTCAGTTAAATCAAAAGCAAGTTTGATCCCACAAATAAGTACAGAAACTAACACATCTGACGACATAAATCCATCGATAAAGGAAGATAGAGAAATATTTACAGTAGACCCTAAAATTGCACCGAAAACGCGGGAAAATGATATGTCAATGTCAAACGTGTTGCCAGATGATGATAAATTACCAAATACAGATAATGTTAGGAACGGAGTGAATTTGCCGGAAGTTTTGAGATCTAAAAGGAATATTTTAGAGCCCTTAAATAGAGATGTGCCGCTATGGTCCCTGGCAAAAGGGCCGTGTGTAGTTGCGATGCAATTAAAAAAATCGTTGACCATTGAAGGAGGTAAGTCAAATATTTGTATTCAATCAAAAAGAAATTAACTTTGATATTATAATAAAAGCAATACAACAATATAATAAATGCGAAACCTAGTAAATGGATGAGTGAGATATTTTTTCTAGTTGAAAACAATTTTAAGTGAAAATTTACTTGAACCCGGTTTTGTAAAGTGTATGTATATTGAAAAGCGTAAATTCACTATAAAGATCAATAACTAAAAAGTCCCTTTCGCAAGTCGCACTTCCCTTCGTTCCTTTCAAGTTTCACCTATGAACGATTGCTGTAAGATCCTCTTACGATTTATATTATACATTTTCTTGCTATTTTATAATATATTGAGTTTTTTTTTATTAAAACAGAAACACCGGAAATACAAACAAACGGTCGTAAACCATCACTTCGCACTTCGCAATCTGGTTCAGGAGAAATGAGCACGATACATGAAGGGCGGGAAAAAAGTTATGTGAGATCACCTGTTGATATATTTACTGTACCTACTCGGGGATGATTAAAGAAAGTAATTAAAATAGGTAGGTATACTAAAAAAAATTACCAAAAAATTTTTTTACTATGTCATGTAATTAGTTTAATTCACTAGTTTTAAAATGTCGAAGGATAGTACACATATTTGTACGCCCTATTGGCCGTTTATGGAACTGAAATTCTAATTTAAAAAATATATAATTTTGCAAAGTTTTCGGAAGACATCAGTCAGACTCAGTTGTTTTCGTGGATTTTTTCGATGCTTTAATAGTTATTCTGCTATTCGGGGTGAAGACAATTCCAACAAAAAAATATCATAAAAATCGGTCCATCGGTTCTCGAGTTATATGTGTTGTAACTAACCCTACTTTGTTTTAAGAAGATGTAAACTGGTCTCGAGCATAAAGCTAAAAATATGTTTTGTTTTTTAATAAGTCAACGGCCATCCTAATCTGTCTTTGTCTAAATGCAAATTAAAAAAATCGTTCCTTGCTCATTTAACATGGGATATTATAATAAGTATTATTGTAGGTATTAATTTTAAGTTAAGTTTATTTTAATTATACAGTTAAATGTAAGTAGATTAAGTAATTATTAGTTTTTGCTAAGTATATTTGTTTAAAATCATAACTTTTGAATGAAAAACTTTCTTTAAAAACTAATATTTTAAAACAATATTTAATTTAGTTTAAAGTTAGCCGAGAGTGTGATAAATACAAGAATAATCTACATATATTTTTTTAAATCAAATGTAACTTTATTTCAAACCGTTTCGGTTTTGATAAAAATATTTTATCTGTATTCAGTACAATACGTTTTAAATTATTTTAGATATTAATTTAGAATAATTTGTCAATAATGTCCATTTGGAGGAACCACATATATAAATTACCTTAGGTACGTACTTGAAACGATTTTATTATTATTCATAATAATAATTCAAATGATTTTTTTATTTTTTATACGTTATCAGCTTTTATCGTTATATAATTGTAAAAAAAAACAAAAAACTTAAATTTAGTATTTTTTTAAATATCATACAGATACGGATACTTTAAACGCCGCCGTTTTGACGCGCTCGGCTTGACGTCATAGTTTATGACAACATTGCAATCAACGAATAAACAGGTCTAGATTGCTAATACCAATCGCAAACACCAAACAACAGCGCTCTATTATAATAGACTTTGACGTCACATTTGGTCTGAACAATGGCATCGTGTTTCAATTACTTTGAATTTCCAGCGTATTTTTGCACTTTTTAATAATTATTTTCTTACTCAAAAAAACAATACATTAAAAATATTGATATAGGCTTAATTCAGAAGCAATAACGATTAAAAAAATATCTATTTAAATCAAGATTTTTTGACATATTCCATCTATTCTATTCTCTTTCTATGAGAAAAAAAGTTAATTTTACTCCCTCCCTAGGCATTAATTTTATGTATGTTTCCTTTTACGTGGTGTATACTTACAACCTATGCATTGTGGAAATAGATACTTAGAACATGAAACCATCTTAACTATTGAGTCGTTATGTATGTTTCTTACAGCAAAAGAAAGAAAGAGACAAATATATTATATGTTTAATGATTATATTACGAGATATGTGTCGGGAAAATCTCCTTAACAAAATGTAGTTTAAAATGTGTGATCTCTTCATTTAGAATGTAAGTTTGACTCAATTTTATACTTAAGACACCTTGTGAGTGATATTTCCTAGTCAAAGCAATAAACTTACTTTATTAATTTAAATATATTGTTTCATTTGATTCCCCCTTTGTGTTACACCCATATTATGCTGTCCAAAAATGCAGGTTGGGGTCTGTAGAGTAAATTATACTGGCATATATTTTGGCTTCAGTATAAAAACCCTAAAAGTAGGCAATCACGCATTCCCCCCCCAACGTGCGTTCACCTTGTCGTGGTGGGGGGGGCTCAGTAGTGCCCGGCAACCCAACCGGGCGCGAAGCCAAGTAACGCACAGGGAGGTGGCCCACTTCGGTGGGCGGTGGGAGGTGGCCCTCTTCGAAGGGCGGTGTACCATGCGGGTTGCTCCTGGTACTTCTCTGATAGCAGAGTGGACCTTAGAGCAACCCCGTGGTTGTTGTGGTCTGCTTCGGCAGACCTGCCGTCGGTGCGTCGTAGTTGAATGCGTAAGCGATCCTGCGACGCCCCATTAAGACGAGGGAAGGCTTTGTTGGGTTTTAGTGGGTAGTACTGGCTTTGCCGGTGAGTCCCACAAGTCGTGCGTAAATGCATTTCCCAACGTTAAAAAAAAGGCAATCACGCATTGAGTCTAATGGAAAAGCTGTTAAATGCAAGGGTTTAAAAAAAACAATTTTCATGGCGAACCGTTCCAAAGATAAATTATTGTAGTGCCACCTGTGTGGTACAAGTTTATACTTACACAGCTTTATAATACTAACGAATTTAGTTTACACTCATTTATTATGAGAGCGAAGCGTAACGCTGCTCACCTATACTGTAATCCTAATCGGATTAACAAAAATCTGTTAAATACAGAGTTAATTTGAAGAAAAATTGTGTATCTAGTATAAAATAATAAAATAATTTAGACATGGTAACAGTATTTTGCTCGTAAATTCATAGTTTTGGGCTAAACAAGGAAAATAATTTTGTTGTTCTTCGTTCTATTTTATTATTAGTTTATTAAATTTTTGTGTTTAAAAAAGTTGACATTTTATTGGTGGTGGGTTAGTCATATATTGCGTTTTCCAATTACAGCACTATAGCGCATTATGCGATATAATGCTCAACTTCGAATCTTTCAACTACAGCAACGCTCCGCACAATCAAGCACTTTGAAAAGTACTGCTTTGGCGTTACCAACCAACTCAGCAGAAAATATTAGAAGTGTTTTTTCACGTTGTTCGTGTTTGTGCGCCAAAGTGCGGTATTATGCTCTGTAATTGAAAAACGGGAACATTGTCCATTGAGTAGATAACGACCGAATACGCTTCAGTGTTCCACAGGGCAGCATCCTTGGGCCACCTTGTTAGAGTATAGGGAGGTTTTAATGCCATTTTTAAATGAAAAAAAATTAAAACTTCAATAACCGTATAGCATACGCTATTGTAAAAATCACCTCCACATTATACGATAGCTTATAAAAATGCCGGACAAAACAATAATGGCATTATCTATACAAATATCGGTATCTGTGTAAATATTATAAATGTGAAAGTTTGAGAGTATGAATGTTTGTTACTCTTTCACGCCAGAACGGCTGAACGGATCTGGATGAAATTTGGCACAGAGATAGATTATAGTCTTGAATAACACATAGGTTAGGATAAAAAGTATCCTGAAAAATGTACGGTTCCCGTGCGATAGGTTTGTTTTTGTTTTCCTTAAAGAGTAATATAATAAAGAGTAATGTAAGTGTATAATAAAGAGGTTCACTTGTTTGTATGTAGGAGGTAAAATCTGGAACTACTGAACCAATTACAAAAATTCCTTCACCAATAGAAAGCTACACTATGCCCTGACAGATATGCTATATTTTATTTAATATAAAAATAACAGTTTTAAATCTAAATATTTTCAAAGGAAGTCAGAGAAAAATGCGCTAAACAGCCGCTTTAATAGCCTGTGTTGGCCAAATCGTTGCCTATATGTATATGAAAATGTTATTAATCAGGGACAGTAATATTTTAAGGGATAATAATATTTTAGTTTAAGTTACATAGCTTTAAAAATAGCTTGAAAGCATTAATGCAACAGGGACGTTAAAAAGAGTAAAAAAAAACACATTTTAAGACATATTTAATATATTTTTAAGTATTTAATTATAAATGTACAGAAATCATAAGCACAACAGTTTTATGAGTAAATGATAATCATTAATTCTCCCACTTCTTAAATTCCAACCCATCTGGTGGTTTCACGTCGACTTTCTCTTTTGCCACTTGATTCCAGTTAGTACTTAGCACTGTGCCGCCTGACTCCACCTGCAAATATATGATTCATTTTAATCTTAAGAATTACTATATGTTACTTTAGATATATGTAAACCTTAACATCTACATATACATAATACTAGAAGAACCCGCGGCTTCACCCGCATTCAATCTACAAAAAAAACTCTTTGGCTTTACGTTATACAGCAACTCACCCTCGCTTCGCTAAGGTTCTTCCCTGAGTTGATTACCCATACAAACTTTCATTCCCATTTTCCCCACCTAAAGGGGTGATTTCCGGGATAAAAAGTATCCTATGTCCTTCGCAGGGTCTCAAACTATCTTCTTACCAAATCTCATCTAAATCGGTTCAGTAGTTTCCGAGCCTATTCAATACAAACAAACAAAAAAAACAAATTTTTCTCTTTATAATATATATGTATAGATCGACTTACAAAACTTTTATTCATAGCTCTTCTAACTTCATCTGAACCTTCCCCATATATTTTTTGAAATAATGCATTGAGGGCCGCATCTCCTTCTGGCTTTTCTTCTTCCTCCTGAAAATATAAATATATATTTTATATATTATATACTTGTTGTATATATGGCCCAGTGTTAACATGCTCGCTTGGGAGCACAAGTGAAGCGGGTACAAATCCCGGGTCTTGCACCTCTGATATTTCCATGTGTGAATCATTTCCAACATCGTTGCCACTTATCTTACAGTGAATATCGAAAGGCATGCTCAGTGTGCCCGCACTTGTGCAGCATGGTGGACTAAGGCCTGATCCCCCAAGTAGGAAGGGAGGCCCGTGCCCAGTAGTGGGACGTTAAAAAGGGTAGAATTCATACACTATAGCTTATTCCACCTGCTCTTGTCCAGCGAGGTGAACTGTGACCTGATCCCTAGCACGAGTCCACTCCCAGCCCCACATATGAATATTGGTATAAGCTAACTGCTTTTTTCCCATTTATTTTGTATGGGAATAGCCACCAGTGGCATAACCACATTACCTATGTGCCAACTCAATCAACTAACTAGTTTTATATTGATTTCAATACAATACAATTTAAAATTAAAAAATAAGGTGTAATTTAAGAGAACTTAAGCTACCCAATTTCATTTTTTTTTAATTAAATTTAACCAGTATTTTTATTTAATTAATTGTAGCGGCTACAGGATGTCTTCCATATGTCAGTAACACTTGGTTTTAACTCACTAACCTTTTATAAATCCTTAAAAAAAGAACAATTATATAAAATGTACAAATCACTTACCATTTTCTTTATATCTTTTTCTATTTTATCCCAGTCTTTTTTGAATAGTTTTGGTGGTTTCTGAGGTCCAGAGGCATCGATGACAGCTGGAACACAATATGTATCATTATAATTAATTGTCCAAATATTTTGTCCACGTTATATTATAAATAAGACAGTGTGTCTATCAATTTATTATCTTTTATGTACTAAATGATTAAAGTAATTGGAGTTTATGCGAATACTTGACATTTTAAATAAAACTATCTTTTAGGACTTTTTTGCAGACCTTCGAGACATCTGGAACCTTAGTCTCTCCCATGACCATGTGCTCTGTAATGTAAAAGCATTGAAAACGTCGGAAACCAAAAATCTAAATAAATCCATGAAAAAATCCAAAAAGATAGTCTTAGTTACAATTACCAGGAATTTTTAGTAAGCCAATCTCACCTTGTGGTATAGCTTTAATTTTTTCCTCGTTGCCCTCTCCCTCTAACATGTTCCATCTCAGTCCCTCTTTCTTTCTCAATTTCACTTCTATTTTGGATGCTGACACAACATGTGTACACATTGACGGTACTATTTCATGAGCTAACTCAAGTTCTAAACTGTATTCCGAATCTGAGCTTGGTATTATGCTCGAGACAGATAGCTAAAAAAATATTATAACTTAATAAATGTAGGCAACAATAACAATTGTTTAATTATAAGGGTTCACTTTAAAATCCCTTCAAATTATCTGTCTCATAAATTGTTTAAATTTTGCCTCCATCATGCCCTCAAAATAATTTGTAGGCACATCACCCCATCACCTCCCATTATCAAAATTTTTTTAGTGGTAGCAGATGTCTCATACACTAAACTTGTGCTATTTTCATTAATATATTTTTAGCAAAACACAAAAAGAAACTTTTCTAATATTTACAAGAAATTTTCTAATGCAGTATAGTAATCACATTATTATTATTCAAATATTTTTTTTATTGTTTACTTTCTAATTTTTTTATAAGTAATGTATTATTTTTATTAAAAAATATTTTTTTTGTTCCTACCTCCATATCTTTCAATAGATAAAGAATGTAAGTTTACTTACACTTTTATCTCCATAGTGAACCTTTACTTTGTCACTGGGAGCATTTTTGAGCAAAATTGTCACTACAACTAGTGCATCTGTTTGGTACCAGTCATGCTTTATCTTAGGTTTTGCGGGCTGGAAAAAAGTACAGTGTTTGAGAATTTTTATTCAATGTATTAAATAAAAAAGAACAAAATTAGTACTATAACAATTTCAAATAAATAAAAAGTTTATAATGTGTCACATTAAAATATGACGAAGTGTTCATTTAAGTAAGAACTTGTGATATTAAATTATATTATAATAGTTTAAACATAGAAATAGAAGAAGAAAGAGACTGCAGTTTAAAACAAGAGATTAACAACAAAGAAGTGGATTTTTTCTGAAGTATAAAATAAAACACAAATATCACAAATTTAGAGAAAAATGATCATAATTATGTGTATTATTGTTTGTTTACATCTAAATAAATGTGAGCAAGTTTCGTGACCAGGTGTAATATTATGATAGGTAGTTTTTAAAATATTTTCTATTTATTATGATATTTGAATTAATAATACTTGGTTTTGTCTAAATGATAAGGAATTATAAATATAGAATGACAAATACTCATGATAAACATATTTTTAGATAAAAAAATGGCTTTAAATATTAATTATAAATCCGATAGATCGCGATCTAAAAATTTTGTTAAAAATAAAATAATACTTTTTTTATAACAACTAATACTTACCTCCGAAGGCGGAGAATCTTTAACTTCACTCATTTTTCTTTTCGCTTTCTCTAATCTAGATAAATATTATTTTGGGGTCAGTTTTCGTAAGATTAAAATACAGCTGTTTATTTTTACACAAATGACAATTCAACAATTGACAAAACGGTATATTCAAAAGTCAAGACAGAGACTTTTCTAGATAAGAAGCGTTTAGAAATTTTCTTTGCTCAATAATATGTTACGAATTATATAATGATTAAGATTGAGACAGTTATCATAATAATGTTATGGAGTGTAAAAAACAAGAAATTATCTGTTCTATATCTCCTAATATTCTAAAATATTATCTACACTAATATTATAAATAGGTAAAGTTTATCTCCGAAATGACTATTCTGATTTTGATCTGTTTCACTTATAGGAAGCTACATGACCACCCAGTGCTATGCTATTTTTTATTCCAATAAAGTTTATATATTTAAGTCAGAAATAATAATTATTTTAATTGAAGTCAAAAATAAACTGGCCATTTAGTTGCTTCATCGACGGTCGCTACGTAAATGGTTTGAAATAAAGCAATAAAATATATGATAAAGAGATAGGTAGAAGCGAATTTAGGAAAGTCACTGGTTATTTAGCTATAAAAAGACTGTACAACGTCGTCTTTAGATTATTTTTTTATATGAGGCTTATTAAAAAAATAGTCAATATGCGATGACACTTGACAGTTGACAGTGAAAGCTGACAATTGTAATTATTTTGAAGCGAAACTGAAAACAGCTGATTTATTAATTAGTTATTTTGTAATTTGTTATTATAAGCGAAATAAAAAAAGTACGATATCTTATACAATTTTGGTAACTTTTCTACTTACACATTTGACATTTAAGCTAAATCTCTTATTATGCGGGTAAGAATATATGTAATAACGTATAAAAAAGGTTATATTATTATTTTTATCGTTAAATATTATCGCACTTTTGTTTGTTTGTGTACGTAGCGTTGCTATTTGTTAAGTAATATAAATAAACTGCTTGATAAACTCTCAGATAATTTATGTCGTATCAGTAGATTAAATACTACCTAATTTAATGCTCTTGCACAATACAAACTAAAATTTCCATTATTTAATAGTAGAGAAGCGTTACAACTTACGCTATTATAATTTTCGAACATTCTTATAACTTATTACAGAGAGCAGTGGAAAAGTGGGTGAAAATAGAACAGCTTATATAATTACACAATATATTATTTGTTTATGTGGTTTAAGTTCTATAGTATACTTGGACTGTTTAAAAAAATCATAATATAGTTACACATTACTTTTTACTTTCCTGATTATATTTTAATTAAATGTGTTTTCAGACTTGGACAATATCCATTTTTAAAAAGATAATTCATTTTAAAGTTAAGAGATATATGAACACAATGTTGTCTAAAAGAATTGCTGTTTGCCAAATGACCTCAGTAGCAGATAAAGTGGAAAACATGAATGTTGTTAGCAAGTTAATCACTGATGCTGCAAAAGAAAATGTACAGGTAAAAATATATTATAAATATCAACATGGAAAACAATTAAACTATATTATAAATATCAGGCAATGATGATTAAACAAATGAAGGTTATATGTTCATCTGTTTTTTTTTTAAATAAAGTCATTTTTTAAATATATTTGTATTAAATATAAAGCTCTGATTTTAACAAAACTTTTATACAAATATTTCATTTCCAAAAACAGTATACAGAATAATTTTAAATATTTATTTTTTTTCAGATGATTTTCTTTCCGGAAGCCTGTGATTTTATATGTGACAACAAAAAGGATACAATAAACTCTGCAGAATCAATATTAACTGGCAACACAGTGAAGAAGTATAGAGAACTAGCTGCACAGCACAATGTGTGGTTATCTATGGGTGGAGTCCATGAAAAGGTTTATAAAAAATAAATGCTAACTGATATTTAATTCAGAACAAAATAACAGCCAATATGTTTAGATAATATTATAGATGTGAAAGTTTGTGAGGATGGATGGATGCATGTTTGTTACTCTTTCGCTCCAGGACGGCTGAATGGATCTCTATGAAATTGTTCACAGAGATAGATTGTAATCTGGAATAGTACATAGGTTACTTTTTATCCCGGAAACATTACGGTCCCTGTGGGATAAATTAGTTTTTGTCTAGGGATGATCATGGAGCAAAGAAAGGGAGATTCGCTTCGATACATACTAATGTACATATATTGCAATTAACTAATTTTGTTTTTCTATTACAAAAATATGTCATTATTTATTTAGTATCTTACACTAGTGACCCACCCTGGCTTTTCACAAGCTCTTACCTAAATAACTTTCATTATAAATAGTATATATTCTTTTATCACAAAGATATAAACTTAAACATAAAATGATATTCAAAAGGTTCATGTCTTTTAATATTATTTTTTCATTAGGATGAAGAGAACCCAAATAAACTATTTAATACGCACATATTAATAAATAATGATGGTGACATAGTACAGACATACAGAAAGTTGCATTTATTTGATGTGGAAATTCCAGAAAAGAATGTAAGGTTAAAAGAAAGTGATTTTTGCACACCAGGCGGCCATATTGTCGCACCCGTTGAGAGTCCTGTTGGGAAAATTGGTAAGTAATGTTATTCACACTAAGACACATTTACAGTAGATAAAACTATTGAGTAGACGATTGACCATTGATGTTAACAAAAATGCTATCAAATGCTAGGATTGTAAAAAAAATATTAATTTTTTTGGTGATTTATTTTGAATTAGAAGTTTTAGCGATGTAGTGCCATCTCGTGGCAAGTCACAGTCACTTGTGATTCAATCTAGGGAAGGACCTGAGCGAAGCGAGAATAACTTGATACAAATATTGATTATATAATCTGTATGTTTTTTTGGTTTTTTTTTTCACCAGGTCTCGCTATATGCTATGACATGAGGTTTCCAGAGCTCAGCACCGCTTTGAGTACAATGGGAGCTGAAATAATAACTTACCCGTCAGCTTTCACTTATGCCACCGGAGCTGCTCATTGGCATATTTTACTAAGGTGTTTATATATGGCGATTATTTAATGATTTAAATAGAATTATTTTGAAACTTTTTGGGACTGTTTTGCGGTTTTTATTTTTATTTTTAGTTCCTAACGTTTCGAATGGTTAACAGCAAATATAGTCACGGGAGAAACTAAGGTTTTTCCACGTCTCAAAAGTTTTTATAGTCAAAGGTGGACCTAATATAGTTACTGGATTTTATATATTTCATTTAATTTCAAAGATGTATGTATGTTGGATACTCTTTCACACAAAATCTACTGAACGGATTTTGATGAAACCTTACAGTAATATCAGATTAAAACTTTATCTAGTAAATAAATAAACTTTTAAAAATTATCAACCAAATTATGAGGAAGGGTATTAATCTTAAAATTACTGAATAGACTTCTGTTTACTTAAACTATATTTCTCTTTTATTTCACGTCGACATTCTGAAGATCTCAAAATGGTATTTTTTTTATTTCAGAGCTCGTGCAATAGAAAACCAATGTTACGTAATAGCTGCGGCTCAAACAGGCTATCATAATAACAAACGTCGTTCGTACGGACACGCGATCTTTGTCGATCCCTGGGGACAAGTTGTAGTGGATTGTGGGGATGTAGCACCAAGCTATAGGATAGCAGAGCTAACGGATAGGATAAAGGAAGTCAGGAGGAATATGCCAGTGTTTCAGCATAAACGGTAAGTGAAATGATGAGTGGAAAAGTAGATAAGTCGAATTTTTACGTCCCACAGCTAGGGGTGGGCCTCCCTTCAATGCGAGGGGGATCAGGCCATAGTCCACGACGTTGGATAAGTGCGGTCGGACTGAGCTTGTCTGTAGACAACTTGCTACGTTCTCTCAGACATGCAGGTTTTCTCACGATGTTTTGCTTCACTGTAAGACAAGTGGTAATCATGTTGGAAATGATTTGCAAATAAGAATATCAGAAGTGCGAGACACGGGATTTGAACCCGCTTCACTCGACTTTCGAGCCAGTTACGACTGCCTTTTATTATATTTTATAAAAATAATAAACCCTTTATATATATATAAAAATATATGAAAAAGATAATAATATACAGTACAAGAGTAGGTCTTATCGGTAAAAGAGCCATTTCTTCCACTCCATCCTTAGGCGTAGGAAATACTACTAAGATAGAAGGTATTTTAGATTTTTTTTTATTTTTTATAGAATAAAACTTTAATACTACTATAATAATTACTTGGATTTACGTGAATATTTGATATTTTAAATAAAAATAGTTTTCGCGGATTTATTTAGGTTTTTTGGGTGGATGGGATTTTTTGATATGTCCACAACCTTAGTCTCTCCCGTGACCTGATGATGATTGCTGTAAAACATTTGAAACGTCGGGGACCAAAATATTTTTTTGTTGGCTTAATTACGTTTATCTCAGTAACAATCGGTCGGATAGCAAACTTTTTTTTTAATTTTTCGGCAATATAACACCTCACTACGTGTTTTAGGAGAGAAACAATTGTACATAAATAATTGCATAAGCAAAACCGCGCGCATATGCTAGTTTAAGATTCTGGTAACATCTTTATATCCATTAAATACTTATATATTCTTCATATATATATATATATATATATATATATATATATATATATATATATATATATATATCTTATAAGTCTTAAATGTTTTAGGCCAGATGTCTACTCCCTCTACACACTGAGTATACGAAATACTCTCCTTTCAAGTCACAAAGAGCAAATTACACCAACCGAGAATCAAACCCCGTCCCCAATAGCAGGTCCGACGAATGTATTCGGTCACGTGAAAGTGCCAGAATCCTGTGTATTTTATAAAAGCAAATTGACATACGCCTTTGTCAATTTAAGGTAAGTGTTGAGGAACAAATATTCTTTAATTAAAAAATAAAAAGAATAATTGAATTTATTTTTTCTTTATAAACCGTAATTCAGCCGGTAATCGAACCTACTTTAATTTACACTTCAATTTAATTTATCTGTATAGATTATATAGTGTAGATTTTAGTAATGATTTCAGTTTTTCAGATGTGTCATACCAGGTCACGTTCTAGTAGCTCCTATACGATTGGCAAGAAGAAATAAAGATCTTACTGACGAGGAGGCAGAAGATTTCTACAAAACCGTTCGTTTGGTGCAAAATGTAAGTGACACGTCTTTTTCTTAGAACTAGCGACTCACCCTCGTTTCGCTCGGGCTCGTCCTTAGCTTGCTTCACAATGCAAAATTTCAACCCCATTTTTATCCCTTTAAGGGAATATTTTCGGAACAAAAAGTATCCTATGTTCTTCCTAGAGTCTCAAACTATCTTCTTACCAAATTTCATCTAAATCGGTTCAGCAGATCCAGAGATTACCCCCTACAACGTCACAAACTTACAAACTCACAAACTTTGCATCTACTCACTCAAACTCACTACAAATTGAGCTAAACGTGTTGAAATATATAGATGTTACAGACGGCATCTTTCTACAAAATTATTTCATTTCTTTTCTCTCACAGTTAATGGAGAGAGTGCACAGCGCAGAATCTTGCACTGTAACAATACAGGACGGACCTGACGCGGGACAAACAGTGAAGGTAAAACCGACAATATTATAGATTTATGATAAACTAGCAACTCACCTGGGTACGTTTTAATTTTTGAGCGGAACCCTAAATCTTTTTTCTAAAATAAAAGTAGCCTACGTTACTCCTTATAACATCAGCTATCATCCTGTGAAAGTCCCGTCAAAATCAGTCCAGCCGTTTCAGAGATTATCCGGAACATACAGACAGACAGAAAGACAAAATTTTTAAAAATTGTGTTTTTCTTATAAGTACCATATATAATTTCATATGTATTTAGTAAAACGCTGTTATTTTGACATTACAAACAGACACTTCAATTCTATTTATCTGTATAGATCTGTGTATAATAAGGTCCTCCAGGCCGATTTCGGCCGACAGCCAATCCTATTGAGACTTGTCTACTGCAGAAGATATTATAGTGTACAAATTCAAGTAAACAAAAGTTCACTCTATTCTTGTCACTCTCATAGTCCGATGGGACGACACTTCGACACTCGCGGTGAGAGTGAAGGCACTTTAGCTACCCCACACTACACGGGGGTGAAGCCCTATTTAAAACGTCTAATATGATCTCATCAAAAGCGACAAAAATCACATAGAAATCAATATATATTTATTGGTTTCTATGTGGCTTTTATTGGTTTCTATGTGGTTTGTCGCTTTTAATGAGAATTGAGATCCTATTGGAATTTTTCAATAGGGCACACCGCCAACTTATTAGTTGATAGAACAACTCAATAACTGAACTTGGCCCGACACGGGACTTGAACCGAGGATCTTTGGATTTGCAGCCTTTACTGTTTTTTACTTGATACAAACATACGGAAGTTTTTTTTTTATTTTTAATATTTTTTAATTAGCAGTAGGTACTAAGTTTAATATTCAATTTTCAGTAATAAGTTTAATATATTTTTATTTTTATAGCATCTACATTGTCATATAATGCCAAGGAAAAAAGGGGATTTCATAGAAAATGATTTGATTTATTTGGAACTAGCGAAGCACGACCAGTGAGTTACAATATATATTTTAATTAACGATTCATTCTCGCTTCGCTTGAGTTCGTCACTAAGTGCCAAATATATATATACAATTACTCCATGTCATAGTATATCTGTTTAATAAATTACATCCAAATTTGTTCAGCCGTTGTGAAGGACTGACAAACACACATATACAAACATTCATTTAAATTTTCATACGAATCCAAATAGTTTCCACCGTTTAAAAACGTCGATAAAAAATACTCCATTATCTGAATCCTAGATATAAGCTATTTCTATTCTGAATTACACTAAAATCTACTTATTACTTACTTATGTTACATACATTTCACTTTGACAGTAATCAAATTAAAAAAAACCGGCCAAGTGCGAGTTGGACTCGCGCACGAAGGGTTCCGTGCCATTATCTATAAAAATGGCAAAAAGATCATGTCTGTTGTATGGGAGCCCCCTTAAATATTTATTTTGTTCTGTTTTTTAGTATTTTTTGTTATAGCAGCAACAGAAATATATCATCTGCGAAAATTTCAACTATCACGGTTCATGAGATACAGCCTGGTGACAGACGGACGGATTGCGGAGTCTTAGTAATAGGGTCCCGTTTTACCCTTTGGGTACGAAACGCTAAAAAAATGACTTTTACTCAATAGGAACAGTGATTAAAAAAATTTGCTCTACAGTTAACAAACACTGTTTTATATCTTTATTCAAATACAAGCGACTTATTTTTACTTTACTTGGGTGCCCCTAAGCTTGAATAGTTTTCGAACGCCTTAAAGACAAACGTCCAAAATGAATTTCTCTTTTTGCGCCAGAAACCTTCGCAAGTGTAAACAAAATAATCCACCAGAGTTTCATCACAATCGGATCAATGGTCTAGGAATGCATAGAGAACGAGAAAAAGAAACATACAAGCATTCATTTTTATTTATACATATAACTTTTTATTTTATCGGGAAGACGCTGTAATTTTCCAAATTGCCTTATTTTTAATTTTTTCTCACATTTATAGATTATGTATTATTGTTTTTTTTTTTAATTTTTTTTTAGAATAAAAGCAGGTCATCCAGCAAGACCTGCGCGAAGTTTAAAGGAAATGGAGAAAGAAGCCGCCATGCTTCGTGAAGAATTGAAGAAAATGTCTGAAGAAAGCTAATACCTTACATACAATATATTACAATAAATTATATATAACTATACAAATGTAAATAAAAATAAATAAAACTGTAAATAAATGTAAACTATAAATAAATGTTTAATACAATAGATTTTAAAATTCACGTGTTTTTTTTTATTTATTACAAGCGGCTCACCCTCGCTTTGTTCGGGTTCACCTCTAGGAAAACAAAAACAAACCTGTCCCACGGGAACCATACATTTTTCCAGGATAAAAAGTAGCCTATGTGTTATTCCAGACTATAATCTATCTCTGTGCCAAATTTCATCCAGATCCGTTCAGCCGTACTGGCGTGAAAGAGTAACAAAGTACAAACATCCATATATAATTACAAACTTTCACATTTAATATATTAAAATAATACGGATGATATTTATAAAACAACAATATATTCTATCATCCGATCTCTATAATTTAATTACATGCATTAACGTTAACTATTTGATCGAAACTTGGTCGAAATTCCATTTTAATTCTACTAAGTTTGAACGATAAGGTTCTGTGGTCAAACTTAACACGGATATGTTATCGCACAGATATGTTAATACGGATATGATACGCCGGGTGTGTAACACAGATTTGTTAAGGCGGATATGATAGCCCGGATATGTTAACACGGATATAATATATCAAAAATATCGCTAACTTAAACAAAAAAAGATAAAATATACTCCTCTTCTGAAGATAAATAAAAGAAACGCAAACGTTATTTCAAATAATATATTTTCAGCTTTCTGGCCAAACAATGCTTTCGATCCAGTCTATGAAACTAGAGACCCTGGTGTAGACCCCGGGAAGGTCTGGTAATGCACAGCCTATACCAAATGACGTCACTCCTATAACGTAATGCATGGATCCTTCGTCATTATCCGGGAGAGGGATTTTCACTTGTAGAGGCCCCCCTGAATCACCCTGGAATTAACAATTTTAGGAATATTAAATAATATAATCGAAAATAACATAAAATTCTCTATACAAAAAATTATAAATTTACGCAGTCAAGTGTTTTAATTTTTGTAAATAATTTTTTAGACTGCAGGAGATATTATAGTACTTATAGAACGTCGGTCGGTGTACGCGCTGACACAAGTGCACTCTCTATTCCTTTTACCCAGTCCGATGGGGCGATACTTCGACACTCGCGTGAGAGTGTCGGCGCAGGACCGACGGCTTTACGTGCTCTCCGAGGCACGGGGGTGAAACACCGCCAACTTCACAACTCCGGGCTGTTACTGGGAATATCTTAACAGGAAGACTCAATAACTAAACTTTGTCCGATTCGAACCCATGACCTCTGGATCTGCAACCGTACATGCTAGCTACTAGGCAACCAGTCTGGTGGGAAAAGAAGAGAAAAAGACATGACTCGATCGTATTCACCTGGCATGCATCAACTCCCCCCGCCAGCTTCCCTGCACATATCTGGTGCTCGAGCACGCCACACCAATGTCGATTGCACGCAGATCGCAACAAATTGTTACATTTTTCCGAATTTATAATGTCTACTACTGCCGCTTGGAGTACTACAGATGTCCTTCTCGTTGCTTGTTATATGAAACAATAAAACACGATGATATTACCTACTGTTTTATTTATACATGTTACCGGCCAAACTAGATTTCAGGCTAAACTGGTCTCTCCTAGGCCAAACTGGTTCATCCAAAGTATATCAGGGAAACTAGTACATAGTTTAGCCTGGATAGAATACTAATGCTCGATTTCACCAACATCCGATAAGCCACCTGCATATGGGATCTCTAGCTTAAAAGTCCCCTAAACTAGCCCCTCAAATAAATTTCGTTTTACGATCGTCTTAAGCCCATATTTCGAGCATCTAAATTTAGGGGGCCTTTTAATATTTCGATGACCCCTAACTGTCGGTGAAACAGAAACTGTCGCCTAACAGCCCCCTAACCATGCTTAGGGGATCCCTTAAACTTAGGTGACGTTGGTCAAATCGGGCATAAATACTTTAAATTTTGATTTTAAAATTAAAATTTTATATTGTCTATAGAAGTTCGGTGCCCACTTATAAGAAAAAAATCAATTTTTAATGTTTTTGTCTATGTCTCTTTGTTCCGGTTAATCTCGGAAACGGCTGGACCGATTTTGACGGGACATTCACTGGCAAATAGCTGATGTTGTAAGGAGTAACTAAGGCTACTTTTATTTAAGAAAAATAATTAGGGTTCCGTTTGAAAAAAATTAAAACGTGCCTAAGCACCAGAGCGAAACGAGCGTAAGTGACTAGTTATTAATAAAAAATTGTTACCTGTTTCCACCACTCCCCACCCAGTTAAAGTCGCCGAAGTCCCAAGCTCCGATGTATCGAACTGACCCCAGAGACAGGCCGGCTGGACGTTGCTAGAAAAATAACTCCTTTCCTCTATCTCCATTAATGCGATATCAAAATACTTTTTGGGAGCAGAATATGAAGGATGGACAATTATTCTTAAAATTTTGGCATCACGTGGGTCAAATTTCTGGGAATCCTGAAAGAAATTTTCATTAATTGTTGCGTATATAATCAATATATAAGTGCCATGTGAAATAGTTAAAGGGTTATGTGGACCAAAATTTAAAATAATATATTTTAAAAATGTAGGTAGGTATATTTAAAGTATGGAATATGATGAGTTTTATATGCCTTACTTGAGAAGTGATTTATTCCCCATACAAACTTCCACCCTTTTTAACCTCTTTAAGGGATGATTTCCGGGATAAAAACTATCCTATGTCCTTCTCAGTGTCTCAAACTATCTTCATACAAAATTTCATCTAAATCGATTCAGCGGATTAAGCGTAAAAGGTAACAGATAGACAGAGTTACTTTCGCATTTATACTTAATATTGGTATGGATAAGCTTATTTTTTTTAAGATTGACTTTAAGAAGTCGTTCCCGCGAGGTATAGTATAAAAAAGTTGTATACTAAATTTTAACAGGACTTGTTGAATAAGAGATTTGATAGAATGTGATATTTGATATTTGATAAATGCCTCTTTGTATCCTGGAAAAGGGGAAAGGGTTCAAGTACGAAGAACATAGAAGATCAATGAGTTCTTTAGCATTTCGTATAATCAAGGCCAAAGTAAGACAAAGGTGGGTCGCTGTCATACTTACAAAATCCATTATATTTTTGTCACCAAGTCTAACGACTTCTGGTACAGTATTTTCTATGTCAGTATCGCGCGGCGATTTTGAGCAATGCGCGGCTGTGAGAGTAAACTTAGAACTTATAAGAGAACATCCGCACCTAAATAACCAAGTTCCATTTCGGCTTCTCCATCCTACTCCACCCTGAAGACAAAAGCATATTATTAAAATATACGTATCACATGCAATTAAAGTGAGCTATGACGTATGGAGCAGAGTGGTAGAGCATAAAAAAGGCACACGAACATTAACACGAATGAAATAAGATTGCTTAAATGGAAGGGAGGTGTAACCCGACTATACATGTACAACAGAATATATTAGAGAATCATTTAAGGTAGCATCTGTTGCAGAAAAGCTAAAAGAAAGCCAAATGCGCTGGTACGGCCATATACTTTTATTTTTTACCTATTGCTTACCGTCGGGAAATGCATTCACGAATACCACCTGTTACTACTCCCGCCTAAAGACGACGTCAAGATCAAGGACACATTTGGGGAGGTCTTATTTTGCACCTATGCCGAAGGTTGGACAACCTAAAGATGAAGTCATAAGCAATGGATTCTAGTGAGTCAGTTGAGTTTGAGGTCATTAATTTATTTATTTCATATTAATACATTTAATATAAGACAATGGTCAATGGTAACAATGATGGCTTCGAAGAATGACTTTTTAATAAGTACGAAGACTCCCTCGCGATTGTATGATACTGGAGAAAAAAAAAACATACCATGTGAGGAAATTCTCCGGTAAAAGCATCTCTCCCTCCAACAGTGGCAGGGGGTGGATTATATTTATTGTCAGCAATCAATTTAGTAATACCTGTAAGTAATAGAAAAGTATTTGAAGCATCATCTGTTATTATTAAGTACCTGGGCGACATATGTCTTATTTTTAAGATTAAAAAAAAAACTAAAAACTTGAATAAATACAAAAAAACAAAAGTAAAAACTTGTATCCGACCGCGATTCGAACCCGGACACCTGTGATTGCCAATCTAGCAACTTGGCTGCTTGACCACGATGCTTACATACCAAATATCAGCGAAATCGTTAGAGCCGTTTCCGAGATCGCCGGTATAAATAAATAAATAAATATACAAGAATTGCTTGTTTAAATATATTAGATTATATTACTGTGGTATTCCCGCGGCTGCGCTCGCGTAATTTATTTGTATTTAACTCAGTTTGTAGTAATCCTACTTGCTGTGCCATCGGTCGCGGGTTTCAGTCCTGCTGGGGGCCTATCTGGTAACCATAACACAAACGTAGCTTATCATGAAACCAGATAGTGCTGTGTGTTCATATAAAAAACAATAATTATTATAATATATTATTTTAACTATATCTATATATTTCCTTTTACTGAGGCGACGTGCATTAGGCGCCAGAGGCGAAGTTGAGTTATACTAAGAATACCTATCTTGTAAATATCTATCTACTTACATTCGTTGACTTCAATTTTTCTGTCCCACCTGTGATTTCTCATCCAAATATATTCAAGGCATTCTGAAAGAGAGAAATACGATAATGTTAAAAAAAAGTATCTGTGGTCGAAACCAAAATCTACTAAGTAAAGAAATTTTAATGTCCAAATAATAAAATTTAATAAATAAAAAAAAAAACATAAATAACGATACTAAAATGAAAATCTGGACATCAAAAACAAACATAATTAGACAAAACAAACATTTTCATAAATATTTTTTTAATAGCGGGTTTAAATAAAAGAAAGTCTAGGTTTGCCTTTATGCCTAAAATATATGCGCAATGTACTATAACATATCATTGCTTTTCATCGAAATATATTCAACTGCGAAGTAAAACATGGAAAAATCAGTATGTCTGAGATAACCTAGCAAGTTTTCAAAGGTCATGTGAAGTCCGCCCGCACTTGGCCAGTGCACTATGGGAAAGCCCCATACAAAGCCGTCTCAAAACCGTTTCACGAGACAGTCGTTGTTATGGAATAAAAATAATAAATTAATATAGTCTAATAATATATATAAATAAATAAGCTTTCTTTATCCGATTTTTTTTTGTTATAAATGTATATAAATAGGCTTCAAAGCTAACTCATGTTCAATAACGTAATTTTGACGCAATGCGTTACTACAATTCAACGCCACGTTACTCGAAAGTTTTTGATATAAATGTATAAGTATTATACATTTTTTAAATGCTTATAATCTCCTCTTAACGTTTCGTAATTAGTATTATATATATTAGTTTGATAAAATAAAATTAACCAATATAGTTTAATATGGTATGTTTTTAGGGTTAATTTTTTTTAACGAGACGTTTACCCATTACCGCTGCTTGCCGCTGTCGAGATATTTGTTGTATTAAGATCTTTATACATTAGCTAACGCAAGGAGCAAAAAAAAAAATTGCACATATTTGCACTTTTTTTGTCACGGTGTCAAAACATATCGCGAGGTAAAAATCATTATTTTTTCAATTTCTTTTTATTTCTCATAAAATAATTTGTTATCTTTTAAGGTCAAATTGATAAAAAGTTCATTACAGTGATGAGTATTATTTATAATATAAAAGTTCATTACAGTGATGAGTATTATTAATAATATAAAAGTTCATTACAGTGATGAGTATTATTAATGATATGAATGCATGTATTGTTTTAAGTTTTATTTCTTAAATTAATTAATAAACAGAATTTTCAAAATCAAAATTATTTCAATTAAACTTTGTACATACAAGTATATGTGTGCAAAATTACAGCTCATTTAGTTTTGAAACAACTGAGATACGGAGTTTTGAGACGAAATATACGCGATTTCCTATAGTGCAGCGTGGCGTGATTACGGCCTGATACCGTCCATCGTACTGGCCCGTGCCCAGCAGTGGGACGTTAAAAAAAAGGGCGGAATACATACTTGCCTCACTGATCCTTCGCCCGGGCGTCTTGAAATCTGGCTTAATAGTGTAATCGTCGTAACATTCGGATACAGAATTTCTCTCAATGGGATTTATCGTCGTGATCTTCTCTGTAGTCGATTCATTTAAAAATGAGTTGTATTTCTACAAAAATATTTTGATCATATGAGTGTCTTTGAAAGTATGTGCGTAGGTATATTCAAAAATCCATACTAATATTATAAATTCGAAAGTAACTTTGTTTGTTTGTTCGTTCGTCCTAGTAGTCATCCTAGGTACAGTCATCAAACCACTCTCCTCCTCATTCTAGGGCATTGATCAGATTCAAAAATAAAATCGTGGGGTGTTATATATATACTCGGGTTACGCTACGCATGCTCCTACTAGTATATTATACGCTCCTAGTGGTATATAGCAGAGTGGATTTTGAATCCCTTGGTTGTTGTGGTTTGCTTCGACAAGCTGCCGTCGGGGCGTATTGTTTAAACTACCCTGCGACGCCCCACGACGACTGGGGAGGTTCCGTTGGGTTTTAGCGGGAATTATTTATTTACAACTAGAGGTGCTAGATTTCGCCTTTTTTTAATTCTCACTTGCGTCGCCTATTGTCCATTTTACAAAAAAAATAGCCCGCTGAGTAGTCCGAATTAGCGATGTCCAATTATATTATTTGCATGAGATGCGCCACCTGTACTAGTAGGTATAGTATTATATGATCTGTGCCTGAACTAACATATAGGCTACTTACTGTAAGTAATAAAATTTGCCCAAAAGTTGGCGCTAATCTATACATATAATAAAACTGCAACCAAGTTGAATCTGTACATTAAATATTTTTTGGAAAGTCCTATTGAAATAAACATTATTATCGACACAGAGGCCGAATCTACAATTTTTAGAATTTTTGTCGGTCTGTCTGTCTGTTACCGCATCACAGAAAAACCACTGGAGGGATTTTGATGAAATTTAGTATGGTGATAGCTGGTTATCCGGGTCAACATATAGGATACTTTTTACCGCGGGGAAATGCCACAATACAAGAGTATACTAATATGTAAAACCTAAGAATTTGGTTTTTGGTCATCTGAACGCGGGCGGAGCCGCGGGCAATGCTAGTTGTGTATATTATTATACATATAACGCACGTAGGGAAGCGAAGCTAAGTTGCTAGTGACTTTTAATAGCAATTGTACTACTTACATCCTCTGTTCCTCTTCCTGTCTCCTTATAGTCCTTTTCCCATATCCATCGTTCACCATACTAAAAGCAAAAAAATAAATAATTAATACTTTAATATACACCTCCAGGTAAATTTCTAAGAAATTAATTAAATTTCTAAGAAATCTATTGTTAACTGTAACGCCGGCGTGTCCGCGGTCGTGGAGGGATTAAAGAATATAATTTTTGAAGTTTGTCTTGAAAACTAGCATAAATGTTCTAAAGAGTACCTACCTGGGAACATGTAAACTGCCTGTCACATTTTTATATGTTTGTATTCAGCCCTTTTTTTAATGTCCCACTGCTGGGCACGGGCCTCCCTTCAATACGTGGGGGGATCAGGCCATAGTCCACCACGCTGGCCAAGTGCGGGTTGGCAGACTTCACATGTCTTTCGAAAACTTGCTAGGTTCTCTCATACATGCAGGTTTCCTCACGATGTTTTCCTTCACCGTAAGGCAAGCGGTAATCATGTTAGAAATGATTCGCACATGAAAATATCAGAGGTGCGAGACCCGGGATTTGAACCCGCTTCACTCGGTGTCCCAAGCGAGCGTGTTACCACTGGGCTACCACTGCCTCGATGAGTGATACCACATAACCACCTGTATGTATGCAGGTGGTATACCTAAATGCATTACCAACGTTACAAAAAAAATTATAAGAAGTAACTATTCTGCAATTCTTACCTCAGCATTTCTTTTTGATATTGTCCTTTTTGAGCCGCAGACATTTGATACTGGAAAAATATTTTATATTTATTTTGTTTTTATTTGAATTTGTTAACTGACGTTATTGGTTGTTTATGATATATTAAATTAGAATCCTTTAGGTCAGACGTCTGGTCTCAAAGACTAGGTAATTAGGGTTGTCTGTCTGGTTAAATTTGATCGTCTATACATACATACTGATTGTTTTTTATGTTTATTTTTATTTGTTTGTTACAAATTGTCCTTTTTTATTTTTTTGTTTAGTAGCTATTGACGAGCTTTAGTGGTGTCAATATTTTTTTTTGAAATACATATTTTTTACATATAAATAAATAAATATCTTGGGGCATTAACACAGCATCATCTAGTTCCATGGTAAGCTACAAGGCTTGTGTTATGGATACCAGATAGTTGATACACTATACATATATAACTTTAAATCATGAACGAATTAACCACTGGACTAGACATATAAGCGGACGTACCTTTATCGGTCTTCTCAGTAACCAGGAGATTTTAGGCTTGGTCGTTTGTTTTTTGCGTCAGTCTCAAGCACTTATTTGTCAACAAAACATCTCCCAAAAATGACTAAATGTTCTGTTAAATGATGTAAAAACTATAACGGCGGAAGCAGTAGTATTTCTTTTCACTTGTAAATACATAATTTTATTACATTTATTGTTATTTATCACACAATTTAATTAAATGTAAAATAAAATGTCATATTATCCAACTATGTTAAATATAGTCGATATTTCTATGTATTGTTGACATCTGACAACCATCATAAAATCCCTGGATTATACCATTCAGAACAAAAGACTAAACTGTCGAGTGAGTCCATTTGACATCGACTAGTGCTTGACAATGTCGAAAAATATATCGATATTTGACGAAATTACTAAATGAATTGTGTTATTTGTACAGTACAATAACATAAAATACTTTTACCACAGTATCCTACAATCTGATGACAATAAATTTATAAAAATATTTTCTAAATCAAATAAAAATATAAATGCAAAAATTATAATTAGTATGTGTACTTAATTTTTTATTTAATTTTATTCCACATTTATATACTTTGGAATATTATTCCATTGTAATAATAATAAAGATCATTTTATTTCAACACATAAATTACACAAAATCAAACAATAATGTTTTAGCACTAAACTTCTGGGTTGGCGATTTGTAATAAAACACTTTACCACTTGCACTAATTATTTTACTTTCAAGATCCAACACTCACTTTAATTTGCAATCTCTTTTTCTTTTTCCTAATTTCACAAATGTTTATTAAGAACTGAGCAATAGTAGGACAGTGTCAGATTTTTATAACTACCCGAGACAATCAATTGCCAATTAAAATAGTTCAATAACAGAATCAACAAAATCACTTTATTTAATTAAAATAGCTAAATATTTTTTTTAATCTTTACAAAATAATATTTATTATATATTAATGGAATATATACCCGATATTCATTTGTTCATTAACATTATTATAGGCCAACAGAATGTTGCCATCATTGCCATCGTATTTATATAAATCAAATTAAAAAATAATTATTATTTGACACATTATTATTGCCTCTTTAATTCATTTATTTTAATTTATTAAAATTAAAAGAAGAAGAATAAATTAAAAGATGTTAAATATGATGACTATGCTAACCAATGTCTAAAATGTCATTCATTGGTTCATCGATATATGTATTTTATCGATTACGTTTATAATAATGTAATAAAATCTTTGTGTGCGTTATGCGTCATTTGGTTGAACTAGTTTTCATACATTTGTATTTTATGTCAGGTCCAGTCTCTAATTCGTTCATGCTTTAAATATATATAAATTATAAATATAAATATCCATGACTGGAGTAGGTACAATCATTCGTGCTCATCACACAAACGAATACCCCCAGCGGGACTCGAACCCGCGAACGCTGGTTCAATGAGTACGTTCACTACAAACTGAGCCAAACGTGTCGTTATCATGTATTTTTTATATAGATACATCCTATTACATATGTTGTAACATAATGATTATGGTCCATTTTCGACCACTTTGCGTATATAAGTATTTTTTGTTGCACTTAAAAAAAAACAAAAATTAATTCACAAAAAAACAAAAGTTACCTACGTATAGAGGGTGGAACAAATCGATGGGACATGGAAGAAAAGTACCAAAGTACCTTAAATATTGAAGTTATCAAGATTTACTCAAAGGAAACATTTCTTATATTTTTAAAAAGAATTCGAAAATGTTAAATATAAAAAATACTATATTTTTTTTCCTAAACATTTTATTCTTACTACGGCAATAGATTAAAAATGAATTGAAAAGATAAAAAATAATTGTCCAAATTATCAATAAATTGAAATATAGCGGTAAAAATATATTTGACTCAGAGCTTTTTTTTTCAAGATTAAATTTTTCATGTTATGTACTATATTTCTTTATATTTTTATGACTTTAAAATTCATTCTGCGACCCTCTAAAACTGATCAATCATGCTGATAGTTGGGGTCTTCATTACGTAAAACTATACATTTTTTACAAAAAATTTAATAATAAAAAAGAAATTATGAGTCAACTGGCACTTATATAAGTAATCATTCTGAATTAATGTTTTTTTTTTTATAATAACGAGTAACAAAACTTTACCTACAATTAAATTTAGAATGATAGATATGAAACAAAACTAATTTCGTAAATAGATAATACAAAAATTATTAAAAAACTTTTTTATAATGCTAACATTAAAAAAAGTTTTTTAAAGTATTTTTGTTATTTAAAATTTTAGTACTTGCCTGATTAATTACTTTAACAAAGCAAATCTATCCTCGAAATGGTCCCTATGTTTAGATTGTAAGAGCGCAAGAAAATAAAGTTTAAAAATTGGTTTACAGTTTACTGAAAATTCAATCGATTTTTAATTTTAGTCATCCCAAAAATTTTGGCGCCCCTCAAAATTTGCCGCCCTAGTCCCGGGCCTCACGAGCCTAAGCCTAAATCCTCTACTGTATTTTGGTATTTGATTTTTAAAAAAAAAACATAAGTAAAAAATAACATGAGTTAAATCTGATTAAAAACTGCGAATCGTTGAAATCTTTCAACATGTGCATATACCTAATAGTACGTATATATGTATACAGTCTAATTTCCAGTTCTAAAGTAATAGTTTCAAAGAAGACGTAGTAGTTTAAAAGAAATTAATGTGTAAGTATGTTTTATGAACATCGAATAAAATAACTTACCTAGTAATACACTAAATAAAACAATAATATATCCCATATTAAAAATCGCAAATAATAACACTACGTAATAGATTTTTCTTTAGCAAAAATATTTACATATTTTTCTCGACACGACTCATCTCAACATTACCGGAATGACTCTGGTCTCTGAGTACCGAAATCATCTCGATTTATGATGTAATTTAAATAAGTCTTTTTTCTAACTAAGCAGTTTTTACGCGCGTTTAATAACTAACGAGCGTTTTTAAGTATCAGTTGTTTTTTAAAGTGTACACTACGTACAAAATATGTCTCCGCAAGCAACGAGCAAGTGTGTTGGATAGGTTACGTAATTTTAGAAAAAAGTTTATGATTTTTTTTAAATCGCTAAGGAAGACAACCATCACCTGTCGTGGTTACTAAGCAGTGTCCGGCAATCCAGCCCAACGGGAAGCCAAAGGAGGCACATGAGCTTTAATATCATGCGTATTCAGCACTTTTTTAACGTCTGAGTGCTGGACACGGGCCTCCCTTTTCTACAAGGAAGATCAGGCTATGGCCAAGTACGGGTTGGCGGAATTCATATTGTCTTTCTATAAGAAAGACTGATTGAAGAAAGATACTATTTACTCTCAGATTTCTTCACGACGTCTTCCTTCACCGTAAGACAAGTAGTAAACATGTTGGATTAAATGAGAGTCAGTGACACCCGGGTCTCACATCTCTGATACAAAATTATAAACAAAATATAAATTTCTGTTAAAAAAATAAAAAAAGAAGGCAGTGGCTTGTTTCATATAAATTTGTATTCACCATTGTATCCGTGGCCTAGGTTTGAGTCCCGGATCAGGCCAAGTTATCTATTGAGACTTCCCGTTAAGGAAGTCCCAGTAACAGCCCGGAGTTAGGAAGTTGCGATTTTTCACCTCCGTGCCTCGGAGAGCACATAAAACGGTCGGTCCTGCGCTTTAACTCTCACTGGTCATGTCTACTGTCGTGCAGTCGTCACACCGGAGCATAAGAGTGACAGGAATAGAGAATGCACTTGTCTCACCGCCCACGTATACTTGTGCACTATAATATCTCCTGCAGCTGGCTAGTCTCAGAGAGATTGGCCGCCGTGCCCGAAATCGGTCGGGAGGCCATTATTATTATTTCAGCCATTTTATCTTATAATATTAAATAAAAACGGGCGTTTTAAACGTATAGTGTACACTCTGCCATAAAAAGCAGTTTTCCAAGAGAACAGTGATTTATAAACTGGTTAAGGATAATTCTCCACGTTATTTAGACATTTGCGTACACGATGAATAAATGTATATTATTATCTTCTAATACTAATGAGGTGCTCCTGGTTTGCATGTATTTTTATTAATCGAACTAGTATTAAAAAGGCGTTAGTTTGTATTTATGTGTGTGTGTGTTTCTTTGTTTGACGACACGAATGGTTCCGTTTGTAGTGACCCTACTTGCTGTGCCAGCGGTCGCGAGTTTGAGTCCCGCTGGGAGCATCCATTTGTGTGATCAGCACGAATGTTTGTACTCAAGTCATGGGTGTTTATATTTATAATATGTAGATAGATAGATAGATAGATAGATAGATGCTTTATTGTACACCACAAATAAATATACAAAAAGAAGATATAAACAATAGATGATGCACAGCAGGCGGCCTTATCGCTATAAGCGATCTCTTCCAGGCAACCTTAGGGCGTAGGAGAAATTATATAAAATGGTAGGCGGTGTACTTACTACACACAATTGCATATCCTAAATACAGATATACATAAATAAATACATACATTCATACACACACACATACATACATATATATGTATGTATATATTAAAAACTTATATGTGTATTGTATCAACTACCTGGAATATATAACACAAGCCTCGTAGCTTACCGTGGAACTAGATGATGCTGCGTGTTAATGCCCCAACATATTTATATATTATATATTTATTTATACTTCTTCACGCTAAAACGAATGGGCTAACTTGGATCAAATTTAGTACGTGAGTAGACTAAGTGGTTACTGGTAAATAGAATGTTTAATAAATAATTATAATAATACCAGCTAAAATTAAATAAATAATACTCCATATTCAATTATAATTATAAAAATAATTAAAATGGCAATTTTTCAATTTTTTGAATTCATTTGTAATTTGTGGGTAGGCTGTCTGTAACAACTATATATGTAATGCCTTTGAGACATTTAACACCTTAGTCTCTCCCGTGACCATAGGTAATTGCTGTAAAGCATTCGAAACGTCGGGAACCAAAAATCAAAATAAATTCGCGAAAAAATCGCGCAAATATTCGCGTAAATCTAAGAAAGTATTAGAGAATGTTAAATATAGTTGTAGGTCAAGGTCGTCGGCCCCACGTCACTTAAGACCAGTTGTCAATCTGGTTACTTGTGCAGAGTTCCGATGAAATGGATATGACGAAAATATTCCTAATATTCAAACGTTGTAAGTGTACTAATTTTTCAAGTGAAAACTTATTTAGCCCCGTTGTTATTTGAAACTCCATGAAATGAAAAAGCGACATTAAAAAGACACAAATCTATACATATAATAAAATTGTAACTAAGCTGAATCTGTACATTAGATATTTTTTTGAAAATTGATATAAACTTTATTATCGATACAGAGGCCGAATCTATAGTTTTTAGAATTTTTGTCTGTCTGTCTGTTACTGCATCACAGAAAAACCACTGGAGGGATTTTGATGAAATTTTTTATGGTGATAGCTGGTTATCCGGGTCAACATAAAGGATAATTTTTACCGCGGGAAAATATCTCATTTCTGAGAAAAAATACAAAAACTGCAAGGTAAGTGTATACTAATATGTAAAACCTAAGAATTTGGTTTTTGGTCATCTGAACGCGGGCGTAGCGGCGGGCAATCCTAGTATAAAATAATATAAATCTATATGATTTCACGTGCGGGAGAATGAGAATGAGATAGAATATATTTACATATTTTTTTCACGGTTTCCTCTTTGTACGTTGCTTCGTAGCCTTGGTATCAATGTATATTTTCATAAATAAACTCTTACAATTATCCTACTCATTAAATTCTACTTAGTCTTATTATCTGTCACACACAGTCGCAAAAGATCCGGGCCGATCACAAGCCAGCCATGACGTAGATGATGTAGTGTCCTGCATGATGTTATTGAAAAAAATGTGGTCTAAGAACAATCTAGGTATATAATAAAAAAAAACCAACAAATGTCACAAACGTTTATTTAATATTTACATACAAATAAACAAAAAAAAGAAATAAATAATAAAAAACTCAATAAGTGTCACAAAACGTATATTCAACATTTACATGAAATCCCAAAAAAAAAACACAAACATTATGGCGGTGACACACGACCGCACAGAGTCGGTCCGGTCACTGGCCGGGCATGACGTAGACGATATCTTAGTGTACTGCATGATTTACTGAAAAAAATGTGGTCTATGAACAATCTCCATATAAAATAAAAAAAAATCAGCAAATGTCACAAAACCTTTCACATGACATCCCAAATAAAAAACAAACATTATGGAGGTCACACACGACCGCAGATGATCGGAGCGGATCGGGGCAGGTCACAGACCGGGCATGACGTAGGCGATATTGTGCAGCGTGTCCTGCACGAGGCGCTGCGGCGGCGCGATGGCCGGCACGGCGCGCGCCACCGCCAACAGCGGCGCCAGCGCGCACAGCAGCGTGTCCAGCAGCACCGACACCGACCCCGACACCGCTATCTGTCCCTAGACAGTTAAACCACACACGTTTATATTTAACAGAAGAATTATATTTAACAAAGTTTCCCCATTCCCCATACAAACTTTCATCCCCATTTTCACCCCCTCAAGGGATGATCTCCGGGATAAAAAATATCCTATGTCCTTTCCAGGGTCTCAAACTATCTTATTATCAAATTTCATCTAAATCTGTTCAGTAGATATAGAGTAGACCCTCTACAACGTCACAAACTCACTAACTTTACCTCTTTATAATATTAGTATAGATTCAAATAGTGTGTTCATAGACAGTGTTTAAAAAAAAACACGTGTCTGTGTGTGTACTTATGTACGCACGTGAGAAGTTATACTTCTTTGGCGTAACAGAACAAAAATAGCTAAAAAATTCATCCTGTGTGTCACAACTACCTGTTTGTAAAAGGAATGTAGATAATTTCATCATGTTGCTTTCAGCTAACTTCATCATGATGCTTTTTGGCTGTCGGTGTGCGCGCGCATTGTAAAAATTTTACTCACACATTTTTTCCAAACGTGCCAAAAGAAGTATAACTTCAAAAACAAACAATCACTTCAATAATTTTTTTTTTAAACTGACAACGATATCGCTATCTGTCCCTACAAAGCACGTCCACACCCATTAATATCTTATCTATGTTATATTCTTCTTATATATATTCTTTCAATAGTGTACTATTTTGTGTTAATTTACAATGTAAAGAAAAAAGCAATCAATAATTTCAATAACTATGAAAAAAACAAGAAAATGCTGATAACGATACTGAGGTTACCCACAATCACAAGGTCCTAATGATGGCCAACTTCCCATCTCCAGACCCAAAACGAAACTTGACCCCATCCGGGGCTCGAACCCAGAACCACCGGATCCGCATTGTTATATCCTAGCCACTAGACCAGCTATACTCAACCTGCGGCCCGCGGGCCACATACGGCAGCATCATAAATCGCATTATAACATATCTTTGTTAAAAAAGTAACTACATCATTAACTTGGAATTGCGTTTTCATTAAGATCTAAATAATTTTTGCTTGCGGCCCTTGACACCATGACTGAAACGTGTTTGTGGCTCCTATAAAAAAAAAGGTTGAGTATGGCTGCACTAGACTATCTAGGCAAAGACTTGAAGACCACCAGGGTTCCACCAGCTCACCTCATGCTCCTTCAGCCTCTCCCCAATGATGGCGAGACTCTCGCCCAACAGGCGCAGGTGCGCGGCCACTTCCACCGCGCCGCAGCCCGACACGCGGTACGCGACCGCCACGCCCACGCCCACTGTCGCTGACGACGGCGTGCTCGTTGCCTGGGAAGAGAATTAAATTTAAAAAAAAAGGCCCAAGTTGTTCGTCAAACAGTGGGCTCTTTCACGAAAATTAAAAGGTGAAAAAAAAGCACTACCATCCACAGTCAGTGACCACGGCGTGCTTGTTGATTGGAAAGGGAAATAAATTAAAAAAAAAACGCCCACGCCCACTCTTTAACGAAAACTAAAAGATAAAAAAAAACGCGTCGTGTCGAATCGATGAACTCCTTTTTTTCGAAGTCGGTTAAAAAACTCCAAATAATCTACTATTTTTTTTAATTAACTCTTATATTCTTCGATCAACAATACTACTAGATAACGTGTTCCATACAAAATCAAAGCTAAATGGTGTCCGCGAGAATGTGTACTTATACAGCTACAATTTGTATACTAACGATCCAAGACAAAGTCTTATAATAGTTTTATTTTCAAGCTAATCAACACCATAGCACCATAGCAGCAATAAAGTCACAAATCTTTGAATTATCATCCATATACTTACGGTCATTTCATATGTTTATATTTTTTATTGTAAAATCAACCTTATATCAAAAGAACATAAATTACTTTTTCCTGTTGTTGCTTTGTGAGCTAAATCGTTATATTTTGTTTCTGTTTGCTTCTTTGAATTGGCGCGTATATTGGCCGACCTGGGCCAACGTTCTTAGTGGATTTAACATTGTTCAAAATTTCATTGTTTTATTATTTCGTAGGTTAAATCTTAAAATATGGACTCAATCTACATGTACTTAACGAAAATAAGACACTCCGTCTGAAAAATTTCTTCTTCGCGTATTGTTTTTGCAACCTTTATACACACATTGCGGCATTGTGAACGTGTTTACGCTTGCGATGTTTCAATAGAACTAATCGAAATATACGCTCACTTTGCAAGTGAGCTTATATTTACAGAGGCGGATTTCATACGCCGACACGATATCTAGTATTATTGTCGATCGAAGCTATCTTAGATGATTGGTTCCCAATACAAATTTTCAAACCCTATTTCACCTCGTTCAAGTTCAATTTTTGCGACAAAAAATAGTCTATGTCCTACACCAAAATTCATTAGAATTATTTCAGGAGTTAAGTGTGCAAAATGTAACAGACAGACCGACTTACTTTTGTATTTATAATATTCTATGGATATAATACATACCGCTAGTGTTTGCTGTGGAGGAGTCACAGGGCTTTGCTTGGGCTGAACCCGATTTGATGAGGGTCTTCCTGGCCCCTGGTTTGGGGTTGACCGAATGCCTGTAAATAATAAAAAATATTAACGGCTACATATTACTTATATTAAAACAGCATATTATCTGTTTGTTTGTCACACCTTAACCAACTATTATGCATATTCAAGAGAAGTTAGAAAAGTATTTTGTAACAAGTTTGAGGCAAGTACTCAAATTATGTATATTGTACTAAATAGCATTATTATATTATCTGCGTCGGTGGTGTAGTGGTTAGCATGTACGGCTGCACACCCGGAGGTCCTGGGCTCGAGTCCCGGGTCGGGCCAAGTTTAGTTATTGAGTCTTTGTGTATAGTAAGTCTCAGTAACAGCCCGGAGTTGGGAAGTCGGCGGTGGTTCACCCCCATGCCTCGGACAGCACGTAAAGCCGTCGGTCCTGCGCCGACACTCTCACTGGTCGTGTCTCGCGTCGTCCCACCGGAGTATGAGAGTGACAGGAATAGAGAGTGCACGTTGTGTCTGCGCGTACATTAGTGCACTATAATATCTCCTGCGCAGTTGGCTAGTCTCAATGAGACTGGCCGCCGTGGCCGGAATCGGTCAGGAGAACATCATCATCATCATATTATGTTCATACTCAATGAAACAAAAAATGATTAAATTGCCCAAAAAGAAAGAGGGAGATAGCAAAACTATTGAATCGATTTTGATGTAACAACATATTTTTACTTAATTAGTTATTATCAAATCACAAAATATGGGAACTCTACTAGTGATGATCACGGGCCTTCCTTTATTACAAGGGAGATCAGGTCATAGCCCACCACGCTTCACATGTCTTTTGGAAACTTGCGAGGTTCTCTCAGACATGCAGGTTTCCTCACGATGTTTTCCTTCACCGTAAGACAAGTGTTACTCATGTTGGAAATGATTCACAAATGTCAAAATATCAGAGGTGCGAAACCCGTGATTTGAATCCGCTTCACTTGGTTTTCCAAACGAGAACGTTACCACTGGGCTACCACTGCCTAACTCCTAAGATAGTTAAAAATTGATGGTCACTTCCGAGTAAGTATTTTAAAACAACAAACATTTATCCTACAGAACACCACATGTACATAGACTTGCACTTGCCCAATTTTTTATTACTAGCAACTTTTTTTTATTAAAAAAACAAACAAAATAAACAAATATTAATATAATAATATGAATAATTAAAACTCACTTGGGTTAGATATGATTTTGCTAACAACTGCTTGGTTTTGCTCCTTCTGCATCGCGAAACGTTTCGCTTTACGCTTCCATAAATAGCGTTCATTGTAATTTACCTTTAAAAAATGTTTTTGTTAGTTCTCAACATAGACACATAGAGTGAGCTGAATGTTTCTTTGGAAGCCGTCAGTTTAAAATGGCGGAAAAACGACAGAGACAAAATGAATGTGCAGTCATTTGCCTTTCTCCTCCCATAACCATTTTACATTCCATTATATTATTATAAATTACTAGCTACCGATTTCCCTTCAATACGCTCGAGTTCGTCCCTAAGAACGTTTTAGCAGTTTGTTAGACAGACAGAGAGTAGGACAGTCGGAAGAACAGACGGACGGACAGACAGACAGACAGATAAAAATTTCTATATCATACATACTCCATACTCCACATCCATGGTGCTCAATTAACTTTGCTTGAAACTATATTTATGTCATTAGTTTATTATTATTATTTTTCATCATCATCATCATCATTATTATTTTTTAACATGTTTCTGTTAATAATTAAACCTTTTCCACCAACATAAAAAAGAAGAGGTGATTGGTTTGTTTGTATTTCTTTTGATTGTATTTTACTTGATATGTTCACAGATTGTGAATTGTTTCATAATTTTGTTTAATATGTAAATGGTCTTACCACAAGGGTAGTAAAAAATCATTAAAAATTTTTTTAGATGATTTTTGTACATAAACATTTTAACTGTAATATATACATAAAAAAAACTGCTCTTTCATAGTTTTTCTTAGAATTGAAGGAAATGCTTTTATTTAGGCAATAATGAATTGTTTTTACTTACATTGGCCCACATTTCTCCTAAACGTTTTGATATAGCCGAGAAGTCCATATCTGGATGTTTCCTAAGCAAGTCATTGCGAGCCTCCTTGGCCCACATCATGTAAGCCGTAATGCGAGTTTTACCTTCAAAAGTAAGAAATATATTCTATTAAAATAGTGATTATGAATAATTTCTAGATTTTAGCCAAAATGTGCACTTAATTGTCGAAAAGGTTTAAAATGAATATGCATAGTTAAATATGAGTGTAATAATATCATATAGTCTCTAATAATATCATTTATTAAACAAATGTATAACAAACCTTTATCCTTTCTTTGAGCTTTAGCCCGGCCAACAACTTTACCATCCTTTACAATTAACTTTTTCTTGCTCTTTTCCATCATGTATAAAGAATTTGCAGGAGTTCGAGTTGATCCATCTTCTGAGCCCGAACTGTCTGATTCCAGACTGAAAAAATTATTGAAATCACAACATAATTAAAAAATTGTTATGTAATATCTATAAAAACAATTGAGATTGAGGGTATTTTTATACTCTAGATATCTTTAATATAAAGAATGGTTCTAATAGTCTTATAATTGCATTAAGCAGTCAAATGTCACATTGCCTTTAACATTAAATAGGTTACATCGGTATTTGGTATATACCTGTCAGCATTTTCTTCATTATTCTCATAATAATCAGATTCACTGCCTGACGCTGTGCCAGTGTCTTCCACAGGCCTTTGGGGTGTGGACTCTTGAAACTCCACTGACTCTTCATGTTTTGGATTAGAATATGTTTTAACAGGTGTTTGACGACGAAATCTCGTCTCAATATCATCGGGGGATTCAAAATCCATTAATTTAGAACTTTTCTTCCTAACTCTGCCACTGCGTGATACACCCGTGACTTCCAGGTCTGCTTTAAACACAATTTGTAACAAAAACGTTAATATATAAACATATTATAATATGGCTTAGATGTTCATTATTAATTAAGCTTACCTTCTTGCATTTTGTTGAATTATATTCCGTAGTATTTAAATAAAATATATTTTTATTAATGCGCATTAATTTTTGATCATAAATGACAGAAATTTTGATATGTCAATGTCAAGTGTCAACCATTAGGACGCGCCATTTGGTAGATTTGGTGATATCATATTTAAAACTCAACTTCCTACTAATTATACAATAATAATTTGTTTTTAATTTTTAAGCATCATATTGTCTACAAATAAAAAAAATATTTCTGATTTTTTAATTATATATTAAAATATTTACTTTTGTACAATATAATTTTGAAACAAAAATTTAAAAAAAGAGGTTAAAAGAAAGAAAAGCACAGCATGTTAATATTTTATTTCGAGACAACAATTTTACAAAAAACCGGCCAGCAGCACAAACAGCTGAATAAGTAATAAATATATATAAATAAATAGCTGAATAAGTATTATTCAATAAATATTAATCTACTATAGATCTGTTCCATTTTATCTTTTTTCCATAAAAAAATACATAAACAAGTATATTATATAAAAATTAAACTTGTTATTACTAATATAGAAGAATAAAAAAACGATAAATAATAAAAACATGGTACATTTTGTTAACAGACAATTATAATTCAAGCTTCAAAGTCGATTAAACATTTTTAAAAGCCAACATTTTACACTTATAATTAAGAAATTCGCTTGTAAATCAACTGATTCTACCAAAAATATTGCCAAAAATGACTGCTGCACATATTAATATGCCTAATCCCGTTAAAATTTGATTTCCATCTATCGCTGTTGGAGTAATTTCGATATCTTTCTCATCATCGAGTTCATGCTGTACCACACTTAGTGCTTTAGCCAGTTCTGCATCAGATCTGGCACTTGTTTGTGAGGCAGCTATAATTAGGCGTTTTAGTTCTTTTATTTGTGTGTCTATTACATGCTCTTGGTGGTTCAAATGATCTGGAAATCAATATCAAATTAGAATTGAGAATGAATGAATGAACAATGTTTACAATTTCCTATTGATATTCAATTAGGCTGCGTTACAATATCTACAAATTGTTTTCAAAAGTGCGTAAATTGATATATTTATCTATACAGATAAATAAAATTAAAGAAGAAGTTTGGAATATCAACATAACAGCTTTTTACTAAATGCAAATGAAGTTATATACGGTACTTATAAGAAAAACACAATTTTTAAAATTTGTCTGTCTGTTTGTTTGTTTGTTCCGGCTAATCTCCGAAATGGCTAGATTGATTTTGACGTGACTTTCACTGGTACATGGCTGACGTTATAAGAACTAATTTAGGCAACTTTTATTTTAGAAAAAGAATCAGGGTTACCCGAAAAAAAAAAGACCCATAATATTGTGAACAAGATCGTACCTAGCGAAGTGAGGGTAAGTAGCTAGTAAGTATTAAATGGAAAAACGAATAATAAAACAATCAATGTACAGATTATCAAATAACACTTACCAATTAAGGACGCCTGCTTACTCACTAAATTGTTAATATTATCTTGCATCAAATCCAAATTCTTGGCGAGTTGTTCCTAAAAAAATATTATTTATTTATTGTTTCATAAAAGTTTTAGATTTAAATCTAAAGTCCTCCTGAATAAATTTTTGTCACGGCGAATAATCTCTAGAACAACGAGGCTGTTGTAATATAATATACACTTCATATAGTCAATAAGATCAAAATGTATATTATACTTATAATCTTTTAAAGGTAAATGTTGTAATGGCTCCGAATGTAGTCCTGTTGAAAAGAGGAAATAAGCGAGATAGATGAACTTTTTTAAAGTATCCATATAATATTATAAAACAGATTTTATATCTTTACTTGGTAAGCAAATTCAGTCTTCATAGCGTCAGCTATGTCCGCTCTACTTGCAGTTCCTCCGCCAGCTATTGTATATAACACACTCGCACTTCTAGCCATTTGTTGTTCCATCATATCCCTAAATTCCGCCATTTTGAGACGATTGTTGATTGTTGAACCACCTATACCGAGAAGTGTGCCTGATAATAAAATAAATGATTTATTTATATATTAAAATGTTTGACATTTATTTGTTTGAAATAACGGCAACTTATGACTTGAGTAAAAAAGTTAAATATGATGTAAATTTGGTTTGCAATATCTGTATTTATATTATCTTAGATGTATGAACATAGATTTGTCTCGAGATTTTATTTTCCCTTATAACAGTATTATTTATAAATGTATTAAATTACTATAATAAACACTAAAAGTACTTAAAATTAGTTAGTTAGAATCAATATTTTGGAAAAATTAAAAATATTCACTTTTCTTACCAACTATAGAAGCCACAATATACCAATATTTATTGCGTTCTGCATGTGCCCTTTCCCTTTCGTGACCCAGTTTTACTGCTGCTGACATTGACGCGAATAATTCTCTTTCTTCTCTTTCCGCTTCAAAAAAGAGAGTTCGCAATGCACGTTCTTGAATAATTAACTATAATAGTACAAAATTTCCAGATATAGCAACACTAAATTACTCTATACATGTGTCTAATAAAGTTATCTATACATGTAATAAAATTCTGAGTCAAATCTTTAAATTAAAAATTCATTGGAAAATAGTACTGAAAGTCATTATTATCGATACAGAGCCGAATCTATATTTATACAATTGTTGTCTGTCTTGTCTGTCTGTGAACACAGCACAAGAAAAACACTGAACAGATTTTGATGAAATTTGGTATGATGATAGCTGGTTATCCGGGTCAACATATAGGATACTTTTTACTGCGGGAAACTTTGGTGAGATTTGATGAGACCTCCCCCTCCACCCTTCTCTTCACATGAGAATTAAACTACACTTGTTAAAGGACTACATTTACTTTTACATTCACATATATTTTCAGCAGGCAGAAGAAATGAAAGAAAATTTAATATTTTTTGTATTATCTGTGCAATGTATATTTTCTTTTAAAGTTAATGTGAGATTTACAATAATTCCCTCAGTTTAAATGAGATTTGATGAGATTTTAGTGGATCCCCTCCCCCATTTTGAACTATAATTATTAATAGATGATGCCCCTTTACTTCATTTACATAATTTTTACCTTATGTTCTTCAGTACATAGCTGTAAATATTTGTCATCTCCTTTCATAGTATTTTGCATCTCAGAGTGTAGTTCCTTTAGTCTTGCTTCAATAGAGGCTAGCTCCCTCCCTAGATCACGCCTTCGGTCTTGTGCAGTTGCAAATCTTTCCTAAGATAATATTCAGTAATAAAATAAGAAATTAACCATTATTAATATAAAATAGATATATGTAGCATTGAATAAAAAAATAAAATTTACAATTGGTTTAACAATTATTTGATTTGATTGAGTTTTTTATGTAACATTATAAGATAAAGAAATTAAATCTAATAGCATTGAATATGTTTATTATTTATATGAACTTATACTAAGTTGAGATTTTTTTGTATAAGAAATAAAATTATGTGCTATAATAATGAATACTCAAATGAGTTTGTCCAACTTACTAAAATAATAATTTACAAAACAGAGAGTTTCTTTTTCACATCCTTCAAAGATAATTCTATTTTTAAACATGATATTGGTTTCTTTAAGTGTGTGGCTACAGCTATTTATTTTTACTTTATTACAATCTTTTAAAAGATGTTAGTTGATATATTTACATCAGTGAGACATTGAAAAATATATTTATATAAAAATCAATAAGACAAACCTGTGCGTCTATTACAGTGTTCTGAATCGCCATAATTTCTTCAATACCAGTGAATTTTTCATATCTGGATACCAATTCTTTTACTCTGTTAGTAATACTTTCATGTTTAAATTTCTCTGCGATTTCAGAAACCCGGGATGCGGGGACATATTTGGTTATAAACTGGTCGACCTTTTCTTTGCTACTGTTTCTTATTTGGGGGAAATGTATTTTATCTTTAACCCTTTGAGCGATCTGACGGAGGCGGTCGGCCATTTTTTCATAATATAAATATTATTATTAAAGCGATTACTCTATTCTAATAGCATTTTAGTGGAGAATGATATCATTCTATTTGAGATTGGATCAAACTGCTGTCAATTGTCAAAATGACTTTGACAATCAAAATAGATAACGTTCGGTAAAGGTAGCGTTCTTAAAATGTAGCATCGACCAATCTCCTTTGTGTTTTCTTCATTTTTTCTTCGAAGCCATTTATTAACTAGAATTAATATAATAAATACTTTTTTAAGTAATATAAATTAGTCGATTATTTAAAAAGGGCAGTATATATCGCAATCTCGTCGGAATTTAGTCGGTAAATACTATTTGTCTTATAAGAAATCGACGTTCAGTAGCAGCCTTTTTCCCTTTCCATTTGTTTACTTGCATACAAGTTTCATTATAAGTGGATGGATGGATGGTTTAATGGACGTTTCAACAGTCGGCTAGCTCACTGCGCGCCGATCGCGTTCAATAGACCTAAGATGACACAGTAAGTTATTTTAATTGTTAGGGTTCCGTACCCAAAATTCTAAAATGGAATATAATATTCCGCATATTTCTATATCTGTCTGTCCGTATACCATGAGAGGTAAATACCACACCTCCCGTCAAGCATCCCTCTCCCTTTATTTTTTGAAGTCTGTGTAGCAATAATATCAAATACACACTTTTTATGCCGTCTTTAAAATGAATATAGGTATATACTTTTATAATTTATTTTTAACGTAACAAATAAGTATGCGAAAACAAAACAAATTTAATGTTCATGCTGCGGAGTCCTTTGCGTGCGAGCCAGACTCGCACTTGTCGAATTTTTTTATGTACAGCGCAGAAAAATTATGAAATATCAAGTTTCTACATTAACCGTTAAAAGTAAAATATTATTATAATTATGTATTCTAATTAGTTCTAGTAATATACCTACTGTACACAATATTTTAAAGCAATAGGTAAATAATACACGATCTAGCTAGAGCATTTAATACATGCAAACAATATTAATCTATACATATAATAAAATTGTAACTAAGCCTAATCTGTACATTAAATATTTTTTTGGAAAATCTTAGTGATAAACATTATTATCGATACAGAGGCCGAATCTATAGTTTTTAGAATGTTTTTCTGTCTGTCTGTTAACGCATCACAGAAAAAACACTGGAGGGATTTTGATGAAATTTGGTATGGTGATAGCTGGTTATCCGGGTCAACATATAGGATACTTTTTACCGCGAGAAAATGTCTCATTTCTGAGAAAAAATACAAAAACTGCAATGTAAGAGTATACTCATATGTAAAACCTAAGAATTTGGTTTTTGGTCATTTGAACGCGGGCGGAGCCGCGGGCAATGCTAGTTATAATATAAGTTCAAGAACAAAATGTAAACAAAAATGAAGTGTTAATGAAGTGTTAGTGTTATTTAATATTAAATTATATGTACATTTTGCGTTCAAAGAAATAATCTACATATATATATATATACATAAAATGCTTTCTCCTGACTGTCTGACTGATCGATCAACGCACAGCCTAAACCGCTGGTCGTAGAAACGTGAAATTTGGAGGATATATTCCTTATACAATGTAGGCATTGCCGCTAAGAAAGGATTCTTCGAAATTCATCCCTTAGGGGGGTAAAATAGGGGATAAAAGATTGTAATCGCACGGAAAGTGGTATTTAACTCTAAGATGGATAATAAGAAATATATTTACTTATTAGATTTTTTCGAAATTCATCCATTAAAATCGTAAAACGGGGTAATAAAGTTTATATGGGCAAACAATTATTTATGATCAGAATTACTTGCAACTTGGTATTAATGCTCTTCAATGCAATTATATAAATATGTATTTAAGCATTTTTTGAAATTCATCCCATATTGCTGTCCCCTCCCCGTAAGTAAGTTGCTAGTATCTAATCTAAAATGTCTAAATTTTGCATCAAAATTAACAGTTTAATTTATCATATCGCTTGCGGGAGCTACGTACGTCAATCGTTATATTTTAATAACTTTTTTATTCAATATAGGTACAAAATCTCAGACAAGTAGGAACTCTCACGATGTTTTCTTTCACAGCACTAATGTAAAATTCATCTTTATACCTAAAACTTAGATTTATTGTGGATATAATATCTGTAACTTTTAGTAATTGTCTACGGTACAACGCCTCTTTTTCTTAATAAATATCAAGCCTAAATTTCACGTGTATGTAACTTTCTTTTTCTCTATATAGGTATATATATAGGTAGTAGGTATATTATAGGTATATATATATATATATATAGTTTTCAATGTTGGGAAATGCATTTACGCACGAAGTGTGGGACTTACCGGCGAAGCCAGTACTACCCACTAAAACCCAACAAAACCTTCCCCCGTCTTAATGGGGCGTCGCAGGATCGCTTACGCATTCAACTACGACGTCCCGACGGCAGGTCTGCCGAAGCAGACCATAACAACCACGGGGTTGCTCCAAGGTCCACTCTGCTATCAGAGAAGTACCAGGAGCAACCCGCATGGCACACCGCCCTCCGAAGAGGGCCGCCTCCCACCGCCCACCGAAGCGAGCCACCTACCTCCCTGTGCGATTCTTGGCTTCGTGCCCGGCTGTATTGCCGGGCACTACTGAGCCCCCCCACCACGACAAGGTGAACGCACGTTGGGAGGTAGGTATCCTACCTTACCTATTAGGTAGGTAAGGTAGGATTTCTCGATCCTACGCTCGTAACCGTACGTCAAGTACCGTGAGACAAGTGGTTATCATGTTAGAAACGATTTGCACATGAAAATATCAATGGTGCGAGACCCGGGGTTGGAACCCGCTTCACTTGGTTTCCCAAGTGAGCGCGTTACCATTACGTAGGGGATACGTTTTTCTTTGTTAAAAGTAACAGTCTAGGACAAAAACAGCGCATTAGAGGTAAGTGTATTCTCAATAAAAAAAAACCCTACACGACGATGGGTTTTCTCTACCAATTTTATTTTATCTACAACAGATATCGAAAATGTTCTCGAATATCGATTTCTCGACATCTTGGTTTTTGAAGTCGATTTTTTATAACACCTATGACTTAAATAATTAGAGACGTTTGATATTGCATCTGAACCTTGTTATTGTATTGTCAAGAGTCAAGAGGTCACATAAAATCAGCACAAGTGATATCAATGTCAGTTTGTCTGTTTATCTATAAACCCTGAAGGGTAACTTCAAGCAAACCTTGCAAAGTGATAAGTAGGAAAATAATTTAATAATAAATAACTTACTGTTATAGGGTCAATTGACGTTAAAGATTCAATATTTCAGGGCTCCGTGTACCTATACGTATAAAGGTTCCAGATTAACCATATTATCCATAAATATAATAAAATTGTAACTAATCCGAATCTGTACATTGAATATTTTATGGAAAATCTTATTAAAATAGACATTATTATCGATACAGAAGCCGAATCTATAGTTTTTAGAATTTTTGTCTGTCTGTCTGTTATCGCATCAGAGAAAAACCACTGGAGGGCTTTTTATGAAATTTGGTTGGTGATAGCTGGTTATCCGGGTCAACATATATGATACTTTTTACCGCGGGAAAATGTCTAATTTCAGAGATAAAATACAAAAACCGCAATGTAAGAGTATACTAATATGTAAAACCTAAGAATTTGGTTTTTGGTTATCTGAACGCGGGCGGAGCCGCGAGCAATACTAGTACTATATATTATAATGTATATTATATCTATTTATTAAATAATAAAATATTGTGAACTTATTTTGTCGTACTATTTATGCCTTTATTGTGTTAGAAATGTGTTATAAAAATATTTTAATACAAATTCAGTACATATTTCTCGCACTCATCGCATTTAGACAGCTTATAAAAGTGTAGGTACATATTGAGATAAGTGAGATCACTCATCTCGCATCATTTAATTCAATATGATTTTCTCAGTTTTTTGTTTATAAATAAATATGTATGGCTTTTCAAGACAGAGAAAGATATACAATTTCAATGTGACTAAGTGAGATGTACTGAGCATATTACCTTGCGTATGAATAAACGAATCACGAAGACGTGATTATACTCAGCCATGGTGCATCTACATATATAAATTTTTAGTATTATCCACATAAAATCATATCTTCCGGGCTCTGGCTTAAGTCTGAAAAAAACAAAACATCGATGAGTGAATTGACGAGCAAAAGGCACTCACGTTATCATAAATTAATGAATTACTTTCATTTCACTCGGGTGAATTTTTATTTATAATATAACTAGCGGCTCACCTTCGCTTCGCTCGGGTTCGCCTCTAGATAAACAAAAACAAACCTATCCCACGGGAATCATACATTTTTCCGGGATAAAAAGTAGCCTATGTGTTATTCCAGACACTAATCTATCTCTGTGCCAAATTTCATCCAGATCCGTTGAGCAAAATTTCACATTTATAATATTAACTAGCTACTCACCTTCGCTTTGCTCGGGATCGTCCCTAGCTAGCTTCCCCATACAAACTTTCATCCCCATTCTCACCCCTTAAGGGATGATTTCCGGGATGAAAACTATTTCACTCACTCACTTTTCATATCATGATATTTAAAAAAAACTTATTTTAGTAAAAAAAAATTCTTTTAATTTTCTCCTATACAAATTTTTAGTAAAAATTTTTTTTTATTAATTTACATACATTTCGGAGATTAATTTTTATTTATAATATTAATACGGATATAAAGCCTAGGTATAGGTTAGAGTTACAGCCTGGAACTTGAATTTGACGACACGTTTATCTCAGTGACCCTACTTGCTGTACCAGCGGTCGCGGGTTCGAGTCCCGCTGGTGGCATTCATTTGTGTTATGAGAACGAATATGTGTACTCCAGTCATGGTTGCTTACATTTAGAATATGTATGTATTCAAAGTTATATATGTCTAGTGTAACTATCTGGTATCCATAACACAAGCCTCGTAGCTTACCATGGAACTAGATGGTGCTGTGTGTTAATGTCCCAACATATTTATTTATTACTTATATAAATTCCAGTTCATTTATTTACTAAATTTATTAGGTATTTCTATGAAAATAAAAGCATGTTAAAAACAAATTTTATTTAACATCATTACGATTTACACAACAAAAACAACCGTTGCAAAATACATTACTCTTTTCCACGAATTAAATTTTATTGCATTAAACAAGTAACAAAAAAATAACAAATTCTTTATAGAAGTAGATAACATTAGCAAATTATATATGTACAAATATTATTATTTCCTTTTAGAATTTAGGTTGCAAACTTTACTTAATTACTAAATAATATACTATTATTATTTTTTTCGAAAATTGTGACTGGATTAATGATGACAATTGTATACAGCTTTTTTAACGTCCCACTGCTGGGCATGGGCTACTCTTTAATACGAGGGGGATCAGGTCATAGTCCACCACGCTGGCCAAGTGCGGGTTGGCGGACTACACATGTCTTTCGAAAACTTGCTAGGTTCTCTCAGACAAACTTGCTTGGTTTCCTCACGACGTTTTCCTTCACCGTTAGACAAGTGGTAGTCATATTTGAAATATATATCTACGAGCAAAATATAACTTAGCCTCAAGGTAACATTACAAGTTATCTATACATATAATAAAATTCTGAGTCGAATCTATACATTGAATATTTTTTGGGGAAATCTTATTGAAATAGTCATTATTACCGATGCAGAGGCCGAAGCCCGAATCTATAGATTTCAGAATTTTAGAATCAACTCTGAGAAATCTTCTCCGCTCGGATTCATCCATGGGATCGTTTCAACGGTTAGTATAGATTTCTCAGAGATATTTTCCCGCAGTAAAAAGTATTCTTTATGTTGACCCGGATCACCAGCTATCACAAATAACAAATTTCATCAAAATCTACACTACGTGTTAAATGTTAAAAACATTTGACATTAGATTTTGATTTTTTTTTAAATTAATATATATGTTAGTTTTAAGGTATATATGTTATAGGCCTCTGTTTACATATTTAAGAACTTTTTGTAAATATTGCCTGAAATAAATGATTAAATAAATGGATGGAATGGATGAAAGTTTGTATGGGGAAGCAAGCTGGGGACGAACCCGAGCGAAGCGATGGTGAGTTGCTAGTTATTTATAAAATATTTTCATGCAGAAAAAATTCATTCGTTTTTTTATGAGGTTTTTCTCATTTTCGTTTTTTGTTTCTGTTTTGGCACCGCCGATGTAGACACAATTAATGCTTCTATCAAGAACAAATGGTCGATATAAAGAGCCATATAAAATTATTCAAATAAATGTATTTTTGGGTGTGTCTGTTTGTAATATGCCCATTATTTTATTATCATTTTATATTTGTGGCTAATATTGCGTTATAGCTAAAGCCACAGCAGGTCGTTAGTCAATGCATAATTGCATTTAAAAATACAAGGGCTTCATATTTAAAGATAAATCATAAATATTTGGCCCGAGTGAATCTTTTTATTATAAATTATTTATTATAAATGTAGAAGCTTAAGATTTAATATTTGTTAAGTGAATTAATTTATTAAGTTGAATAGTTCTATGACCTTTTACTTTTATAAAGTTCAGAAAGACATTTACACATACGTCTTCTATACATAATAATGAAATTCTAACTAAGTCGAATCTGTACATTAAATATTTTTTGGAAAATCTTATTGAAATATTAATATAGTTTTTAGAATTTTTGTCTGTCTGTCTGTTATCGCATCACGGAAACCACTGGAGGGATTTTGATGAAATTTGGTATGGTCATAGCTGGTTATTCGGGTCAACATATAGGATACTTTTTACCGCGGAAAATTGTCTCATTTCTGAGAAAAAATACAAAAACAGGTTAAAATAAAACCACGATGATATTATATATATATTTTAGAAAGGTAACTTACTAAATAAGGCAAAAACTTTTAAAAGTAGCTTATCTTGAAAAAAAAACAATAGGGCTATTTTATTTGGTTTTTGGTCATCTGAACTCGGGCGGAGCCGCGGGCAATGCTAGTCCTCCATAACATATGTGATGACGATGTCTTAATAGTGCAGCACCGCATGATTTTGCATCGCGGATCATTTTCGCATTCGTCAATATCGACCTTCTGGCCTATTAAAGCAAATTAATTTTGCTTGAATATTATTGGCCTTATCTATTTCTCCCACCAACCAACAATTATTGCATTGTTGTGTTCCGGTTTGAAGGATAAGGTAGCCAGCACAATTACAGGCAAGAGGCATATCATCTTAGTCCTCACAGTGATAACGTACCGGCGGTTCTGCAGTTTTGTTACGTAAAACCTAAGTGCATGAACCGTAGGTGTTATGGGCGACAGGTTCACTTTCCATCAGGTAGGCTGTCTGCTCGTTTGTCACTGAGTACCTACCATAAAAAAAAATTCTCCTGGACGATATAACTACCCCTCACCATGCATAGGTTCATCCGAATTAAGGATCAGGGATTTTTTCCTTCCACGTCTTCAGAAACCATGCTCGACGGGTCTTTAAACTTTTTCCTATTAGAGAAATTCCAGGAGAAATCTGCATGAATACGATCCCCCTATCACTCACTCAAATTAAGTCAACACCCAAGTGACTACACATCTATCCCTCACCTTGCCAAGGTGAATATAATTTGAGATAAATGGACCATTATCTGGAATAGCATATAAAATTTTCTATACTATATATTAGGTCTTTATATTCCGTTTAGTCCGTTCTGTCCGTTTTAGTCGGTTACGTATTCTCATAGGATAAAATAAATATTATTTTGATTCTGCACTTAATTTTACAGATGGTGCTGGTCCAGTAAAGTTTATCGATTTTTGTTTTCTGATTTTCTCGTTTTGTGGTGCAGCTAACAGCAGGCCTATGTTTGTTGCAATGATGCAATCTTTATAGATTGTGGTGTTCTGAAAAGGCAATAAACAAACAGATGATTATAATATAATTATGAGTGTGAACAATGCATAGAAAATATGAATAAAAAGTGGAAATTAACATTTGCAGAGAAAAATTACAGATAATTCATCATATTGGAATATGAGAATGTCAGAGGTGCGAGACCTGGGATTTGAACCTGCTCCATTTGCTTTATCAAGCGAGTGCATTACCACTGGGCTACCATTGCTACTCAATAATAACACATGGCAAAATAATCATAATTTTACAATTGAATTAATACAGTTAACTTGTATTATGTTATTTCTTCACAATAAAGTAATCACAAAGATTGCCGAAATTCACTCGTATTATGATGGTACCGGTATGAAGTCTGTAGCAAATGAATGCGCAGTATTAAAAAGTTATAGCAAAATACCGCAAATAACGTCACTCGATTCTTGGATGTTCGGCAAGCCTTTTTTTTTGTTGACGCTGGGGAAACCCATCATGGGGACCCTGCCCGCCGTCATAACGGACAAGGTACTGTGACACTCCTACTCACTAAAACCCACCGCGGAACCCTTCGCCGCAGTGCAATGGGGCGTTGTAGGATCGCTTGCGCATTCACTACAAAACCCCTGATGTTCGACAAGCCTGGTTTCAGAACAACAACCTTTTAGTACGAGTACAAATAAAGATCTTAGGTCCATTAGATCTAACACTAAACAATTCTTCTTAATTATTTCGTCGTTTAAAAAATTACATATCGTTCTAAATAAAAACAAACACAAACAATAAAAAATCCCTCGCCTGTAGGTCAATAACGTTTGTGTTGAAATTTATATGTCGAATTGAACGAGCCTGATCATAATCTGCCAGCGGTTTCCGTGATTCATCGCCATTATGTAATTTGGCTAATTATTTTTAATATGCATTATCACGATAATTCAAAGAAAAACCAGGCCGAATAATAAAAGTAGGTGGATTAAAACCAGACAAGACTAAAGAAAATCAACATATTTATTAAACAACTAGCGGCTCACCCTCGCTTCGCTCGGGTCTATCCCACGGGAACCGTTAATTTGCCTGGATAAAAAGTAACCTGTTGTTTGACCGACAATATAAGGTCACCATGCCAAATTTTACTAAATTCGGTGCATAAGTTGTTGTGTACTAAGCTGTATAAGTTACTATAGTTTTTTAACTATCCCACAGGAACTCTTTAATTTTCCGGGATAAAAAGTATCTAAGATGTTGACCGGGGATATAAGATATTACCATGCAAATTTTCATTTAAATCGTTCCGATAGGTTCGGAGATTAGCCCGTACAAACAGACAAACAAACAGAGAAACAAAAAAATTGAAAAAAATCTGGATTTGTTCTACTTGTCCGCTTACATCCCACTGTCTCGGTTTTTAGCATTTTTTTTCTATGTACAGACATTCGACCTCTACAGTTTATTACAGTATACATAAATTCGAAAATTGCGGGGTCAACTTTACGGACATATTTGTTTTTTATAATAGTTAGGTAGATACATTGTATCTTTTGTCAACTTAAAACTATAGTGAATAAATGTATTCACATCGAAATAAAATAAAGCTTCGCTATGACGGTGGGTCATGTTGTACATTGTCATATTCAGATTATAAACGTAACTAGCGACTCACCCTAGCTTCGCTCGGGTTCGTCCCTAGCTCGATTCCCCATACAAACTTTCATCCCCATTTTTACCCCCGTAAGGGATGATTACCGGGATAAAATCCTATCTCTTTCCCAAGGTCTCAAACTATCGTCACACCAAATTTCATTTAAATCCGTTCAGTAGATCTAAAGATTACCCTCTACAACGTCACAAACTCACAAACTTTACCTCTTTATAATATTAGTATAGATTATTTTGTTCGTCTGCTAGGATACTTGAATATGAAAATGAACAAGTTATAACACTATACTTTGTCGTTTTGTGATTATCTAGTAATTTTTCCATGCTTTGAGCTACTTCTTTTTTTTAACAGACAAACTATTTCCATGTAATAGTACAATAGCAATATTTTCGTCCGTAGTTATACTTAAAATCTTATTAATATTATACTGATAGCAGGCACTGAGCGAGCATGTGTTATACATATATATTTTCTATTTCATTATTTAAACGAGACCCAAAACCTTGACCGATTTTGTCAGAAATTACATTTTTTTTAAATGGATATTGGAAGAGTTATTGCATTTATTGAGATTTATTTTTACAATTATGACTTAAGTTTATTTATAATATAGGTTGCCTGGAAGACTGGAAGAGATCACTTTAGTGGTAAGGCCGCCTTTACGCTAACATTTATATTTGTAAAGTTATATATTCATTTAAATTGTATTTTCATTTTTGGTGTAATAAAGGATTAATAAACAAATAAATAATAAATAAGTTTTTAGTTTGTATGACCTACTCTCCCAGGGTATCAGGATTGTTTTTAAGATGTGCATTTTTAATTTCATTATAACAACTACATTGATGTTTAAAATAACAGGCGATTGGACTAGAAACACCGTCACGTGGTACACGACAGACATTGCTTCAGAATTTGGATAACCTTTATCGGATCTATTAAGTAATCAATTTCGATAAAGGTGACGAAAATTGCTTGCAAAAAGTTCATCGATTCCCAGGATTCATATAGCAGAGAGGTAAATGACCTCCACTTCGAATGAATGATGAAATATATATTATCTATATTAAATTTCTATTAAAATAATGTGATCTTCAAATAGTTTTTTGTTTTTCTCTCGTAGGTGAGAGCCTTCTAAAAGGGTTAAAATATCGAACTGATGTTCGAACTTACTGCTATCACAGATCATATAATACTATACTCCGCTATTAAAGTTTCCTACAGCTCATTACGGCTTAATAAACTATGTCTTTGGAGAATTCACGTCCATTGTTAGTGTTACGTAAAATCCATATCCATTCAAATATTATAAATGCGAAAGTAACTTTGTTTATTTGTTTGTTTGTTACCTTTTACGGCCAAACGGCTTAGCCGAATTGGATGAAAATTGATATGGAGATAGTTTTAGACCCCGGGAAGGACATAGGATAGTTTTTACCTCGAAAACCATCTCGTCAGGGGTGAAAATGTTGATGGAAATTTGTATGGGGAATCAATAATATCTCAAGTAAAGGATACACAACCCATCATACCTATGTGTAGGTATATAATATAATATATAGTCTATTCCATACTAACTGTTGAAATGTACGTAAACATGCTAGTAATAACAAATAAAAACGTAAATATGGATGATAGTCCAATTTACGACAATTAAAATTTATGATTTTAAAATGTTAGCAAGTATATGAGGAATAGAAATTCGTAAAATGCCCCCTATGCCCAGCTACCTCCGAGAAATGGCTGGACCCAAAGCGTTTTAAAAATAGTTTTTTTTTCAATTTTTGGCTTATTGTGACGTTCTGTCGAAAAATGTTTTGTACAAAAGTTGTAGGTCTAGTAATAATCTAAAAGTTTTATAAGTAACACTTTTTACAATAACCTTAAAGTTATCGAGATATTTGCGAAAAACTCGGTTTTTAATTTTTTCTTGGTTTTTAAACCAATGGGGCATTTTACGAATTTCGATTCCTTTTATACCTGCCAACATTTTAAAACCGTAAAACTTCAGGTTTTTCATATATTTTTTTCTCTAAAAATAAACGTATTCCGATTGGTCTATGACTAAATTAAATAGCGACGACAAAGAAAAGTATATAACAATATTATTGATAACAATGTTCGTGCGACATCGTTGCATCTAAACTATAATTAATTAATGTAACAGTTAAAAGATTATCGTACTCACCGAGGCCAAGATGAATGGACTCAAAGCATTCACACGTTTCGCAACGCAAGAGAACATAACACGGCGGCAAAGCGCGCGCGTTTTGACAGATAGATTTTTTTAATTTTTAATTCTATTTTAATTCCGAAAGAAATATTTATTCTGTGGTTGCATTATTTTTTTAATATTTTTTTTATATATTTTTATTTTTTTATATAATTGGTGAATGTGATTTAATTTGTTTAAACCGAATTTTTGTGGTGAGTAAAGTTTCTTTTAATTTTAATCATTAACATCATTAATTTTAATTTGTGTATGATTCATGTTTTAGTCATTTAAATAGCAATTTTGCAATTTTTTAATCACATAACGATTTAATGAAATATAATAAATATTAATAACGATACCTACTTCTTTAACCTTTTTTTTTTGAATATTTATTGTATAAAATGGGCAATTTTATTTAAAACGAATTATTAGGACATTTCTAAAATAGTTTTAAAATTGTTTGAGTTATTTTTAATTATATACTTATTTTTTATATTTATATATGTTACATGTTAAATGAAAACCTATACATAATAAGCTAGAATATATGTAGATTGTTACAGAAGAAAAAGATACTCAATTTTAAAAAATATATGTAAAATATATTTAAAAAATATATATGTTTACATAATAATTAATATTTTATCAAATTTATTTAATAATTAATAATAATTATTAAACTCATAAATAATTATACAGAGCGATGGAGAATGAGCGTTTTACGAATGGTTTTGTAAGGGACTGGTATTACATAGTGAATGTAGTTGATTGACCCCTAGTTCATGGTATACGTTAACTTTAGACGTGCCCTTTAAAAATTATTTTAGTAACTTTAATTTTATATTATGATGAAAACATTCACGAAAATGCATAAATCATAAAAATTGATGGACTTTAATTATTAATATAAATTCTATAAATATCTATTATAAACGCGAAATTTTGTTAAGATGGATGGTTTGTTACTCTTTGACGCAAAAACTACTGAACGGATTCTGATAAATCTTTTCAGTCATATAGTTTATACATCAGAGTAACAGACTCTATTTTTTAAAGATATTATATATAACTGAACTATCGCGGGAAAAGGCTATATAATATACAATAAAGGTAGGTATAGTATTTTAATTATTTACAGAAAAAAATATTTATAAAAAAAAAAACTTAGGAAAAGTGTAAGTTTTTGTAAATCAATCAAAATATTTTATGTATTCAACTCAGTATGTATTTCCAAAGATTATCTCCTTCAAATAAACAATCAAACGAACAAACAAATTAAGAAGCAATCAAAATTTGGTGCCTTATGTCTATCTATCTGTACAAATAAAAATGAATGTTACTAAGCGCAAAAATCGATAACGGCTGGACTGATTAGCCAATTTTTGTTGGAAATATTCGCTGAAGTCCAGGGAAGGTTCTTATGAAGAGAAAAATTGTAAAAAAATCACGGAAAAACGTAAAAATCCAATTTTTCTTTTTCCTTACTACTACATTATAATTATGAACGCAACCTTAAAATTAATATAAACTACTTGAATGCATTTGTATATTTGACACTTTCTCTTTCTACGATATACAATTTGACGTTGACTTTATTTGTTTGTTTGTTTGTTTGTTTGTTTGTTTGTCTGTCCTTTTTTCACGTCAAAATAAACTGCCAGATTGTCATGATTTTTTTTGTATGAAGATAGAGGGCTGGAGAGTGACATAGGCTACTTTTTACCATGGGAAATTATTTCGTTCCTACGGGAAAACAAGTTATATCTATTCCACCTTAACCGTTAAAAAGTAACTAGGGATGAACCTAAGCGAAGCGAGGGTGAGTCGCTAGTAATATAACAAATAATAATATAAGATAATTTATAAACATACTGACTATTTGTTTTATTTATTTTATAGTTTCGATAGACGAAGTAGTGAATGTTCAAGGACTGTGAGTTAGAGAATTTAGCTTCTTTATATCATGTACTAAATACTAGTGCAGTACTTAGTTGAAGTAGATTTTTTTTTGTGTTGGGACATTAACACACAGCACTATCTAGTTCTATGGTAAGCTATGAGGCCTGTGTTATGGATACCAGATAGTTGATACACTACATGTATGTATATAACTTTGAATACATACATATTATTATAAATATATGCATACATAACTGCCTCGGTGGTGTAGTGGCTAGCATGTACGGCTGCACACCCGGTGGTCTCGGTTCGAGTCCCGGGTCGGGCCAAGTTTAGTTATTGAGTCTTTCTGTATAAGTAACCCTCAGTAACAGCCCGAAGTTGGGAAGTTGGCGGTGTTTCACCCCCGTGCCTCGGAGAGCACGTAAAACCGTCGGTCCTGCGCCGACACTCTCACTGCTCGTGTCGAGCAGTCGTCCCACCGGAATATAAGAGTGACAGGAATAGAGAGTGACAGGAATAGAGAGTGCACTTGTGTCTGCGCGTACACATGTGCACTATAATATCTCCTGCGCAGTTGGCTAGTCTCAATGAGATTGGCCGCCGTGGCCGGAATCGGTCAGGAGAACATCATCATCATTATAAATATAACACACATGAATAAAGTACAAACATTCGTGCTTACCACACAAAAGCTCCCAGCGGGACTCGAACCCGCGACCGCTGGCACAGCAAGTAGGGTCACAACAAACTGGGCCAAACGTGTCATCAAGTAGAATATTTATTTATTCATGTCTTGTAAAAGTACAAAATACAACTACACATAAGTTTATATGTAGCGTTAAGCTTTTATTGCGACTGCTCTCGCGTGGTGCTTCGATGATTATAAAAAAAACCGACTGCATAAAAGCTAACTAAGAAGATTAAAACATACACATGTTTCTTGCCGCGAGATGTACATTTGTAAGATTCCGACTGCATAATCCATACTAATAATACATATATTATAAATGTGAAAGTGTGTTTTTTTGTTTGTTTGTTTGTTTGTTTGTTTGTTTGTTTGTTTGTTTGTTTGTTTGTTTGTTTGTTTGTTTGTTTGTTTGTTTGTCCTTCTTTCACGTCAAAACGGAGTGACCGATTAGCGTGATTTTTTGTGTGGAGATCGTTGGAGGGCTGGAGAGGGACATAGGCTCGTTTTTATCGCGGGAGATTATTTAATTCCCACGGAAAAACGCGTTATGATATATTTAAAAAAAATGTGGTTAGATTTACTTTAAACTTGGTATTAATGATCTGCAATAATATTAAATAAATAAGTGTTATAACATTTTTCAAAATACATTCTATAAGGGGGTAAAATAGGAGATGAAAGTTTGTATGAAACTACCGTTTTAGAGATTTTCTGTAGTTTTAGCGCGAGCGAAGCCGCGGGTTCTGCTAGTACTACATATATACCTTCATCAATTCTTATTTACCTTTTCAAATTCAAATTCAAAATATTTTATTCAGCTTTAAATTATTACAATTATTTACTGAACGTCATGAGTCTACTACCAGTTCGGAAAGAACAAGCCTCAGACCAGAGGAAAACTGGCGAAAGAAACTCAGCTGGACATTTCATTTCATACAGTATATATTTTTAGTTATCTTTTATGCAGTCGGGGGTTGTTTTATAATAACAACGTATGAATCATTAATATCGTTAAAGCCGTTCGGTAATTACATTATTATATATGACTAGCATTGCCCGCGGCTCCGCCCGCGTTCATATGACCAAAAACCAAATTCTTAGTAACTCATACATTGCAGTTTTTGTATTTTTTCTCAGAAATGAGATAATTTCCCGCGGTAAAAAGTATCCTATATATTGACCCGGATAACCAGCTATCATCATACCAAATTTCATCAAAATCTGTCCAGTGGCTTTCTCGTGATGCGGTAACAGACAGACAGACAGACAAAAATTCTAAAAACTATAGATTCGGACTCTATATTGATAATAATGTCTATTTCAATAAGATTTCCCAGAAAAATATTTCATGTACAGATTCGACTCAGAATTTTATTATATGTATAGATATGAATTGGACCAGTAACATACTTAAAGTGATAGCTACAGAGCTAACGTTATCTGGAAAAAAATTATTCTTCCTTTCCATCGAAATCTACATATTTAAGTTTAAGTTATTTATTTGTTTATTTTTTCTGTTTTATAAATAAAAATCTGTCATGAAAATATTTATATCTAACAAACTACTACTAATAATAAATACTAGCAGAACCCGTGGCTTCGCTCGCGCTAAAACTACAGAAAAGAACTCTAAAAAGGTAGGTTTCATACAAACTTTCATCCCCTATTTTACCCTCTTTATGGGATGAATTTCATAACATGCTAATACATGTATTTATTTCATTGAATTGAAGAGCATTAATACCAAGTTTCAAGTAATTCTGATCATAAATATTTTTGCATTATAACGTGTTTTCCCGTGACAATGTGATAATCTCCCGCAGTAAAAAGTAGCCTATGTCACTCTCCAGCCCTCCAACTATCTCCACACAAAAAATCACGCCAATCCGTCACTCTGTTATGACATGAAAGAAGGACAAACAAACAAACACACTTTCACATTTATAACATTAAGTATATGTAGATCTTGTTTTGAAATTTTCATATTATGAAGAAAGTTAAAGTAAACTATTATAATTTATCACTAAGTCAGTCTTATCTTTATTGGGTCAGACTGTGCGTCTTAGAAATGACTTTTATTGTGCCAATGACACGTGACATGTCTTATGGTGCTTCCATACAGCAGTTGAAAATGTTATCTATACATATAATAAAATTGTAACTAAGCCGAATCTGTACATTAAGTCTCTTTTGGAAAATCTTATTGTAAAATAGACATTATTATCGATACAGAGGCCGAAATATTATTAATAAAATATATTATATATTATATATGTTTTTAGAAATTTTTTGTCTGTCGGTCTGTCTATTACCGCATCACGGAAAAACCACTGGAGGGATTTTAATGAAATTTGGTATGATGATAGCTGGTTATCCGGGTCAACATATAGAATACTTTTTACTGCGGGAAAATATCTCATTTCTGAGAAATAATATAAAAACTGCATTGTAAGAGTATACTAATATGTAAAACCTAAGAATTTTGTTCTTGGTCCCCTGAACGCGGCGCGGCAATGCTACAATAACATAACATTTTAACTTGAATAGTTTTTTAACATATAAAAAATGTTAGATGTTTTCAAAGCTTTCACACTGATAAAACATGTTGTAGATCATTTCCTAACATTTTATAACCATTCTGGAAACCCCGCTGTAGTCAGAGTTTAATGTTTTCTAACAAAAGTTACAAATTGTTATATATTGCTTCAAATCGTTTTGTTAACAAATATTACAAAAAAAATAAAATTTTATAACTTTTGTTTCAAAATGGTACACGTGGAAGTAACTCTGTTATATATATGTATTTTTACGCTTAAACCGTTGAATAGATTTTGATATTTGACAAGGACATTTATGTAAAAAACTAAATATATTATACACTTGCGGCTCACCCTCGCTTCGCTCCCATATATCTCCGCTAGAGATCTATTAGTTCCCACGGGAACCGTTTATTTTTCCGGGATGAAAAGTAACTTGTTGTTTGACCGGCAATATAAGGTATCAGAATGTTAAATTTTACTAAATTAGGTGCATAAGTTGTTGTGTACTAAGCTGTATAAGATACTATAGTTTTTTTAACTATCCCACGGGAACTCTTTAATTTTTTGGGATGAAAAGTATCTAAGATTTTGACCGGGGATATAAGGTACCACCATGCAAAATTTCATTTAAATCGCTTTAATAGATTAGCCTGTACAAACAGACAAACAGACAGACAGAGAAACAAAAAATTAAAAAAAAATATGGATTTGTTCTATTTGTCTTCTTACATCCCCCTGACTCGGTTTTTAGCATTTTTTTGCTATATACAGACATTCGACCTCTACTGTTTTATTATATAGTATAGATAAATAGGCTACTACTACGAATGTGCGCTTGTTTTTCTGGAGCATGCTTTACTGATGACATGCACCTAACCACGACCAATGCTCTGAAATATGAATATCTAATATGTAAATAGGACCTTCAATTAAAGTTTTTATACATGTCGAAATACATTTGTTTTGGTTTGCGTCGGCTGGCACCGATTTCGAAAATATCTTATTAGTTAATAGGTATCTGTAGAAAGGAACTTTTTTGGGATCACGGACCACCTCGGGCTTTACCGTCTCTTAAAAATCGGTGAACATTTAAAAAAAGAGAAAAAAAATACACGCATATGAACATAGAATCTTCCTCTTTTTTGGAAGTCGGTTAAAAAGAAGTTGACCGTCTAGACTTCGAAAAGTAAATGAGGTATTCAATTCAGTTGTATGTTTGAATGTTATACGATATCATATCACATCGCGCGCGTGTATCGCTGAAATACATATATAAAAGGTTTTTGCTTATCAGTTATCTAAAAAAGTTGAGCTTTCTATACTTTGTATAATTGACAAGTGGTATAAATAACACTAACTCACGGTTCCAGTAAAAGACCATGACAAATACTTATTAATTATTATTAATCTATATATTAAAAATATTTTTTCTTTGTCTGTTTGTCCTCCGTGTCCCTAAGTCATTCGATTATGGTGAAACTTTAAGAGTTTAGTGTTTTTCTGCTTCAAAACTTTTTTTTTTGCATATCTTCTATGCATTCTTAAACCATAAGATATATATATATATATATATATATATTAAAAAAAATATATAAATATAAAAAAATATATATAAATATAAATAATTCCGCGCGCGGAATTTGAAGCCAGAACCGAAAGAAGCAAATAGTAAGCTATGATTACTTCATCGTGGAGTCTATATATAAATAGGCAAAAACAAAAGAGTTTAGTACCTTTTCCTCCTCAGTTTGTCAACCGACTTTCTTTTTTTCTTCTTTTTTGCTTTAGTGTTGCCAATAAAAAAAGCAGTTTTATTTTTGGATATTCAAATTAATTGTTTGACCTTAAATTAAAATTTGTAAATTAAAACTGTGAACATTTACCTGGTTTCGACATCTATCGGCACTCTGAGTGTTAGCGTGAACACGTCACGTGACCATGTCGATGACGACTTATATGAATTTACTCCCGATCCAGACCTGCCTATAGAAGTTTTCGCTTCAATTTTTTTTATAGATAGCTAAATTCTATTCAAATACGTTTTCCTCAATTTTCAATAATGATTAAGGTAAAACTTCCACCATTTGGCGAATACTAGTTAAAAAAAAAAAACATAAATAGAAACATACAAGCAGAGTCGTATAGAAAGGTTGTATATATTAATCGTTTTATAGTAATCTAGGTCTGGCAATGACAGACTGTTAGTATACAATTGATCGACTTTTGCGACCTAAATGTATATTATATTGACCTTAATACAACCACTTTATATTAAGCCCGCGTCTTTAATCCCAATATATATATATATATATATATATATATATATATAATTATATATATATATATATATATATATATAGATATATATAATGGACGAAAGTATAAAATTACTCGTATCATGGATAATTAATTTAAAAAAAAACGCAATCTTCGCCAGCTGGGAATCATTAAAAATATTGCTAATTTCTATTTAAATTTGGTATTTATGTTTGTTAAAAATCGAAACCATATCTATGATTAAAAAATAGTCACTCGTTGAGGTGGAATAATTACTTGAATGGAAGACAGGATCGATTGTTTTTTTACATGTTTATTTTTCAGTTAAATAAGTTTTTAAGTGGAATTTTAAATTGGTTTTCCATTTAAAATTGGGAAATTCGTGAAAGACTCAAAGTGTTTTCTTTTAACTAAAGATGACAAACTTTTTTTTTCCTTTAGTGGCTTTCTATTAGCAGACGCAATATACTCTGCCGAAGTCACACAAACAATTTTATTAAAAATCAATTATTAACGTCTGAAGAATATCTTTGGCGTGTTTATGATAAAACTTTATTTGTCAATTAGAAAAGCATAAACAGATCTATCCCACGGGAACTCTTTAATTTTCCGTGATGAAAAGTATTTAAAATGTTGACCGGGGATATACTCGTAAGGTACCACCATGCGAAATTTCATTTAATTCGGTGTAACGGTTTCGGAGATTAGCCCGTACAAACAGACAGAGAAACAAAAAATGATAATAATCTGAATTTGTTCTATTTCTCTTCTTACATCCCCCTGACTCGGTTTTTAGCATTTTTTTCTATGTACAGACATTCGACCTCTACAGTTTTTTATATATATGTATAGATTGTATCTATAAATGCATACAGGGTGGAACAAATTGATGGGACATGGAAAAAAATTACCTTAAATATTGAAGTTATCAATATTTACTCAAAGGCAACATTTCATTATTTTTAAAAATAATAAAAACTGCAATTTTTTTTTAAAAAAGCTTACCTGAACTGGGAATCGAACGAAATAAAAATGCAAAAAGGAGTATGAGGGTCTATGAGAAGGATAAAATTTCTCGAACAAACATTGCTTTCTAGAATTAAAGAAAACGATGAAATCTTACAAATTATAGATATCGACTCTAACTTCGTGGAATAAACACACAGGACATGGAAGAAAAGTGTCTTTAAACACTGAAAATACCAAGTTTCACTCAAAGGAATCATTATTTTATTCTAAAAAATAAGAATAACTGCATTTTTTTAAAGATGTGACCTAAATCGATAATCGAACTAGCTGAAAATGCAAAAAGGTCACACAAAATAGTCCGTCACTATTTTATTAAATTAATGGATAGAGTCTATGTCTATGTCTATGTATAAATGTCTCGAACGAAAATTGTATGTTACTTCTCATACACCCTATCGATTAATTCGATAAAATAGTGACGATGTCCTTTTTGCATTATTATTTTGTTCGATACCCAGTTCAGGTAAGCTTTTAAAAAAAAATTAAATGCAGTTATTATTATTTTATTTTTTTTTGTTGGGACATTAAGACACAGCGCCATCTAGTTCCATGGCAAGCTACGAGGCTTGCGTTATGGATACCAGATAGTTGATACACTGCACATATATAACTTTAAATACATACATATTATAAATATAAACACCCATGACTAGAGTACAAGCATTCGTGCTCATCACACAAATGAATGCCCCCAGCGGGACTCGAACCCGCGACCGCTAGCACAGAAGGTAGGGTCACTATAAACTGAGCCAAACATGTCGACAATTAAATGTTTCCTTTGAGTAAATCTTGATAACTTCAATATTTAAGGTACTTTTCTTCCATGTCCCATCGACTTCTTCCACCCTGTATAGTAATGTCATAGTAATGTCATTGTCAATGCCTTCTTTTCAATAATTTACATGTAAATAAGGGCTCGGCCTTCGCCTTCGTTAACTTTGGTTAACACACGTGTTTGTACGATTCGTGCGTTATTGTTAATTAGCGCACTGTGATTATAGTTGTAATATCCGTAAATTAGGTTTTTATTAACTCGGTGTTGGGTATTGGTAAGTTTCGAGTACTGTGTTTTTGTTTTTTGTATATAGTTATTGGTAAAATGGAACCTGATCCCCCGCCGGATGCTCCGGATCCTGGTGGTTCATTAGTGCCTTCCTCCGTCCCGTAAGCGTCAAAGTGACGAAGTAACAACTGACTCATCAAAAAAAAGTATAGTTGAGCCAGAGGCTTTATTATATAAATACATAGCGACGAACTCGAGCGCAGCGAGAGTGAGTCGCTGTATAACAAAATGCCCAAAAGTTTTATTTTTTTGTAGATTGAAAAATCTTTTTGAATTTTTTCTAACATTTATTTTGATTTTTAGTTCCCGACGTTTTGAATGCTTTACAGCAATCATTTTCACGGGAGAGACTAGGTTTTAGATGTTTCAAAGGCTATCATATACAGTTATTACACACAGATCTGATCTGATCATGATTGATGTTAAACATTCGAAACCGTGCGAGATATTATTATTCATGTAATTACCATATCCGAAAATAGACCAAATAAAACAATTCGCATGATTAACTCATGTAATTAATACTTATTTATTATATGTTTGTGCTAAGATATAATATTTATATAATAAAAATAATTTAATTAAAGATAAAAAAGAAATTAAAATTCAATAAACCATTGGCTCGATAACACGAGAACAAAGGCTAATATAATATATGCAATTTCAAATTGATTAAAATATCAATTGATGCAGACAGACCTACAATTAACTACACTGTATAAATAAAATTATCTTGTCGGATTTTTTCGCGGATTTATTTGGATTTTTGGTTCCCGACGTTTCGAATGCTTTACAACAATCATGGTCACGATTGCTGACGGTACTATTTATATATATATATATATATATATATATATATATATATATATATATATATATATATATATATATATATAAAAATAGTAACTAAGCGAAATTGATACGTGAAATATTTTTTCAAAACAATGCGTTACAGTCATTCATATTGTGTCCTACAGACCCCAAAACATTGATTAATATAGAAGTTTTCACTTTAATAATAGTTCACTCTCTACCCTTAGGAGTGGAGCGATTATCTATAGTATTCAGCCTTTTTTCTTTTAACGTCCCACTGCTGGGCACGGGCCTCCCTTCAGTACGAGGGGGATCAGGCCATGGTCCACCACGCTGGCCAAGTGCGGGTTGACGGACTTCACATGTCTTTTGAAAACTTGCTAGGTTCTCTCAGACATGCAGGTTTCCTCACGATGTTTTCCTTCACCGTAAGGCAAGTGATAATCATGTTAGAAATGATTCGCACATGAAAATATCAGAGGTGTGAGGATTTGAACCCGCTTCACTCGGTTTCCCAAGCGAGCGTGTTACCACTGGGCTACCACTGCCTACTACTACTGTCTATACATATGATAAAATTGTAACTGAGTCGAATCTGTATATTAAATATTTTTTGGAAAATCTTATTCAAATAGTCATTATTATCGATACAAAGGCCGAATCTATAGTTTTTAGAATGTTTATCTGACTGTCTGTCTGGGAACGCATTACGCGAAAACCATTGGACAGATTTTGATGAAACTTGGTATGATGATAGCTGGTTATCCGGGCCAACATATGGAATACTTTTTGCTGCAGGAAAATATTTCATCTCTGAGAAATCTATAATAAGCCTTAAAACGTAACTCTAGGGATAAACCCGAGCGAGGGTGAGTCGCTAGTATATAAATAAAATTCGCGAGCCGCGGGCAAAAGTTTGTATTATAAATATTATATTTCAATAAAAACACTAGCAAGAGTTAATTGGTCATGGAAGTTTATTTATTTATAAATAATCAGTTAACAATAATAATTGTTTACCTTGTTTTAAATAATAATAAATAATGCCCTTATCACATTAACTTGACCGTTGAACCAAATCTCTTTGTTATCTATAACTACTCTAACATATATGTATACTCTTATTATCATCCTTTCTCCTTTTAAGGTATCATCTTCCGGTATCATTAAAATAATTTGTATTGGAAGTAACTGTTCGTTCGATAATTGAGTGATTTAGGATCAAACTTTTATTCGTCCAACTATTTCCGGTTTGTGATCAACTAGTGACATACCTAGTATATATATTGCTTCACTGCCATATGTTAGCAAATATTACTATCGGTCCTATAATATGTTGGTTCATCATAGTCTATTAGTTTCTAAATTTTATCTTTCAGTCCTTTCAAAAACTATTTTTAGAATCTAACTATCTATTTCATTATATAGTCTGAGTATCGGACCAATAGTAGTATCCAATCGGATACTCTTGCCAAAGCAGTGGTAGCTCAGTAGTAACGCGGTATTTTCATGTGCGAATCATTTTCAACATGATTACCACTTGCCTTACACTGAAGGAAAACATCATTAGGAATCTTGTATGTTTGAGAGAACCTGGCAAGCTCTTGAAAGACGTGTGGAGTTCGCCAACCCACACTTGGTCTGGGTGGTGGACCATGGCCTGATGCCCCTGACTTTAAGTTGGACGTTAAAAAGGGCTAAATGCAACATTTGTGCCAAATTTGATGTAGGTGTTTCTTCCAAGATGTCTTCGGCGGTCACCACTAACAAACACTTCTGATCAAAAAGAAATATCAAGCTCGAGTTCGCCCCTAGGTACTTAAAAAATTGGGGGTGTTGGTGGGAGGGTGAAAAATAGTTTACGAGCTATTCTCATACCTACCAAATACCTATACAAATATATCATTAAAATCGGTCGAACCGTCTCGGAGGAGTGCGACCACAAACACCGTTACACGAGATATTTATATATTAGATGATAGATATAAAGTGATATAACAAATATAAATAGCTAATGCAAATATTTTCCACGAGCAAATATCGAACCTGCTACATCAGGCATATTATAAGCAAAAGAAAAAATATATTTTTTCTGGTATTTACCAGCTTTAACCTACATTTAAAAATTAAATACACAACCTAAGTCTTACGAAATATCGAATGTGGCCCTTCAATTTTCGTAACGGCTATCAAGGACCGGTGTCGATAATTCTTTTACTGCGATCATATTTTATACTAGCATTGCCCGCGGCTCCGCCCGCGTTCAGATGACCAAAAACCAAATTCTTAGGTTTTACATATTAGTATACTCTTACATTGCAGTTTTTATATTTTTTCTCAGAAATGAGACATTTTCCCGCGAGAAAATTTCTCATTTCTGAGAAAAAATACAAAAACCTGCAATGTAAGAGTATGCTAATATGTAAAACCTAAGAATTTGGTTTTTGGTCATGTGAACGCGGGCGGAGCCGCGGGCAATGCTAGTAATGTATATGACACGATATTTTTGCCAAATACGATGCTAATTCGTACCACCTTTTTTGTAAAAGGTTATCAAACGTCCCTAATTAATTAAATGAAATGTCATCAACGTTAACTTTTATTGCCATAATTTGTTTACAATAAAACAGAATGAAGCTAAAAAATACTTAAATATGTTTACAGTAATTCAAATAGCTTTGATACCAGAAGGCACTAGGATGAGATGTTATGTCTTTTAAGAAGTTTATACATAGACGTGGATAGTATGTTTTGTATTCATTTATATTTCCTACTATTAGTATAAACTAGAGACTCACCCTCGCTTCGCTCGGGTTCGTCCCTACTTACGTTTTAACGTTTAGTATAGATTTCTCAGAAATGAGATATTTTCCCGCAGTAAAAAGTATCCTATATGTTGACCCGGATAAACAGCTATCATCATAACAAATTTCATCAAAATCCCTCCAGGGGTTTTTCCGTGATGCGGTAACAGACAGACGGATAGACAAAAATTCTAAAAACTATAGATTCGGCCTCTGTATCGATAATAATATCTATTTCGATTAGATTTTCCAAAAAATATGTAATCTACAGATTTGACTTAGTTACAATTTTATTATATGTATAGATTTATTTAAGGTACAAGTACGTATTTTCTGTTCAAAAACTTTCTAAAAGCTCTAAGTATAGTGAGGCCTAATCAGTGGCTTAAATCTGTGTTCATAATAATTACACCAGCTTAATATCTAAGTGGATGTAAGTACAATATCAATTATATTTAGATTACACTTGATTCTCTTGATTGCTTGATTCCCCATACAAACTTATCCCCATTTTCATCCCCTTAAGGTATGATTTCCGGGATAAAAAGTATTCTATGTCCTATCCAGGGTCTCAAAGTATCTTCTTAAGAAATTTCGTAAATAATACGAAAATTTACGTCTTTATAATATTAGTATAGATATTACAAAGTATGTATAATTTCTTGTATAGTAAATAGATATGAATTATTATTAATACGCGTCTTCAGTCTCTCTTTAACAGTGCTGCGTATATATGTATTAAATATGTGTATATAGTGCGTCATTTAAATTGTGTTTTTGTTTAATTTTTTCAATTTTGAATCTTTTGTTAAATCTTAAGTATATATTTACTGTGAAGTAAAAAGTGAGTATAAAATATATTAATATTTTCATATAAATAAATATATAGTTTAAATAACAAAGAAAACGAAGTCTTTGTAGCAATAAAACCTAAATTCCGTAGATCTAATATTTTTCAAGTGAAAACTTCTAGACAGGTTTGGATGGGGAGTAAATTCATTTAAGTCGCCATTGACATGGTCACGTGACGTGTTAACGCTAACACTCAGAGTGCCGATGATGTCACAACCAGATAAATGTAACTTTTAATTTACAAATTTCAATTTAAGCTCAAATAATTAATTTGAATATCCAAAAATAACAACTGTTTGTTTATAGTTTTAAATTTTCCCTTCTATCGACAGTCCTCGTGACTGCTTTTTGTAAAAAAAAATATTTATTTATTGTGTTGTCTAAACAATAGCAGTATAATAACGAATATTTTGCTCTATAATTTGAAGTTTTTACCTAATATGTATAAACTTTGTTATAGCTTAAGTCTTAGAATTAGTTGTACGGGCTTAATCATTATAATTAATGTCTGCATTACATCTAAATATATATATAAATGAATTGCTGTTCGTTAGTCTCGCTAAAACTCAAAAATGGCCGAACCGATTTGAATCACTTTTTTTGTTTTGTTGGAGGTATATCAGGGATGGTTTAAATATAAAAAAATTAAGGGAAAACTCATAAGAACAGCAGGAAAATCGAAAAGTTTAGAACTGGTTATTTTGTATGGGAATCACTACTTCGGATTACTTTCAATAGTGGTGGACCTACCATCTACAACAATACGTCAAAATTAACTTAGAATAAGATAATATATGTACCCATATAACAGTATATAGACTATCTATTCTATACTAATCGTTAAAACGTACCTAGGGACGAACCCGAGCGAAGTGAGGTTGAGTCGCTAGTATATCCATACTAAAGCTTTACCCGTTAAGCTTCAATTAAATTTTTCTGTTAAAGTTCTACTATAAATGATTTTTGTACTCTACAAGTATGTACATTGTAATGGTTAGTATGGAATAGATTGACTTATATATTGTATAATATATACTAGACTAAAGCCTTCCCCAATAAACGGGTAATCTAATGCAAAAATAATCTTTCAAATGGGATCAGTAGTTCCTGAGATTAGGGAGTTGAAACAAACAAGCTTCCTCTTTATAATATTATAGTATAAACTAATAATTCAGCATCAGAACATGCCTCTTGGCATCGTTAAATCAAATTAATGGTATCAAATTTTTCTTCTTATCAATTACTTAACCCTTACTTCGCTCGGATGCATGCCTAGATGCCAAACCGTAGCTTAAGTGCTACTCCAGCTCATAGTCCATCAGTGTAATAAAATTTTATCCAAATCTGTCCAGCCGTATCAGCGTGGAGAAGTTACAAACATACATACACATTACGTACGTATATATAATATATTTACACTAGCAGAACCCACCGCTTCGCCCGCGGTGAAAGCACAAAAAACAAAATCTTCTTTCCCTTCCCTTGACAATAATGTATGGAAATTTGCCCGATTTGTTGACATTTATGATTACTGCTCCGCTCGCTTGTGTAGTATGATGATATATAGCCTATAGACTTCCTCTATAAACGGGCTATCTAATGCAAAAAGAATTTTTCAAATCGCATTAGTAGTTCCTGAGATTAGCGCGTTCAAACAAACATACACACTTTGCCTCTTTATAATAGTACTCGTAAGTATAGATGTCAATTTAAAAGTATGTTAAAATTGACTGGACCCCAATATTTCATTACATAGTAACAAGTAAAGTTAATAAAAATATTTAAAGAAAGCAAACGGTATTTGTATTTAAATTTATAATTAGATAAATTTCTTGTGAAGTAAATGTTTGTTTTTACTACAAAGATTGCTCCAGTTATATTCATTAAACTAGCAATGCCCGCGGCTCCGTCCGCGTTCAGATGACCAAAAACCAAATTCTTAGGTTTTACATACTAAACCCCGGTTGACCCGGGTAACCAGCTATCACCATACCAAATTTCATCAAAATCCCTCCAGTGGTTTTTCTGTGATGCGGTAACAGACAGACAGACAGACAGACAAACAAAAATTGTAAAAACTACAGATTCTGACTCTGTATCGATAATAATAAATTTCAATAAGATTTTTCAAAAAATATTTAATGTACAGATTCGGCTTAGTTACAATTTTATTATATATGTAGGTATAGATAAAACGAAATATATGAGTAATAAACATTTTAAATATGAAAGTTAGAGAGCGTCGTCATATCTGATTAACAGTCTTCACTTTTGTTTTGTATATTTGACCTGATAAAAGTTCAAAGAACATATTTATATTTATTTTAACCTACTTATGTTTTATTATCATCTAAATAAACTCATACGCTAAAATGATTTTACATACATATATTTACTACTGACTACGTTTTGCTTCGCTTGAGTGCGCCACTAGGTTCTTTTGGTATTAACAAGCAGCGTCACCTTTTATTTTAAACTAGCATTGCCCGCGGCTCCGCCCGCGTTCAGATAACCAAAAAACATATTCTTAGGTTTTACATATTAGTACACTCTGACATTGCAGTTTTTGTATTTTTTCTCAAATATGAGATATTATCCCGCGGTAAAAAGTATCGTATATGTTGACCGGGATAACCAGCTATCACCATACCAAATTTCATCAAAATTCCTCCAGTGGTTTTTCTGAGATGCGGTAACAGACATACAGACAGACAGACAAAAATGGTAAAAACTATAGATTCGGACTTTGTATCGATAATAATGTTTATTTCAATAAAATTTCCTAAAAAATATTTAATGTACAGATTCGGCTTAGTTACAATTTTATTATATGTATAGATATATAAAAGCCCGTTTATTGGTAGGTATATCTTAGGAACGGAACGATGAAACGGGTTCCAACTATGCGGTGCTGCTGATTAGTCTCATTGATATTTACCGCCGCGCTGGTGCGATGTTACAAATACAAATTATAAACGAACACATCAATATTATTTTTTAAATTATACCTAAAACTATATATTATTATAATTTACTAGCGACTCACCCTCGCTCCGCTTGGGTTCGTCCCTAGTTATGTTTTAACGTTAGATTTCTCATAGATGAGATATTTTTCCGCAGTAAAAAGTGTCCTATATGTTGACCCGGATGAGTTATCATCATACTAAATTTCATCAAAATCTGTCCAGTGGTTTTTCATGAAACGTTCCCAGACAGACAGACAAAAATTAAAAAAAAACTATAGATTCGGCCTCTGTATCGACAGTAATGACTATTTCAATAAGATTTTCCAAAAAATATTTGATGTACAGATTCGACTCGGTTAGAATTTTATTATATATGTATAGGTATATAACTATTACAGTAAGATAAAAAGTTTTAGAGACATGGATCTCAACATCCGGGTATCATGTTATGGGGACATGATAAATATTTATTTTAATATATTGTTATATTTATTTTAACCTACATATATTTATCGTCTAAATAATCTAAATGCGCTAAAACGGTTTGTTTTTAATATTCGAAATTAGAATGTTGTTCTTAATAGAATGAATGATAAAAATAATTTCTTGGAAATTTTGCTATTGTGGTTTCGCAATAATGCTAAAAAAACAATTAAGGCTACAAAAAGTTTGTTTTAAAGAAGTCGTAGTACAAAAAGTCAATATGTAAGATGTTATTTAAGCAAAATTTTTGTAAAACTTAAAACTGATTTTGATGAAACTTTGTACTCAAAAAGTCTATGATCTGGATTAAGAAGAGGCTGTTATTAGGCACTTTTTTTTTAATAAAAATGGGCTTACTCTTCACCTTCATCTTAGCTGGAAGACATAGATAAGGTCTATGGTCTAGCGAGCTTGCCCAGATTGCTTTTGCTCTCTATTATATATATATATATATATATTTATATATATCAAAAACGGCTGAACCGATTTGAATAATTCTTTTTTTATTTTGTTGGAGGTATATCAGGGATTGTTTAAATATAATTTTTTTTAGGAAAAACCCTTAGAAACAGCTGGAAAATCCAAAAGTTCAGAACTGGTTATTTTGTATGCGAATCACTACATCAGATTACTTTCAATAGTGGTGGACCTACCATCTACAACAATACGTCAAAATTAACTTAGAATAAGATAATATATGTGATGATGATGATGATGTTCTCCTAGCCGATTCCGGCCACGGCGGCCAATCTCAATGAGATTAGCCAACTGCGCAGGAGATATTATAGTGCTCAAGTGTACGCGCAGACACAAGTGCACTCTCTATTCCTATGACTCTCATATTCCGGTGGGACGACCACTCGACACGACCGGTGAGAGTGTCGGCGCAGGACCGACGGCTTTACGTGCACTCCGAGGCACGGGGGTGAAACACCGCCAACTTCCCAACTCCGGGCTGTTACTGAGACTTACTATACAGGAAGACTCAATGACTAAACTTGGCCCGACCCGGGACTCGAACCCAGGACCACCGGGTGTGCAGCCGGACATGCTAGCCACTACACCACCGAGGCAGTTAATATATGTACCTAAATAACTGTATATAGTCTATATATTCTATACTAATTGTTAAAACGTACCTAGTGACGAACCCGAGCGAAGTCAGGTTGAGTCGCTAGTATAAAATACATCTAGATACGCGAGCAAAGCAACGTTCAAGTCGCTAGTTTTAATAATACTCGTCATGTTAAACGCACTCGATAAAATTTTTGGTAGATACAAGTGAAATAATTTCGTAATTTATGACCCTGGCTCCTCTTTGAATATTCATAGATATTGCCACAACACGAGGTTTTGCGGAAACGCACCGCCAGTATCATTGTGGCTAATAAATGGTTTGAAATACACGAAAAATACTTTTTTTAATTAGTTTGCAATATTTTGATTTAACTTATTTTGAATATTAATGTGTTGTTCAATGAATCGCACATAATATTATTTTAAATGCGAAAGTTTGTTCGTGTGTATGTTTGTTACTCCGTCACTCTAAAACGGATGAAATTAAGTATACACATATGACATAGACTATGACCTGGAATAGAAGGTCGAAATCTATAGTTTTTAGAATATTTGTCTGTCTCTCTGTCCGTCTGGGAACGCATCACGAGAAAACCACTAGAAAGATTTTGATAAAATTTGGTATGATGATAGCTGGTTATCCGGGTCAACATATAGGATACTTTTTATTGCGGGAAAATATGTCGTTTTTGAGAAATCTATACTAAACTTTACAACGTAAGTAGGAACGATCCCCAGCGGAGCGAGGGTGAGTCGCTAGTATATTATGTAAATCAAAAACCACTTAACAAAATTATGATAACACTTTTATTTTATTTTTTATATTTATTTTATTTTATTTTTTATGATTCATAAAAAAAATTATTATAATAATAACAGTCATCACGTAGACTATACATTAGACACTGTATAGCGAACGCACATAAACAATACATAAAAATCTCACGCTACACATGTTCGTTACGGACGTTACGGGGGGTTTTTGCCGGCTGGGGTACCCCTCCGCATCGTCCCATAAGGAAGTTCGTTCCAAAAACACAAAAAAATATAGTAAAAAAAACTTCAAAACAAAAAGCATTGCTTAATAGACGATAGGAAGAATAACATAGGTCTACACGAGTTTTGTCTTTGATAAGAGAATATGAAATTTCGATAGATTTATCGATAAGTTAGACAAAAAAACATATGACATATTAACCTAGTAGAAAAAAGTTTTTTTTTGTTGGGACATTAAAACACATCACCATCTCTAGTTCCATGGTAAGCTACGTGGCTTGTGCTATCACATATATAATTTTTTAAATACATACATATATAAATATAAACACCCATGACTGTAGTTCAAACATTTGTGCTCATCACACAAATGAATGCCTCCAGCGGGACTCGAACCCGCGACCGCTGGCGCAGCAAGTAGGGTAACTACAAACTGAGCTAAACGTGTCGTCGACTGAGCCAAAACTTTGATAGTGCACCCTATTACCTTTTCTTTCATTTTTAAAAGTACTTTCTCTCACTAAGCCCCAAAGGTTGTCTCTCATATATTTTAGTTGTATTGGCCCCGATAACGGTGTTCGAAGTCCATGACATCTTAATGAAAACGTTCTTCTTGTTCTTCTGAATAGAATAAATTCGCGGTATTTTTAAAAACATCAGAGCTATTGTATACTTTTTTTTCAAATGTGATAATTCAAGAAAAAGAATTTAACTATTATCATAACTACTACAAGAGCAAACTCTATAAGGAGTATGGATTTTTCCTTTATATTAAATCACAGGTACCTAATGAATAGAAAAATTCAAAACAATGTACTAGAAAATTGTAGGCCTTAAAAAGGCCTACAGAAAGCCGATGAAAAAACAAATCTAATATATTTCGATATGTGAAATACATCACAACTTGATGTACAATATTTTAACTATTATAATTAGAGTTCATACCTTGTCATATTTACCTGTTAGATAATATTGTAGGCTGGCACCGACTTCGAAAATATCTGATTAGGTATCTATTCTAAATGAAAAGCCCCGTTTAGTGACTTATTTTTTACATTTTAGTGCCTGGAAGTCGGTTTTTTTCTTGTTTTTATTTTTCCATTTTTAGTGTAGACATAATAAGCAGGTAATTTGTTAGAAGAAAGTTTTTTAATCACATATTCGATTAAACAATTTATTTAAAAAAAAATATTTATAGTAGATTTTTTTAAAAACCGCTCGCCCGATTTCGATAAAATTTATATGGGACCACCGAGGAAGTATACCCTTTGAAACAAAAAAAAATCCAAATCGGTTCAGGCGTCTTCGATTAATCGGTGAACATACATAAAAAAAAGATTCCGACGAATTGAGAACCTCCTCCTTTTTGGAATTGGAAATCGGTTAATTAGCTGTAGATGACGCCATCAAAAAAGTGCCTTTTAGATAAATATTTTATTGTAACAAAATATGTAGACATTTACAGTAGATAATTCTAAATACTACATTCTATAAAAAAATCTTTTTCTGTTACGGCAGCAAGTTTGTGGAATTCACTGCCTGATTATATTTTCAAAGACGACCTCATTTAAGTTTAGAATTAAACAGTACTATTTATCAAATCAGACATAAATTATTGTAGATTAGTATGTATGTATGTATGTATGTATGTATGTATGTGTATATATATATATATATATTTGTATAATCATAATATTTAGTTAATATATGTATTTTAATTTAAGACAATTCCATTTAATGCTGTACTGTACCTACACCGCACTATATTAACTTATTTTCTCACTTCTGAAGGGTTTCTGGAAGAAATCTCTTAAAGAGATAAGTTATCCTTTGTCAACATTTTGTTATTTTATTTTGTATAACGTATATTTTATGGTACATAAATAAATAAATAATAAATAAATAATAATAATTATATAAGATAAATATTTATACTGCAAATTGAATTATGGCGCTATTACTTTTTATAAGTTGTCGTATCACGGTTGAAAACGGTAATTGTTAATGTTTATATATAATTCAATGCAAAATGAATTTTATAATAGTTAATATGATTTAGTTGTTTATAAAATAAAATAGTTCAAAAGTTTGCGTCGATCAACGACATCTATTATCTATTCATGCAAAGAAAAATAGCCCGAATTATTTAACGCGGTCCAATGTCTTTGTATAGGTTGGGGCATTAGTATAGTATTATGTCATCAGTAGTAAATAGGCAAGGGGCAATCATACTACCCTCCCCTCCCTCCCCCCTACCCATTGTGAGTGCGGGTGGGGGGTCTCATTAGAGTCCGGCAATCCAGCCGGGCACGTAGCCAAGAAACGCACCAGGAGGCGGCCCACCTCAGTGGGCGGGGTGCCATGCGGATTGCTCCTGGTACTTCTCTGATAGCAGAGTGGACTGTTGGAGCAGCCCCATGGTTATTGTGGTCTTCTTCGGCAGACCTGCCGTCGGGGCGTCGTGGTTAAGTGCGTAAGCGATCCTGTGAAGCCCCATTAAGACGGGGGAGGTTCCGTTCGGTTGTAGTGGGTAGTACTAGCTTTGCCGGTGAATCCCACATAACCACATCTATGTATGCAGGTGGTATGTATATATGCATTTCTTAACGTTAAAAAAGGAGCAATCAAATTGAACAAAAAACCAAAATATTGTGAATGAATCAGTATTCGAATTCGAGTCTCTCAAGCAAACGCGCTGCCAATTGGCTACTTCTTACATTTAGATTTACAAACAAAGATTTATTTAAATGTATTCAGAAATAACACAAAACTATTTCTTTACAGATACAATGACGACCAGCACACCAAACCTCACAATCAAAAGTGTGACGTCATCATGTTCCAGCTCTTCGAATAACTTGAATGCAGGGTGTGCAGAGTCTCTGCATAGTTTAATAGACAATTTAGAGAAAGCCGAGGGTTCCCCCGACGAGCAATGCTCTATGTCATGTTCGAAGGATAAGAAGAAAAGATCAAGTTGCTGTAGTAAGTTTTTTATAATATTTTCTACTTTATACTATACTTAATCCTATTAAATAATATTATGAAGTGGTTGAGGATTGTTACTCTTTCACGCAAAAAGTATTGTATTTTAAATCTATACATATAATAAAATTCTCACTGAGCCGTATCTGTATATACATTAAATATTTTTTGGAAAATCTTATTGAAATTGTCGTTATTATCGAGACAGAGGCCGAATCTATAGTTTTTAGAATTTTTGTCTGTCTGTCTGTCTGTTACCGCATCACGGAAAAACCACTGGAGGGATTTTGATGAAATTTCGTATGATGATAACTGGTTATCCGGGTCAACAAATAGGATACTTTTTATTGCGGGACAATATCTCATCTCTGAGAATTCTATGCTAAACCTTAAAACGTAAGTCGCTAGTAAATAAATATAAGGTCGCTAGTAAATAAATCAGAGGATGTCTGGATCAGTTTTGGTTAATTAATTATTGCTATTATTTTACACAACGTTTTACAATTTATTATTGTTTCTTCCGGCGATCTATAAATAACAATTTCAATTATCACCATCTTCTTCTTCTCCCTGCCTATTTTCCAATCACTTGGGGTCAGCGCAGTTCATCTCCTGTACTGGTGATAGGATTTGGCAAAAGTTTTACGACCGGCCGCCTGCCTGACGTCAACACTCCTTGGGAATGCTATTGTTTATCATCATAAACAATATAAATTTAATATTTTTATTTAGAAATATACTACATGCCATAATGAATGTTATTAACTCCGTCCATCAGTTTGTATTGTTTTGCTATATAGATTTTACATTATTTATTTATAGTAGAAGCACAGGAAATTAATGAATTATATGATTTTATTTTTTATGGTAAAATAAAATTTATATATATATAGGTATACTAGCGACTCATCCTCGCTTCGCTTTGGTTCGTCCCTAGGTTGCTTGCTTCCCCATACAAAATTTTATCCCCATTTTCACCCTCTTAATGAGTTCCGGGATAAAAAGTATCCTATGTCCTTCCCAGGGTCTCAAACTAAATCGGTTCAGTAGATGCGAGAGTACCCCCTACAACCTCACAAGCCCACAAACTTTACCTTTTGATAATGTTAGTATTGATTAATAAGATTATAATGTTTTCCACTATCACAGTCTCTTTCAACATAACTGTCAAACGTTTAATTGATATGGGACTACTCGGGCGGAGCCGCGGGAAAACACTAGTTATATATAAAACCCATTTTCTATTGATGAAAACCGCATGGGATTTAGGTACAGTAATGTACATATATGTTAGGGAACCTAGCAAGTTTTCGAAAGACATGAAGTCCGCCGCGCACTTGGCCAGCGATGTGGACTTCGGTTTGATCCCACTCGTATTGAGCCCGTGCCCAGCAGTGGGACGTTAAGAAGGGCATGCAACCAATATGAATTATAATATCTAGATAGAGGTCATTTACCTTAACAGCTGACACATGTCAATGAATAAATTAGCCAACTATATGATAGGTCGTGATATGCATACAGACATTCAACATAAAATGATAATGAATCTTAAGTGGTGGCGAGGTCAAGGTTCTTTAAATATTTCGTCAAAAATTGTATTTGAGGTATCTAGAACTAAGAAGTCGTAGGCGTTTTGCGTAGCGTTTTCTTGCGGTTTCGCCTGCGTCGTTTAATTTTGTAGAAATAGTTAATCGACTCTCGTTGGTCGTACTGCGGTATAAATCTATATCTTTATATATATAATTCTTCTGTGAGTGTGTATGTCACTGAACTTCTCTCAAACGACTGGACCGATTTTGATGAAATTTTTTGTGTGTGTTCAAGGGGATCTGGGAATGGTTTAGATTCACAATTTGAATAATAATTTTCATCAAAAAATTTATTAAAAAAAGTTTGAAATTTTCAAATTACAGACGTGTAGACAGGACAACGTCTGTCGGGTCCGCTATTATGTATATAAAAATCGATGTGTGTATGTATGTTGTCTATGGACTCCAAAACGGCTTGAGCAATTTTGATGAAATTTTCAGGTAATGTTCAGATTAGGTCAGCGGGTAATACTGTGAAGTTTGGTAGCGAACGGAAGTTTGAACGCGGGCGATGCCGCGGGTACTGCTAATGAATATAAAACGCTAATTATCTATTGTTCTAGATATTATTGCGTTTAAATAAACAAACTCCTTAGCTTCATATATTAGTACAGATTTTCTCCAAATCAGCAATTTATAGCTTAGCTTTACGAATGGCATCACTACATATTATAAAACCTCCGCCGCGTCTGTCTGTCTGTTCGGGATAAACTCAATAACTATTACACCGATTTTCATGCTCTTTTCACCAATGGATAGAGTGGACATGGTTCTTGAGGAAATTTTTAGTGTATAATTTGTTAAGTTTTTGTATACATTGACTAAAAAAATATAACGATATCTGTTGGAGGTGTCGGAAAAAAATAAACCGTCTGGAAGCTTTCAACGAAAACGCTGCGTAAACACTTTGAGATATAACAATATAATGTATGGTGGAATTGTGTATCTTATATAGGTCTACAGAAAAATCAGCGATGGTATATGTGTATCTCTTAAGGATAACATACTATATCCATTTTAATATAAAAAAAAATTGGCAATTATAATGCGGTAATGTAAACTCTATTTACACAAAAACGGTATTAATTCTTATCATTTTAAATCCGTTAGAGACTTTAAGCATTTTATGCACATTATTTTACTCTTTACATCACATAATTTAATTTAATATCTTAGAAGTAATCGCAAAAAAATTACGGACGCTAGAATAAATATCAAGTGCCTCGATTCGCTTGATGCAATCACCAACCCTCCCCCCGTAACTGTTTAGCTATTTTTTGTATGTCTGTAATGAATGCACTCAAAACCTACCAGACCGATTTAGATGAAATTTGGTAAAAAGATAGTTTCACACCCTGGGAAGGACATAGGATATTTTCTATTCCGGAAATCATCCTTTAAGGGGTTGGAAATGGGGATGAAAGTTCGTATGGTCGTAAGCTAGGGATGAACCCGAGCGAAGGGGGACTCGCTAGTAAATTAGATAAGATATCGATTGTAATAAAATAAAGCGACATTTAACAAACAATCTTATTTTGAACTAGCGGCTCACCCTCGCTTCGAAAAATAAAAACAAATCTATCCCACGGGATCCATACATTTTTTCCGTATAAAAGTAGCCTATGTGTTATTCTGATTTATGAGTATAAATTGTACATTTAAATCGATTCAGTAGTTTTTGCGTGAAAGAGTAACAAACATCCATACATACATCTATCTATACATCGAAACAACTAGACATACTCACAAACTTTCGCATTTATAATCTTAGTAGAATAACGAATAATATCTCAGATTTTTTTTTAACTTCTAATTATAATAAAGGAAATATAATGAAATTACAAATATACTTAACTAGACAAAAACAAATCTATCCCACACTATAATCTATCTCTGTGCTAAATTTCATTCAGATTCGTTCAGCCGTTCTGGCGTGATTGAGTAACAAACATCCATCCATCTAATCTTTCGCATTTATAATATTAATGGGATTTTAATGATGAATTCATTGGTTCCTTGCTATTTTTTTGCACTAGGGGATTATGCTAAACTGTTTTGGTCATCTAGCTAGCCAGTATACGGCTACAAATCCAAAGGTCCTGGGTTCGAGTCCCAGATATGACCAAATATAGTGATTTAGTTTTTTATACCGAATTAGAAATTCTCAATGAGAACTCGGACTAGAGAAGTTGGCATTAGGGAAACTCTAGTCTATACTAATATTATAAAGAGGTAAAGTTTGTGAGTTTGTAATGTTGTAGGGGGTAATCTCTGGATCTACTGAACGGATTTAGAGGAAATTTGGTAAGAAGACAGTTTGAGCCCCCGGGAAGGACATAGGATACTTTTTATCCTGGAAATCATCCCAAGAAGGTGAAAATGGGGGTAAAAGTTTGTTTGGGGAATTAAGCTAGCTAAGCATTAATAAAGTCGCATATGGTAACTGAATTCATACCATCAAACATCTAATCAACAAACCATCTAATTCCTTTCAGTTATTGTACTTTGGTTATATGAGATTATTCAACTTGCATATCACATTGAATTATATATTAATTACATTGTATATTAATTTATTAATACTTGTTTATTTAATTAGTCTCGAGCATTTGCTCTTCGCGATAATATAAGCAGCGATAATTGCCTTATTTTTTATTTCTTTTTTTTTTACAAGCTTTAATTAAACTTGTAATGTTCAAATCTTGCAACTGAATTTTTAAGAAGCAATTTTTTAAATAATAGTTTTTTAAATAGGTGAATTTCATACCGATCAAGCCGCATAATCGTATTTTTTTAAATATATGTTATTTTTTCGCAAATATACTTCGAAAATGTTAAAATTATTTCAGAAAATTAACAAAAATGTTTAAACTTACGTAATTTCTGTGTTTTTGTGGGGTTTTCTTTTTATTCTGCACATCACTTTTCACTAGCCTACACTTCAAAATAACACTGAAGTTAGCCGTGGATCGTAAACAACATCGTCGTTATTGACACTGCGTACTCTTATCGGATGCGTACTTTAATCTATACTAATATTATAAAGATTTGACGTTGCAGGGGGGTAATCTCTAGATTTACAGAACCGATTTAGATGGAATTTGGTAAGAAGATATTTTGAGATCCTAGGAAGGACATAGGATACTTTTTATCTCGAAAATCATCCCTTAAAGGGATTGAAAATGGGGATGAAAGTTTGTTTGGGGAATCAACCTAGGGACGAACCCTAGCAAAGCGAGGGTGAGTCGCTAGTACTAAATAAATAAATAAGTCAATAAAAACTCATTTAAAATGTAATAGAATATTGTTTAGATCACATATATGACACGGTAACCTAGATACATATGACGCGAGCAAGACATAATTGTAATACATAACCTCCCATGTATGGATTTGGTATTGTGTTAAATAGATTGACTATTTATATTTTACTAGCACTTGCCCATGGCTCTGCCTGTATGGTTTAAAACAACGGTTTTTCATACAAACTTAGAATTCTTTTATAGGTTAGAATTCCAAAAATGTTTATATCGGATATCTATAATAGATAATGAGGAATCTATCTGACCTTATAATATTACTTCTCTCCTGAGGGGCGAAGTGTGATGTTAGATAATCTTCGACCTTCCTCAATAAATAGGTACGCGCGTAAGAAGTCATACTTCTTTGTTTTTTAGAGCATTTAAATAAAAGCTTGTTTTTTTATTTGTCTTTTTTAATTCGTATTCTTCTCAGCAAACATTTTCATTTAATATCCATATCATGGGGGTTCATAAAAACATATTTCGCCATATTGGATTTACAATATAAATATGCTGTGACATTAACATACAGCACCATCTAGTTCCATGGTAAGCTACGAGGCCTGTGCTATGGATACCAGATAGTTGATACACTACACATATTCAATAAATAGATGCATATTATAAATAAGCAAAGTGATATATATATATATATATATATATATATATATATATATATATATATATATTGGTGTATCACCATATTGGATTAAAATGGCGGTATTTAGGGAATTGTGCAGTCACGAAAACCAAATGTATGTGTCAAATTTAAGCTTAATCGGATACTGGAAGGTGGGTCAAATATAACTTGTAAGATTTGATTACAGACAGGTACCGGGACAGGTGAAACTATATAAACGCTTGTAGTCATTTTTATTTTTCTCGTCGTCTCTCGTGTATAGACATCACACTATACTAAAGGGACATTTAACGGCTAAATTCATACTATAGTCTAAATCTGTCGCATCGTAAAAAAATTACTTTCATCATTTTTTTGCCTAACGCGCCATAAGGAGTGTAAATTCAAAAATAATGAATAAAAAAGTAAAAAAAAAACTATGAGTGTACTTATGTACGCACGTAAGAAGTTATACTTCTTTGGCGTAACAGAATAAAAATAGCTAAAGATTTCATCCGGTATGTCACAACTCTCTGTTTGCAAAAGGAATACAGCTAACTTCATCATGTCGCTTTTTCACTGTCGATGTGCGCGCGCATCGTAAAAGTTTTACTCTCATAACTTTTTTCCAAACATGCCAAAATAAGTAGGTATAACTTGAGAAAGAAATAAAAAAAACTTTTTAGCTTTTAAAATATGTATAGACAAGATAATTACAGGGATAATTACAATTATATATAGTAAATGCTATTTATAGCTAATTATACTAATATAAATCACTAAAATATGCACTTATTTACTTCATAAAATAGAAGATACACCTATACATTAGAGTTCAACGCACTGATATGATTTACCTCAGACAAAGAACGAGATAAATAAATATAAATTCACTTATATATTTTTTTAATCTTTATCCTTATAATACTTAAAATTCCGGTGTGCGTGTGTTCGAAATTCTTTTACTCTTAAACGGCTTGACCGATTTTGATAAATTTTGTTGTCTGTCACCTGAATGTTTATTATAATTTAGTTGGATCAAGCAGGTGGTTATATTGATGAGATCTAGATTTTTTAAAACACCACCAATAAAATTAAAATTTGGACAGCGTAAGAATGCGTATGATTTTTTTTGAGAGATAGTTAATAAGCTCGAGAGTATTTTATGTTCCACTTCTTTGTTTAATACAATTTCTCAGTTTTTAGGGTTCCGTAGTTAAAAGGCTAAAAAAATAACCCCTATATTTCATCATATTCGTTTGTCCGTATATCACAGCCATTTTACTGGAACATAATTTAAATTTAGTATGCAAGCAACTCGTATGAACAGCGAAACAATTTTGTAGTCAATATATATATATATATATATATATATATATATATATATATATATATATATATATATATATATATATATATATTTAATGACTACAAAATTGTATAGGTAAGGTCTTTACAGATACATATACACATTGATGTTTTAAAGTACCTTTTCATATCACGCGTGTAACCACAAAATTAACTTCATTTCTCTTAGTATTACCACAGATCATATAATACTATACTAGTATTACTAAGCAAATTCATTAAAAAAAACTATTATACAAACTTATTTATGTTGTCAATAAAATAAATAAGTTAGATAGGTAAATATATCAATTTAATTTATTTTAAAAATTAATGTAAAAAAAAATATTAATTTAATAATTCATTTTCCGGAACCCTCGGTGTCAGACTCGCGCTTGGCCTATTTTTTTTACTATGATTTAGCAAATGAAATTCACGAGTAAAGTGGAAGGAAAATGCTATGCAAAAATCTAACATACTGTATATTTGTATAAGATTCATATGCAATATGTGCTAACTTTAAAAGTTTATACACTATTGTTGCGTGCCCTTCGAATTTAAGGATAACTTGGTTTGCAATCGTAAAACACTTGTCGCTCAATCGTTCTAATGCCATTTGGTAGTTTATATTATTCATGACCTCTACCTATAAATTTGTCGTGTGAATATAAAAAAATATCATTTATGTATACATATACCCATACTAATATTATAAATGCGAAAGTGTGTTGTTTGTTTGTTTGTTTGTTTGTTTGTTTGTTTGTTTGTTTGTTTGTTTGTTTGTTTGTTTGTTTGTTTGTTTGTTTGTTTGTTTGTTTGTTTGTTTGTTTGTTTGTTTGTTTGTTTGTTTGTTTGTTTGTTTGTTTGTTTGTTTGTTTGTTTGTTTGTTTGTTTGTTTGTTTGTTTGTTTGTTTGTTTGTTTGTTTGTTTGTTTGTTTGTTTGTTTGTTTGTTTGTTTGTTTGTTTGTTTGTTTGTTTGTTTGTTTGTTTGTTTGTTTGTTTGTTTGTTTGTTTGTTTGTTTGTTTGTTTGTTTGTTTGTTTGTTTGTTTGTTTGTTTGTTTGTTTGTTTGTTTGTTTGTTTGTTTGTTTGTTTGTTTGTTTGTTTGTTTGTTTGTCCTTCTTTCACGTCAAAACGGAGTGACGGATTGACGTGATTTTTTATGTGGAGATAGTTGGAGGCCTGGAGTGACATAGGCAACTTTTTACCGAGAAAGATAATCTCTTTTCCACGGGAAAACACGTTATAATACAATGCAAAAATTATTTATGTTCAGAATTACTTGAAATTTGGTATTAATGCTCTTCAATGCAATTAAATAAATACGTCTTTTAGCAAAATGTGGTAAAGTAGGGGATAAAAGTTTGTATGAAATCTACGTTTTTAGAATTTTTTTGTAGTTTTAGCGCGAGCGACGCCGCGGGGTCTGTTAGTATGTAAATAAAAATTAAATGCTGTTCGTTGGTAAATTAATTACTTGAGAAGGGTTAGACCGATTTGGGTAATGTTTTAAAACGATCGTAATAGTTCCATTAAGATTTTTAGGAAAAAAATAAAAAATAGGGAAAATTTACCAAAAAGTTGGGGAATTTGTGAGAAATTGCTGGTATTTTTTGCATATAATTTTTGTATGACCTTAAAGATTAGAAATGTATTTACTTATTATATCAAGTGGATTTGGGGCAAAAACAATGTCGTTTGAGTCAGTTATTTCTATTTATATTATAAATGCGAAAGTTTGTGAGGATGTATGGATATTTGTTACACTTTCACGCAAAAACTACTGAATGGTTTTAATGAAACTTTACAATAATATAGCTTATACATCAAAATAACATATAGGCTACTTTTTATCCCGAAAAATGTACGGTTCCCGAGGGATATATTTGTTTTTGTTTTTTTAGAAACGAACCGAAGCGAGGGTGAGCCACTAGTATGAGATAAATAGAAATATTATTTGATATATAACCAGCTAGATCGTTTCTATATCTGCACTTAGGGCTCAGGCCTTGGGCACCTTGAATAGGGTGAAAATGATCATTATAAAAAAATTAAAATTATATGGGAAAACATTACTTAAAGTCTATATTAATATTATAAAGAGAACAGAATGTTTTTTATCTGTTTGTCTGTAATGGATAAATTAAAAATGCGCAGAACCGATTTAAATTGTATGGAGATAGTTTAAGAGCCTGAGAAGGACATAGGATTTTTACCTCGGAAATCATCCCTTAAGAGGGTGAAAACGGGGATGAAAGTTTGTTTGGGGGAATCAGTCATTTCTCAAGTAAGGGATGTAAAACTCATCATACCTATGTATATATAATCTTTCTATTCCAATTTCCACACTAACTGTTAAAACGTACCTAGTCGAGTGCGAGTCGCTAGAACAATAATAATTTTGTAGCAGTACCAAATTATACGAAATTTCTTATACAGGTTCATTTTTAATTTACTGAAAACTTTTTGGGAATATACTATTTACATCATAACAACAATATCTGTAAGAAAAAAAATATTTCTTAAATTTCACAAAAATAAAAATAATAAATATTCTTTTTAAAGTCCTCTTTTAGTGCTAATATCTAGAACTAGATGAGAGTCATGAGACACAGATATTTCTCAAAACCGCAAAGGCGTCTCATTATATCTCATCGACGTTCAATCATAATTGTTTCTACAAACGTTTCAAATTCAACTTTGACCCCATTTTGCTATAAGTATATTATTTTACGATAACTGCTCACAAAGTTTAAGGTCACAGATTTCTTTCTGATGGATATCATAAATATGTAAACGACCAGTTCGGCCGATTTTGTGATGAAACCTATAAAATAAAAAATATACCTATATAAAACTTTAAAAATACACAAATATAAAGCAAAAATAAAAACAGTCATGAGGTATGCAGACAGAAGTGAAAACTTAAAATTATAAACAAACAGTTGTTATTTTTGGATATTCAAATTAATTGTTTGATCTTAAATTAAAACTTGTAAATTAAAACTGTTTACATTTATCTGGTTTTGACATCTATCGGCACTCTGAATTTACGTCCCATCCAAACCTGCCTATAGAAGTTTTCACTTCAATAAAGAAAGAATAACAAAGAAGTAATAAATCACTATGAAATTAAAAATAATAGTAATACTTTAAATAAAACTAGCTTTTTGGATTTACTCGCGGATTTATTTAGATTTTTGGTTCCCGACGTTTCGAATGCTTTACAGCAATCATGGTCACGGGAGAGACTAAGGTTATAGACGTCTCAAACACATATACTCGTGACAGCCAGTCTACTCACTATTTTACAAAAATGATTTCAAAAATACAAAAATGGCACTAAAGTACCTTACAATATTAGTCGATTTTAATTTTTAACATTTTTATAATTTTAATAACTTTTATAATTGAATATGGAATATTACTTATTTCATTTTAGCTGTTATTATTGTAATTATTACAATATTTTTGTATTTATTTATTTTTTTAGTAAGTTCTTACTGTGCATTTAATGTGCAATTAATATTTTTCATTTATTAATGTGTGTAGTAATAGTATTGCTTAATATTTTATTTTTTTAAATAATAGCAAACTAAATTTAAATTATTATTCTTAATTTTTTTTTAATTACACGTTGAACATGTGGCTTGAATTATTAATATTGTATTTTCTTTATGTTTACAGTAAATAATTTGTAATGGTTTACGAATGCATAGAGTACAAACATACAAAAAAAAACTTTGTTATTGTATATAGAAGAATACGCCAATATTATCATCGTCAGAAAGTCATATGAAAAAAAAACAATAAGTATCTAATTATGTACTTAATTCTTTTAAACATTGTTAATTTTAACAACTACATTACACTATCTCTATTATTCTCATCTAAGAAATAACATTTACACACACAATATGCTAAAATGTAAGTTTTTTTTGAGCACTCCAATCTCTGAAACCGCCAGACTAGGTTCTATGGTATTTCATAACCTACTTTTGATATCCCCTCGATTAGCTCGACAGCGTGTGATCGATGTATCTAACAGCAATATGTATATGCATATATTTTACTCGCTCGCTCGCCATTTGGAGAAACTTCTCCAAAAAATGGAGAATATCAGTCACGAGTACGGCCTTAAGATTACCCACAGTAACACTAAAGTAATGATTGTCTATCGCATTACAACAACAACTTGCCAGAAACTGCTCAGTGGTCAGGTCATATAATAATAAATACGTTGGGGCATTATCACTTTAACACACAGCACCATCTAGTTCCATTGTAAGCTACGAGGCCTGTGTTATGGATACTAGATAGTTGATACACTACACTACACATTTATAGCGTTTTAAATACATACATATTATAAATATAAACACCTATGACTGGAGTACAAACATTCATATTCATCACACAAATGTGTCCTCCAGCGGGACTCGAATCCGCGACCGCTGGCACAGCAACTAGAGTCACTTGAAACTGAGCCAAACGTGTCGTCAAATATTTACTTGGGAGCGTTGATCTCGAACAATGAAGGCATAGATGAGATCAAACGACGCATGACAATAACTAGGTCGGTGATGGACAAACCACAAAAAATATGGAGGAACCCCCAAATAACCAAAACTCATATCTCTCTACGAATCGGAGACTTGGACGCACACGCACATTCGCTGCACCATAATATCTCCTGCGCTAACAGCTAGTCTCAATGCGTTAATCTGAGTCTGTACAAAATAATAAAAACTGTACCGTTGAATCGATCTTACTACCTGACCTACTTATGCAATACTTCTGTAACATATATTAATTTTGTTTCAGGTCGTTCTGGACAGACTGTGTGGGGTATTATTTTTGTACTATGCTCAATAGTTGGATTTATATTTCCGCCTTTAGATTTTATGCTGCTGGAAAAACTAAATATGAGGCCTGGTAAGATTAATAACTAAAATATCCCAAAAAGTTATGATTTTGAAATTTTCACTTTAAAAGATTATTATAATTTAGATCTAACAATTCGGTGTAAGCTACGAATGTTGAACTTATATTGGTGAATATGCCATTTTCATGAAAAAGTAATAACATGAGCTGTTGTCAAATAGTCTTGACTGCTTGATTTAATGGACAGAAATTACCTAGCTTTAATGAAAATTCGTTAGAACTAGCAGTTATTTACGTTCACATGTACTCGTATTATGAATAACTGTCTCGGTGGTGTAGTGGCTAGCATGTACAGTTGCACACCCGGAGATCCTGGGTTCAAGTCCCGGGTCGGGACAAGTTTAGTTATTGAGTCTTTCTGTATAGTAAGCCTCAGTAACAGCCTGGAGTTGGGAAGTTGGCGGTGTTTCACCCCCGTTCCTCGGGAGCACGTAAAGCCGTCGTCTTGCACCTTAACTCTCATTGGGTCGTGTCGAGTGGTCGTCCCACCGGAGTATGAGAGTGACAGGAATAGAGAGTGCACTAATGTCTGTGCGTACACTTGTGCACTATAATATCTCCTGCGCAGTTGGCTAGTCTCAATGAGATTGGCTGCCGTGGCCGGAATCGGTCAGGAAAACATCATCATCATCATCAGATGAATACGTATTGTTTTCTTTACAGGTCTTCCTCCATATGACTGGTGGGCTGACCCTCCAGATGAAGTCAGGATGAGAGCCCATATATTTAACGTGACAAATCATGAACGGTTCTTAGCAGGCCTTGACGATAAGATACACGTTGAAGAAATTGGTCCGATTGTTTATTTGTAAGTTAACATTATATTAATTACTGTTGCGTATATTACTTTTAATTGTCGTATAGTATTAGAGATCGAGCATTGACTGTGGCGAAGTCAAAAGAAAGTTATGTGTTTGAACTGTATGTATGTATGTATGTCCGATCCTATATTTCCTCGTAAGTACTAAACGGCTAAACCGATTTTGATGATTCATGCGTCATTAGATTCGATTTGTTAGAGCGAGGTCATAGGATATTATTAAAATTGAAATTGGCGGCTAATATGTCTTGAAAATAATCTGCATAACCACTACCAATAAGTTTCTTCTCCGCTCGTGTCCACCTTTTTGGTTCGCGTTTTTTATATAGCCGGGTTTCTTTTGTTATTTTTTTATTGTTTTTTTTTATTATTGGAACTATCCTATTACTTGATCTGGTAACGTTTCAGTACTTAGTTATAACATGAAATGTTTGTTTATTTCTTCATCCTAATGACAGTTTCAAACGTAGGTAATTGTGCGCACGCGCACGACTTTATGATAGGTTCTTAGTAACATCAATGTAATTGTAAGTTTTATATTTACTAGTGCTGGCTCAGTGGTCGATAGTCTACGGTAACCATTATTGAATATCTGAGGAAAATATTTATTTTCGGTTTATAACGGTTTCCAAAACTTTTTGATTGATAATACTTTGGTATTATCGTCAATAGGTACTAAACAAAAAAATTTGTTGACAAACAGAAGAGAAAAAGATACTGAACTGTTTTGTGTGTATATATATATACACACAAAACACAGGGTCATTTTTAATTTACTGAAAACCTTTTAGGAATATACTATTAACTATACTAAACTGTTTTGTGTGTATATATATATATATACACACACACAAAACACAGGGTCATTTTTAATTTACTGAAAACCTTTTAGGAATATACTATTAACTATACTGAACTGTTTTGTGTATATATATATATATATATATATATATATATATATATATATATAGGGGGAGGGGTGCTTACTCATTTAAACTTGACCAGATGCCATTTAGAAGGTGCAGTAAAAATATTTTTAGTTTTGTATTGAAATAAAAATTTTAGAAATATATTTTTTTCTTACAGGTGTTGTTGTTATGATGTATGTAAATTGTATATCCCCAAAAGGTTTTCAGTAAATTAAAAATGACCCATATATCCTTTCAATAAAAAATAATTATTGTTTAAAGAACTTAATCTATTTACTGTTATATAGTATTTTATTTATCATATCATACTAGCGACTCACCCTCGCGTCGATCGACTTAGATGATTCTTTAAATTGACATAACTTTTTTAATTATGAACCGACTAAAATAAAACAAACACTAAATATTAAGTGAGGCTTATTATAATACACCAGTAAAACCGCACCCGAATCGGTTAAGCGGTTTCTGAGATTAGCGTGTACAAACGCACGGACAAACAGACAAAAATTCTAAAAATCCTTGTTTTGGATTCTATTAAGTTAATAAAAACCCCCAATAATAGTTTTTCACAAATATCTTCCGTGTACAAACAGCGGTCAGTTATACTTTTATTTATATAATACAGCCCTAAGGTTATGAGTTTAGTGCGATTTGAGATATTATGATTCAAATCTAATAATTATATATCTTTAACAATAATGTAAGCTCAGATTTGAAAGTTAATAGCAACCGCTAAATTCATTGCAAAAGCATATCAGGGTCTACAAGAAATCCTACATACTAGTTTCTACACGCAGTTTCGCCTATATGAAAAATTGCCTCGTTGTTCTAACATGTACAGCTGCAGCTCTTTAGGTCCTGGGTTCGAGTTCTAAGTCAAGCAAGCAAATGGTGTTTTCTGAAACGAAAGTTACAATAGCAGTACGGAGTTGGAGAGCTAGCGGTGCTTACCGTGTCTCAAAAAGCTCGTTAAAATGTCGGTACTGCGTGATTGTGTCGAGTTGTCGCCGGAATATTAAAATTATAATTAACTAGCATTGCCCGCGGCTTCGCCGGCATCCTATATGTTGATCCGGAAAACCAGCTATCACCATACTAACTTTCATGAAAATCCCTCCAGTGGTTTTATCGTGATGCGGTAACAGACAGACAGACAGACAAAAATTCTAAAAACTATAGATTCGGCCTCTGTATCGATAATAATGTCTATTTCAATAAGATTTTCCAAAAAATATTTAATGTACAGATTCGGCTTAGTTACAATTTTATTATATGTATAGATTAGTATTATTAGAACTTTATCTAAGTCACTCCACATGATTTTCTTATTATATATTTCTTAAATTATGTCTATGTATGTAATATGTATGTATGTATCTATGTAAATATGTATCTATGTACGTATGTATGTATGTTTGTATATGTGTATATTTATATTATAATTGATGTTTGTAGCACCGCATTATTATTTTTATATTTTCTCACGCTTGAGGGTTTCTGGTAGAGATCTCTTAAAGAGATAAGTCATCCTTTGTACACATGGTATCTGTTTTCACTTTTATGTTCTTTTTTGTGGTACATAAATAAATAAATATTTGAAACTAAGACAGTTGGTGATAGCTGTTATTAAACTTAAAGGAATAGAGAGTGTACTTGTATCTGCGCATACGCATTGCGGATATCTAGTATCATTGATATAGGCCACGGGCTGAAACCGGTCAGGACATCCAATATTAAAAACCGGTCAAGTGCGAATCGGACTCGCACACGAAGGATTCCGTTCCATCGTACAGATATAACACTATGTACAAATCGATTTTTTTAATGTGCATGGCGGCCATGTTAAAATTCGCCATTTTGGTTTTTTTTTAATTGTTATTATAGCAGCAATAAAACATACTCTGTGAAAATTTCAACTCTCTACATAATACGGTTCATGAGATAAAGCCCGCTGAGAAAAAGACGGACGGACGGCTGAGGCTTAGTAATAGGGTCCCGTTGGCACCCTTCGGGTACGGAACCATAAAAAGCTAAAGAGAGTACAAACACAAGAAGGTTTAACATAATTTTTCTTTGCGTAAAGCAAAATTTATGGCAGTTATTTATTAGGCAATAAAATTTTGTCGTTCAAAATGATATATAATACCATCAATCATTATTATTCATATATTATATTAATAAAAAAATTTATACATATTTTGTCTACGTTAGACATTGATAGTCTCATTTTCGATATTACGTAAGGTTTTGAGTAAAAACTCAAGTTTGCATCCACGCTTTGACCCTTATTAGTGACGACTTAGCCTCTTTCGGGTGCGCCTCTGAGTGGCAAGCAGTAGCATCACGCCAAGCACCAAGTTATGTGTTACTACAGGTCACCCCCTCTCAAAGCACGTTTCCAGTGAACTTTTGGAGCAAACCCCATGGTTGTTGTGGTCTGCCTCGGTAGACCTGCCGTAGGGGCATCATGGTTAAGTGCGTAAGTCATTCCCAACCTTAAGAAAAGGTCATAGTCTGTGTACTCAACATCCCAATCCGTCCAACTGTTTGAACGTGAAGGAGTAAAAAACATACACACATAAAAGCTTTTGTATTCATTACAGCAATAATTTATATATAATAAATAAATGTTGGGACATTAACACACAGCACCATCTAGTTCTATGGCAAGCTACGAGGCTTGTGTTATGAATACCAGATAGTTGATACACTACACGTATTTAACTTTAAATACATACATATTATAAATATAAACACCTATGACTGGAGTACAAATATTCGTGCTCATCACAAAAATTAATGGCCCCAGCGGGACTCGAACCTGCGACCGCTGGCACAACAAGTAGGGTTACTACAAACTGAGCCAAATGTGTCGTCAAAATATGTATATGACATAAAAAAAATTAATATTTTTAGTAAGTTTTCTTTTAAAAAAAAGTATTTTTATTGTAAATTGTATGTTATTTAATACTCTTTGTTTCCCTAAAATAAATAAATTAAAAAAAAACATTTAATTATCGAATAACAAAGTGCTAAACACTTCTCAAAAGATATAACACCTCGTCTAATATCCTCTACTGGTGACAGGAGAGCTGGCTTGTGTTTCGCCCAAAGAATCGGCATTGTCATTCAGCGGAATAATAACATACATAAAGTGTACATTTGTTTTGTATATATAATTAAGTATTTTTGTAATTTCAACATATCCGCGCTAATATATCCGTCTACTATATCAAAGTAAACACATCTAGGCTAATATATCCGTATATTTAACGAACACTTGGTCAGTGTGATCAGATTTCTCTTGCATTGAGAAAGGACTGTATATATACACTACCGTCAAGAAGTTTGGAAGCACTTATAAAATCTAGAAAAAAAATATATCCAATACTAGCGACTCACCCCCGCTTCGCTGGTTTTTCTCCGTAGGTTATTTCACCTTCACGGGCTTCCACATAAGCGAAAATCAAATAAAAGTCCACAAATATACTTTATTAAAATAGACTTCTACCAGACTGTTAAAACAAACTAATAATAATTAACTAATATTTAATTGAATACGGTATTGTACGTTCGTGACTCCACCGGAGGCAATTCTGCTAAGACGAATCGAAGAAAAACAACAGTTTTTGTGTGTATTTAAAAAAAATATATTGTTTACAACAGATCGTGAGGTCATGTGTGTCATCTGATGTGTAGAACTTGTGTCTTATCTTACACCGGTCCTGAAGTAGTTGTTCCACCGCAATATGAGGATTACAAAGACTGCACTGTCTGGTTTTAAAAAAATATTGACAAAATTCATTGTGTGTTTAAAATGTATTTCAAAATATATTGGAAAATGACATTAAAATTTTGAGTAATAGTATAAAACATGTTTTTAAAGAAAACAACTTTGAATGTGCATATTACAAAACGTGCGCGATAAACAATAGCATTCCCAAGGAGGGTTGACGTCAGGCAGGCGGCCGGTTGTAAAACTTTCGCCAAATCCTATCAGCAGTACAGAAGATGTACTGCGCCGACCCCAAGTGATTGGGAAATGGGCAGGGAGATATACTGTCTGTGTCGCATTTAAGGGCAAAAATAAAACACATGTAAAATACACCTTGAACTTTAGGTTCAGTTATCTGCACTCATAATCTGCAATATATGCCCAAATTTTGATATTTCTTAAAGTACAAGCTTGTAGGTACATCAAGATTCCTGCCTTACTGCTTTGTTGGTTGGTTAATCGTTGGGGCTTTAGATTCATGGGTCCAAGGTTCATTTACCGGTGCAGCCAAGTTACTAGGTTTCTTACAAAGAAAATCACAGTAAAGACCCAGAGAGAAATTTGCGGAATTACTAGAACATAAGATTGAAAGAAATAGGAACAGTATGTACATATGTATGTATGCCTTTGTAGCTACTTGTGCATTATATCTCTCACGTAGTTGGTGAGATTTTTAGTCGAATCAATTATGAGGACATTAGGTATACCTACATTTTGTTTTATTTTTTTAATCATTTTTTTTTATTTCAGAGAAAAATTAAAACACTACGATATAAAGTTCAACGAGAATAGCACAATGACGTATACAGCAAAGCGCTACCTTATATATCTGCCAGATGAAAATTATATCGACTTCAATGACACTATTATTGTCCCTAACTTAGCTTTATTGGTAAGTATTTCTAGAAAAAAAAACTTTTTCTAGTTTTTTTTTAACTTAAGTCTTAAGGATAGTCTTACATAAAAAAAAACAAATTTTTCTAATATTTTTAAGTAAGCCTTAAGGATAGTCTTATATTAAAAAAAAAAAAACAAAAAAAAGACAAAAAAACACTACTTTTCAAGTACTAAAAGTACATCAGTGTACCTTTTCCGTTATAAGCCGCAATTCGAAGAAATATACAGAAATTGTTTATACATGTATTATGTCACTTTGATTTATGTTTATAATTTGTTACATGAATGTGCAATTAATTTTATTCTAAAAAAAGACGTTTATTTTGACGAGTAGTAAATAACATTACACTACTATATTTTAGTAAGAATATGTAACTAAAATTATTCAGTCTAGAAATTGATCTAAAAAATTTATTAATTTCCAAAAAAAAAAAACTAGGTTTAAGCGATTTCAGAACATATATTACAATAATTGAATAATAAAAAAATCTTTATTTTTGAAGTTATACTTTTTTGGCACGTTTGGAAAAAAGTATGAGAGTCAAATTTTTACGATGCGCTTACAAAGCGTACACCGACAGCCAAAAAGCGACAAGATGAAGTTAGCTGCATTCCTTTTACAAACAGAGAGTACATAACATAACATACGGGATGAAATATTTAGCTAGTTTTGCTCTGTAACGCCAAAGAAGTACAACTTTTTACCTGCGTACATAAATAAAAACACTTTTTTTTCATTCACTCGATATTGTAGGATAAATATAATATAAATGAACGGTTCAAAATTAAATGATTTTTTAGTAATAAAATGGAAGATTATTTATATTATACTCGTCCCCTAGGCTTTAGGAAATCATGTTAAACATTTTTTAAATATTTATTGACTACTAACGACTCACCCTCGCTCCGCTCGGGTTTGTCCTTACGTTTTAAGGTTAGTATAGATTTCTCAGAGATGAAATATTTTCCTGCAGTAAAAAGTATTCTAAATTTTGACCCGGATAACCAGCTATCACTATACCAAATTTCATTAAAATCGGTCCTGTGGTTTTCTCGTGATGGGTTCACGGACAGACAGACAGAGAAAATTGTAAAAACTATAGATTCAGCCTTTGTATTGATAATAATGACTTATGACTATTTCAATAAGAGTATACTAATATGTAAGACCTAAGAATTTAGTTTTTGGTCATCTAAACGCGGGCGGAGCCGAGGGCAATCCTAGTATATTATATATGTACAAAATCTTTCAATTTTTACAAAACATAATATCTAGCTGTGAAAACAAGGTTAAAACTTTCCTCTTTCGGATCTTAGACTATAATGTTTTAATGAGATCAGTGCATCAAATTTTAGGCACAACCTTGACTCAAGGCCCGTACTTAGTGTACTGTAATCATCACTATCGTGGTTAATGATGTAACTTAGAACCTTGGAATATTCATGTTTCATAGATGCTGTATGAGATATACGAGAGCTTTGTCGATATTTTCTTACTTAATACCTATAATTAATTATTATTAAATCCAATTGATCACGTACAGACAATGTTTTGTACCTTTAATAATAGTATATACCTATACTTTGGTTTCTTTGTTTTGAATTTTAGATTAATTTTTAACCGATTCAACAGAGTCGGGATAAGATGTTCGTTATTTTTGGCCGTCAAATCCCTATTAATATTATAAACGTGAAAGTTTGTGAGTATGGATGTTTGTTTCTCTTTCACACGAGAACGGCTGAACGGATCTGGATAAAATTTGGCACAGAAATAGATTATACTCTATTTTTAACCCGGAAAAATGTACGGTTCCCGTGGGATAGGTTTGTTTTTGTTTCCCTAGGGGCGAACCCGAGCGAAGCGATGGTGAGCCGCTAGTTATAAATAATAAAAAAAAAATGTTTAATATATGTCACAAACTCACAATCTCACAAACTTTACCTCTTTATAATATTAGTATAGACATATAGATATGTACTGGTTATACTTATAATTTTTGTATCTTATATGTTACAGGGTATGCTTTCTTATCTGCACAACGCGAATTACTTCGTCCGTACAGGCTTCAAGATTATGGCGAACTCTCACGACAGTCAGTTGTTTGTGAGGAGAACCATCTATGAATACTTGTGGGATAACAGAGAGTCTATCCTGGAAACTTCAAGAAATTTGGCACCTACTTTAGTACCAGATAGCAATATGGGAATGTTAAATAAAGTAAGATTTTTTAATCTGTATACTATACACTAAATCTATTAATTATAATTATGATCCCATTAATATTATAAATGCGAAAGTTGCATGGATGTTTGTTGATCAATCGGATCTGGATGAAATTTGGCACAGAGATAGATTATAGTCTGGATTAGCACACAGATTATTTTCTATCCCGGTACAATGTATGGTTCCCGAATAAAACATTTTTTTTTAAATATATATTGCTTTTTTATGGTCTTAGTTGAGAGCGTCGAAGGTCGAAAAATAACATAATCGATATTGGTTGGTTACCGTCACGCAGTTAATTTTATTTTTTTTGTTTCCTTTACATTACAAAAATTACAATATTATTGTACTGCCTTGTAATAATATATATATATATATATATATATATATATATATATATTCATTAGAATACATAATCATGCTCCAAAACATTTATTCACCATCACTACCGCGTTCACGCGCCCTCATCGGGGAAACTCCGCGTCATAAAGGTACTTCTGAATAACCTTCAAATTCTGAATTACCTATCTGATTCCAATGATACACAAATCCCAATATTTTTTTAAATGTAGCCCAAAGTCATATATCTAGGGGTTTTTTATTTTTCCGATATCTATGTACGTTTTCGATTCACATTTTTTCGATTTAAAAAAAGTTTTTGAGTTTTTTCAAAAAAAAATCGCGCATTTTATAACCTTCATCGAGACGCGTCTTTTGACATCCGAATCAGCCACACAGTCCCAAAACCCACGACACCAGGGCGATGTCGCACTTACGCTGAAACTCGAGTCTATACCGAAGCGACAAAAAAAACTTTTTCAATGTTAAAAATGCAAAAGTTTCTTAATTATTCACTTGATATTATATTATAGTTAGCGTAAGGCAAAGTAATTTGATGCTACAAATATTAATATATAAATAATTACATTGTTTGTTTCAGATATATTCCGATTTCACAGACAAATATACAGTAAGAATCGGTGCTCAGTGGGGGCATAAGAATTTTTTTAAAATGGACGCTATGAGAGGTCGATCCTACATTACGGGATATGATCCAAATGTAAGATTTTTTTTTTAATTTTTTGAACTAATTATTTCTATGCATAAAAAGAAGCTATATCGAAATTTGAGCAGCCGTTTTTAAGTGACGAGTGGACAAAAACATTTAGAAAACTCACTTCTTAAGTTTTATCCTTAGAAAAAGATTTATAAGCAAAGATATGGGAACATCCTCAAGGTTTGAATGAGATTCCTACATGAGCTAAAAAAGGAATTATATTAGTCATTCTCATTGATACAGAGGCCGAATCTATAGTTTTTAGAATTTTTGTCTGTCTGTTTGTTTGGGAACGCACCACGAGAAAACCGCTGGACAGATTTTGCTGAAATTTGTTACGACGATAGCTGATTATCCGGGTCAACATATTGGATACTTTTTACTGCGAGAAAATATCTCATTTCTGAAAAATATATACTAACCGTTAAACGTAACTAGAGACGAACCCGAGCGGAGCGTGGGTGAGTCACTAGTTCTAAATAATACTGTCTTTTAGGATTTTTTCGCGGATTTATTTTGATTCTAATGGATTTATTGTGTTTCTTAAAGAAATATCATTTACTCTATTATTATGATAGTTAAAAAAAACTAATACTTTGCTTCTCCTGACCAAAATCTCATGACAAAAGTAGTGATGAGATTCATGTACAAGAAAGGTCAAGGACAACTAACTGAAAAACTAAAGATAAATCAGTTTTCTTAATTCTTATTTTATAGTGACAAAGGCCATATTTGGAAGTCTTGACTCGCATGAGGTCACGGGTGAGGGAGAAGGACAATGCCTATTATTGCTAATGATTTTCTCATGCCTCGAAATGAAATGTATATAATTTTAATTATTTTCTTTGTTTGGGCTATTGTCTGGCCTTCGTACAATACGTTTTGAACAGGGGATTTATGTATACTAATATTATAAAGAGGTAAAGTTTGTGATATTGTGAGTTTGTGATGTTGTAGGGGGTAATCTCTGGATCTTCTGAACCGATTTTCAAAATTCTTTTACCAATAGAACGCCACGTTCTTTCTGAGTGTCATAGGCTATATATTAACCCAAAGAATGAAAAAACTTCTTCATGGTAGTCGAATTTGCAAAGTAAGTCGGAGAAACAACGGTCGAACGGAAACGTTTCTTACGAAAGCTGCCTTAACGATGAGAGATATATGATTATGTTCTAGAGAAAAGTTGTAGAGCTTAATAATGCCTACAAAAAAGTCAGCGACAGTCTAACTTTTATATTTAAGTCACACAAAGTAGTTTTTTTATATTAAAAAATAATTTAAATTAATTAATCAATTAACAATTATGAATTCTTATCGAAATAAGTAAATTTATTGTCTAAAATGTTTAAAACAAAAAAAACCTTTTACTGCATATAATTCGGACAAATAGTTAACGAAATAATACGACATACACGTAAGTATGGAACCGCGATCGCATCGTAGCCTATTGAGTGATATTTCTACGAGTATAAGATGGTTTTTTTCATATGTACGAGTAATACGTCAATCTATCTATACTAATATTATAAAGAGGTAAAGTTTATGAGTTTGTGAATTGTGAGTTTGTGACGTTGTAGGGGGTAATCTCTGGATCTACTGAACCGATTTAGATGAAATTTGGTAAAAAGATAGTTTGAGACCCTGGGAAGAATATAGGATACTTTTTATCCCGGAAATTATCCCTTAAGGGGGTAAAAATGCGGATGAAAGTTTGTATTGCATAAAGCCTAAGAGTTTATTTAGGCGTAGTCACGGGTTCTGCTAGTTGTTATATAATAATTATGGAACGCGAAAATTTAAAGTGTTATAATTTTTGAACTTGATATTTTTTTCATAGAAATGTCCCGATCGTCTTAATGGAGCAACAGAGGGTGTTATGTACCATCAGCATATATCTAAAAATGACATTCTTCTGTGCTTAAGAAAAACCGTTTGCAAAGTAATGCCTATGTATTATGAAAGTAAGTGTTTAATAAAAAATTTTTTTTTTGTGATTTATCCTTGAATCATTAAGCCTTAAGTCCTTTTGCGAATTGAGCAAAAACTTTGAGTTTTTCTTATAAAAACTATAATTTTTATATGCATATATATTCACGGTATCATACGGCATTGGTTGCTCAGTGGTAACGAGCTCGCTTGGGAAAACGAATGAAGCGGGTTCAAATCCGGGTCTCGCATATCTGATATTTTCATGTGCGAATCATTTCCAACTTGATTATTCCACTTGGCTTACGGTGAAAGAAATCATCGTGAGGAAACCTGCATGTCTTAGAGAAGACATTTGAAGTCCACCAACCCGCACTTGGCCAGCGTGGTGGACTATGGCCTGATCACCCTCGTATTGAAGGGAGGCCCACGCCCAGCAGTGGGACCTCAAAAAGGAATAAATACACGCATATATGCATTGTAGGGCAAACGACCAGTGCCACCTTTTTGTACATTTTTATTATTTACAGTTGCTGCCATATTATTTATATTTTTAGGCTACAAGTTCAATGAAATTTTTACTTTTGAAATTTTTTTATATCTTTGCAAATTATGAAGTACATATTTAAAAAAAAAACATACAGTCGAATTGAGAACCTCCTCCTTTTTGAAGTCGGTTGAAAATGTAGTACGCTATAGATAAGTATATAATATTCTATATAATGTATAATATTATATGGGCCACCATATACGTAGGTCACTACATAAGTTTTGTCGTACGTAAAATTTATGTAAGGTATTGTTCAGATAAGGATAGATTCGTAAAGGCAAACTAATATAAACAATAATAGTACAAGTTTTGTGACGTACAGTAGCTTTGCAGATTTATTGCAATATTTTGAAAATTATACATGACTGAATTTACTCGTCGCGACGTTCGTGTAATAATTTTATATTATTTTAAGCGTGGCTTTACTAAGTACAATGCCTTGAACAAATGAGTGGTGCATTAAGTCATACTTGTCCTACTTTAAGGACTATAGAAATGTGGTTTATTCAGTCAATTCCCGATAATTTTAACTTGGAGGACGATTCGAAGTCGGGTAGGCCAATAGAGATAACTGCCGATAATAAAGTCAAGGCATTGTGAAAACTACTTAAAGAAGACCAGCATGTGTAGTATCGACAGATCGAGGAAATCCTAAATTTAAATGCAACGACTGTTTATCGAATTCTTCACGACGATTTAAAAGTTAGGAAACTCTGAACACTCTGGGTGCCGCATTCGATGACTGAGGAGCTGAGGGACCAACTATGAATTGGCGTCATGAGACGTTAAAAAAATTTTGTGGCGGTCGATCTAAGTACGTCAATTCAATCTTTATATGTGACGAAACTTGGCTTTACTGTTTTGATGTCCCAACTAAATCTCAGAGTAAAGTGTGAGTGTTTCAATATGAAGATCCGCCGACATCCGTCAAAATGTCTCGATCAGTTAAAAAAAGAATAGTAGCAGTATTTTTCTCAAAACGCGGAAAATTATCCACCATCTTGCTTTATAAACAGAAGACTGTTACTGTGAAATGGTACACAGAAGAATGTTTGCCTCGAGTTTTAGAAGCGTTGAAAAACGAGCGACCAAACTCAAGACTCAACACTTGGTTTTTGCATCAGGACAACGCTCCCGCACATCAGGCTGGCAAAACTGCAGATTATTTGCGTGAAGCTGGAGTGAATATACTAGGTCATCCTCCTTACAGCCCAGACTTAGCGCCATGTGATTTTGCGCTTATTCCTTATGTGAAAAAACAATTAAAAGGGCGTAAGTTCTCTAATGATGGAGAGTTTATAGGCGCATTTAAAGAGATATGCGGTAGTATTCCAAATGGTTTCTAGAGCGAAGTATTTATTACATGGTTCGAACGTATGAGAGCATATATTAGTGCTAATGGAAATAATTTTGAAAAAAATAAATAAATAAAAAAGTACGACAAAACTTATGTAGTGACCTAGTACATATAAAAAAGTCTGTTCTAAGGATGGAATATTTTAAGTCATTTTGAAATCGGCGTTGTAGCTTTTTAGAAAAAAAAATATTACAAAAGGAAATTTTGAAAACGATGTGAGCTGAAACAGCAGTTTGTCGCTATTTTCACATTTCCGTTACAATTCAATTATGTATATTATGTGTAGTCTTGGATTTGAATTTATCTACGTACAGACATTTATATATATGTGTATAACGTAAGGGAGAAGATATTTTTGAATTAACAAATTATTGAAAAAAACGTAAAAATCTTTTTATTATTTTTTAAACAGAAAAATATGAACTTTTAGAAAGATAATTAAATTAAACACTCATAAAACATGCCATTGAGGCTACGTAATTATACTTTTAGTGCTGAGGGAAAATACAAATTAGAGAACAGTACTGAGTGCAGGCTATTATCAGTATTTACATAACCTTGTGTTGGATAAAGAATTAAGTTGCGTATATTTGTTCAATTTTTAGGGTTCCGTTAATCTAATCTTAAAACCGAAATATAATGTTAGAGTTTGATGGTGTATAAAATTCTGATCGGAGCTTGACTTTGGAGTTGGAGGAATGAAATAAAAAAAAAATGATTTTTTTGTTTGTTATAAGTTATATGACTTTAATACGATTGCAATTTAAAGTTGAAAATTATCTTGTAATTTTTAAAAATAAGAAAATTTTGATTTTGCTAATTGGTAACGGAAAAATATTATTTTGACAATTCTAAGTCTTTAAAGTCTTACTGACACTTGATGGATATTCTAACACAAAAGTAACAATGCACTACATTTCTCTGTTCTTCTCATTCCCACATCAAGACTGTACTGGGTATGTCACGTCTTAATTTAAAACAAAAAAAATATATATAATATTTGCTGGTCCAACAAACGCATTGTTAAAATTTTAAAAAATTCTTTGTGATCTTTGAGTTCGCACATCACAATTATAAAGTAATATAAAAATTTCCCGAATTCCCTAATTTTCCGAACAACTTTTCCAATTTTTCCCATAACAAGAACTATTATAAACAAATTTTTTTTATTTTTTTTTCTCCTCTGTTTTTTAACTGATTTTCTTTTTTTGTATTTAATAGCTATTGACTAGCTTTAATGTTGCCAATGGAAAAAGTTTTGTAAATTCATGTATGTTTTCTTCAAATTTTCAATACTGATTATGGCCAAAATTCGACCATATTGCAGACAGATATCATACATGGCTCCAGGGATGATCAACATTATAAGCAGTTAATGCTATTTATTTGTTTTCAGGAGAAAGTATAATAAACGGTGTTAAAGTATATAGATTCGCTTTACCCGAAAACGCCTTTGATAGAAAACGAAACGGTACTGACTGCTATGCATCAAATGCCAAACCTTTGCCAGATGGAGTGAGTGACACTTCAAAATGTTTCTTTGGTAAGATATGTTTTAAACCAAAATATTTTTTACTTTTCAATAATAATTAATGGTTTTAGAGGCGTCGAAATTTTTTGTCTTATCCGTGATCATGTTTGCTGTAAAGCATACGAAAAGAAAACCACGACAAAATACTTAGTTTTATTTATAACTAGCGACTTCCCTCGGGTTCGTCCCTAGGTACGTTTTAACGGTTAGTGTAGATTTTTCAGAGATGAGATATTTTCCCGCAGTAAAAAGTACTGTAAACAGCTTTAGTCGTTACCGTAACCCGTTTTAGACCAGGACAAAGTCTATGGTCCCAAGTTCAATTTTATTCTTGCATTTTACAGATTTTCCAATGGTAGCCTCTTATCCTCATTTCTATACCGGATCTCCTCCTAAGGATAAATATGTAACCGGTTTAAAACCCGACCGATCCAAACATAGCTCCTACATATACGTTGAACCGGTAAGTAAGAAATTTATGTTAGGTTTTAAAGGTTCCGTACTGAAAAGGTAAACCTCATTTGGATCATTTAATATTTTGTCCACTTATCCATTTAAAGACATCTTTTCGTTTAAACTACAAAAAAACTCTAAAATGGTAGGTATTGAAGAGCATTAATACCAAATTTCAAGTAATTCTGATCATAAATATTTTTGGATTGTATTATAATGTGGTTTCCCGTGGAAAAGAGATAATCTTCCGTGGTAAAAAGTAGCATATGTCGCTCTCCAGCCCTCGAACCATATCCACACAAAAAATCACGCCGATCCGCCCAGATACTTTCACATTTATAACATTAGTATGGATTTTCATTACATTTCACACCCGAATGTGAGTGGAAGTTCCTCCATTACATCTTCCACGAACTCTTCATTGTACTAATAGGTATAATTGTACTATTTTCAGATCACCGGAGTCCCTTTCAAGGCAATAGCCAGACTGCAGTGTAATTTGCAAATTAATGATCTATCCAGCTTTTATACGCCACATTACAACAAGTTTTCCAATCTCATCTTACCCATAGGATGGATAGAATATGTGAGTATCCTTTCATGTAATATAAGCTAGTGACATGTTATTGCTTCACATATTATTATAATGATAATTTACATCATAATAATAATTTATGAATAAAATTTTTGAAGTTATACTTCTTTTGGTACGTTTGGAAAAAAATATGAGAGTAAAATTTTTACGATGCGCGCGCACACCGACAGCCAAGAAGCGACATGACGAAGTTAGCTGCATTCCTTTTACAAAAAGAGAGTTGTGACATACCAGATGAAATCTTTAGCTATTTTTCTTCTGTTACACACACGCATTTTTTTTGTAGTTTATAATATATTTATTGATTTTTATTTACCGTATGCGTTTTTCAATTTCGTTCGAGAAAGAACTAGACGGATTTAGGTGAATCATAAATTTCTGACCTGGATACTGGCCACTGTTAAAAATAAGACTTATAAATTGTGTTGCTAGGCGACAAAAATATTTTTTATAAAATCACGTTTCATGTGCCCCTAATATTCGAATCTAGAAAACGAAAAAAAATTGACATGAATATTAAAACGAAAGTTATGTTCCTTATTAATTTAAAAAAAAATCTCCGAATTTGATATTTTAATAAAAAGGGTCAATTTTTTCCATTTTTTCTTTTTTTTTTTTTTTGATTAAAAATAATTGAGACACATTCATGGCATTATCCTTCGGAACATAATAAAAATATATATTTATATTATCCAATATTAGTGAATCTATAGCATTAATACACATTTTATTTAGGTATTAATTATTTATAACGGCTTAAAAAATATTTTTTTTTCATATTTTTTTCAGAGTCAAGAAGATCTCCCCGCCGTCGTCAAGCACACAGTATATTTTATGGTGGTCATTTTACCACCACTGTCAATTATCATGTTTATTTTGTTACTTCTTTTAGGGTTGTACCTCACTATAAAACAATTTATATCACAAAAATTAAAAAAGAAAATACTATTACTTATAATGCGATCCAAGAAACACAAAATTGATAACTTAGGACAAAATAATTTATTTATAGACGAAATGGACATTTTTTTGAATAAATGTGCCGATAGCTAACCAAAAAGTTCAAAGTATCAAAAAATAAACTAAAAAATGTCATGTCGATAAATATATAATATTCTTGATCTTTATCCAAAAACTAATTATAATATTATAATATAAAAACTAATTATTAATTTATTGTATATAGCACAAAGGCTGTGATTTAGCATTTGCTTTTTTATTTTGGCCCAATGCACCTAGTACATGACTAAGGTGTTATATGTACAGCCTAGAAATAATATATATATATATATATATATATATATATATATATATGATTAAAGAAAATTGCCAATGAACGAATTTTATTGAGGAAGATTTGCCCAAAAAATATGTAATAAATTAAAACATAATATAAAAATTAAGTGTCATTTTATAAAATTAACATATTGTAGAAACACTACCAAGTGTTAATTAAGACTGAATAAGATGGAAAGAAGATAAAATAAACTTTGGTAGATAAGAAGACATTCGATAATCGCTATTGTGATAATGTTTTCACGTAGTATATTGTAAGTCACAATTATAGATTTAGACTCTAGATCTTATTTTTCTAGATTCTAGAGAATGGACTGAGCAATACTGTCATGAAGTTAACCACTATCTAGAAAGAGAGAGAGCGAACGTGCGGCCAAATACTTTTCTTTTATTACAATTTGAATTTTTAAATGGAATGTAAAAATTATATAATATTATTGAAAATTATAATACTTGAATGGAATTTAAAATGGTTATAAATATCTATCTTTATTAATCGTATTTTAATTAAAACACAAGATAGTTCTGTTCGCGAATTCGTTCTGTCTCTGTCGCTTTTCCGCCATTTCCAACTGACAGCTGGCAAAAAAAAAAGATTTAGTCCACTCACTATGTCTGTGGTCACAATAGATAAGTAGATATCGATTGTAGAAAGTCAATTTGTGTTGACAGATAGTACATTGAATGTGTAACTTTTTTTTTTTATATAATAAGCAATAAACAGGGTTAGGTTATTGTAGGTTCACCATAATATATTAAGACCAATAAGGTGGATGGTAAAATCCATAATGTAATTATATAATATTACAAGCAGAAAAAATTGTAAGTGTCCCACAGTGTGGTCGGGACCTTATATTTTTTTTCATTGCTGTGGCACACTTATCATTTTTTTACCGTGGGGGTAGAATTAGTAGCCATTTCTTAAGTTCTCTCTCCAGAATCCCTCTACAGATATGAACTTATCTAACTTTGCGATAAAAAAATCGGGATAAGAAAAAACTATCTTATCTTTTAAGTTGAAACAAATCACACGTATTAAAAAAAATGTTAAGATCGGATAAGTAGATTCAGAGTTCATCGCTGACCAACATCGTGATACAGGTATTTTATATATTCGGATATATACATTTAAGAATTCGTAATGTATAAAGAATATAAAAAAAATCCTTTTTGAAGAGTTTTTTTATCACTTATAGGTGTTCTGTCAGCACTGAGTATCCACCTTTCATGGTTTTTGATGTTCAAAAAATTTTATTAAGTAGAAATGCAACATCCACACTCATTTCTTTATTGTAAAGTAAGTCTGTCTGTCTGTCCTTGGTTTATGAAGTGTTGATGTAATTTGGTATGGGATATTACCTAACTTCTCTCCCTCTATTTTTATATATTATATATTTTATGTTCTTAGGAAATAATTGTGTAAGATTTTATTCTATAAGAAATTTTTGTAATTATACAACTTTTTGTTCCTATTAATTATTCGCAAATTGCTCACTGGTATTTAGCTTTATGATAATAAATGATTTTTAATTATTAGATACATTTTATTTCATAGTAATGGTAACACCACTTATTACACCTACAGCGAATAAAATAAATGATGAAGCACACTGATGTACATGAACACTGGCCGTGAACATTGTTTTAATCTGTAAAATATGAACTCGACTTCTTTAGCTCATTTTGGTTATCTCCCACCTCCTCCTTAACACCTCCAGGTAAATTTCTAAAAAAAATAATTAAAATCCTAAAAAAAAAACTATTATTAACTGACACGCCGGCGTGTCCGCGGTCGTGGAGGGATTAATATAATTTAGTGGATTTTCACGTTTAAATAAATCTGTTGCTGTAAAAAAAAGGTTGTATTACTTAAAGCTAACAGCAGGAGCAGCCCTATTATACTAAATACTTTACACGATATAAATTTCTACAATTTATATCGCTAATAAAAAGCTCAAAATGTTTTGGGAACGACATTATGGTAATTTTATTTTACAATTTTTGAATTTCATCATTGAATTTCGTAATTTTTTTGAGGCTTTGTTTTGACTCTAAACAAAAAAATATGAAAACTGCCATTTAGTATTGTATGAGGCGTGGATAAAAAAAATAGAAAATCTGCCTAGTTTCTTTGTTTCATGACGCATGCGCATTAATAGACTTTATATGGCGCATAGCTCAAATTAAAAGAAATTCACATTAAGTAACGAAGAATGAATTTTTTATAAAAAATATCTTAATTTTTGTAATAAATTGGAATCATAGTTTATGAAATTAAATTTTATTTCGTTTTTTATGTATGTATTCAACCCTTTTTAACGTCTCACTGCTGAGCACGGGCCTCCCTTCAGCACGAGGGGGATCAGGCCATAGTCCACCGCGCTGGCCAAGTGCGGGTTGGCGGACTTCACATGTCTTTTGAAAACTTGCTAGGTCTCTCAGACATGCAGGTTTCCTCACGATGTTTTCCTTCACCGTTAAGACAAGTGGTAATCATGTTGGATATGATTCGCACATGAAAATATCAGAGGTGCGAGTCTTCGGATTTGAACCCGTTTCACTCGTTTTCACAAGCGAACGCGTTACCACTGGGCTACCACTGCCTTATTTCGTTTTTTATATATACGTTTACTTAAATATTTTATGTATTATCACACACAAGTCTTATTGCCCACTAAAAATGGTTAATTTATTTCTAATTCTCAATAAAATATTTAAAAAAAATTAAAAGGAGATAGAAAGGGCCCAAAGGGGTCTGTTATTCTTTATCTCTTTCTATCGGGACATCACATTTTTTCGCGTCGAATTATACCTAGCCTAGTGCTGCTACTTGACCTAGTTGGCCTTCTTCTGAGATACTCGCTTTACAGTAGGTAATATTTTGGTTAAAATAAATATTGATTGGGATTGGATAGTAAAAAAAAAGAAATCGAATAAAACAGATTCGTAAATATGTTAAATTTAATTTAATACTGATATGACAAATGACATTAAGTACTATATAGTATAATTTATATAATATATTAATAGTTTAATTAAGTGCTTTATTCTCAATTAACAGATAAAAGTTTTTAAATATTAATCAAATAAAAAAGTTTAATTAGGTATATTGTATTTAAAACTGTCATTTTTTTTATTTCTTTCCATTATAACTTTATCCGATGATTGAGAAATTCAGCTTCTAATATATATAACAAAATTGGGGATCAACATAAGTTATTACAACATCTTTAAAAAAAAAACTATTTTATACTGGTCGTATAGTCTTCACCGACAGTTATAGGTTCAATTCCCGCTGACGGCTAACATTTGTACTGGCTATATAACATTTTGCAACAGTTTAATACCCGATTTCACCAACATCCAATAAGCTACCACCTACGTATGGGACCCCTTGCTTAAAAGTTCCCATTTTATTTTATTTTTAACATTTAGGTAGGCATTTTAATTTTTAACATTTAGGTGACACCTAACTGTCGGTGAAACAGAAACTGTCCCCTAACAGCCCCCTAACCATGCTTAGGAGATCCCTTAAACTTAGGTGATGTTGGGGAAATCGGCCATAAATGTACTATGTGTATGTACGTCTATATGTAATATTTTATTGAAAAATTTATATTGATATAGGCTAGGGATGCACCGGAATGTAGCGAGGTTAAGTCGCTCGTAAAAGATACAATAACATAGTTCAAATAAGGGCGAGGGCGCTAGTGTAGAGTGAGGTCTCTAAAAATGTTAAATGACACTGAATGTTTACTATTTGCGAGCTTTTCATCGTGGAATTCCATCAATTATTCATGATTATTGTAAAGATTGCACCATTCCTGATCATTATGGCAGACACGGTACGGTTCAACAAATGATATTGCTTTAAAAGAAAGGCTAAGAGAAAGTCAATATTTTATCTATTTGGTTATTATATATAAATTATTCAAAGCAAAATCCTGATAAACTGATGCCTCGCTAACAATTATTATTATTACTAGCGAATCAGCCTCGCTTCGCTCGGGTTCGTCCCAAGGTTGATCAACTTTCATCCCTATTTTATTCCGCTTCGGGGATGATTCCCTGAACAAAAAGTATCCTATGTCCTTCCAAGAGTCTCAAACTATCTTCTTACCAAATTTCATCTAAATCGGTTCAGTAGATCCAGAGATTACCCCCTACAACGTCACAAACTCACAAACTTTACCTCTTTAAAATATTAGTATAGATTATATTTGTATGGCTCTGTCGCACTAACAAATACTTTTTTTCGACTGCAATAAGCGACAGGGACTTACTCGCCAGTGGCGCCAACTGGTGCCACCAAAAACGATTGCCCTCATTCGCTCGCAAGCGATATAAGTAATGTTTTATGAAATATACAAAGGCCTTAATTAAAATAATAAATTATTCACAAACCTAATTAATATCATTATAAATACTTCTTAAAATACCAAAAATAATAGCACTTTTCTTACAAAACTAACATATTATGGTAACAAATCTAATCTTTGGCGTTAAATTAATAATAATAAATTTAACGGACGAGAATATTATATGTATGTAATAAAGTACGTAGGTATTTTTCTTTTAATACTTTCTTAGATTTACGAGAATATTTGATATTTTAAACAAAACTATCTTTTCGGGCTTTATAGCGGTTATATTTTGTTGGTAAGATAGATAATGCTGCAACAACTATGTAATTTTTGAGACGTCTATAATAAAATAACAGCGATACAAAATAAAAGCGCCAGAAAATCCGAAAAGAGTTTCATGTAAAACAATGATATTTGTCAATCACTATAGCTTATTAACAATTTAAAACACCCCCTACGCAAATTAATTGTCATTTAACGATTACACTGGCACGCGTGAAGCAGTTAATCGAGTAATCATACGCCAAATTTTGGAAAAGAGCTGATACTCTTACACTGCTGGACCGATATTAACCAAACATAGCTAAGAACCACCGCAAGCAAACTGGCTTTCAAATGAAAAAAACCGCATCGAAATCGGCTCATCCGTTTGAGAGCTACGATGCCACAGACAGACACACACACAGACAGACATCGACGTCAAACTTATAACACCCCTCTTTTTGCGTTGGGAGTTAAAAAGATAATATATGGAAAATATATCACCAAACTTCAATTTTAATAACCATTGATATACAAAAACTGAAGATACTCAATCAAGGTCTCAAAAGTGTCTTTAAAAGAAGTGCACAATTCGAAAATGAATTGCGCTTTTTTCAAATCTCTTTTATTCATTGCTTTTTGGATAACCAAAATTAGAATGCACGTTGTTTCGTTTAAAAAAGTACTTTATGTGGTGTGCGTAAGTTCGAATTTGTGTTTAGACCATTAGAGCTTTGGATTTTTGAATTCTATTATTTGATTTGACTTAACGTCACATGTCGACGCCACTTTATGAAGAAATATTTGTTAGGAAATATGTATGTATCTAGTTTTTTTTTTTTTATATATCAATGTCCAATACACTCCTTTTCGTTTCATTTCCGTCTAAATCCGGATATAATACTTAGATTTCCTTAAAGTAGTTTAAATATAATTTGTTTAAAATCTGTATTATATGCAGTAACTTAATATTAATTATGAAATGAACACATGATATTAATACTGAGTCTGTAAAATGGCGATAATCGATATGTTCAAAATTATAAAGATGATTTGTTCATTTTTTCCATTATTTTCATATAATTTGACGACACGTTTGGCTCAGTTTGTAGTTACCCTACTTGCTGTGCTAGCGGTCGCGTGTTCGAATCTCGCTGGCATTGATTTGTGTTATGAGCACGAATCTTTCCAGTCATGTGTGTTTATATTTATAATATGTATGTATTTAAAGTTATATAAGTGTAATGTATCAACTATCTCGTATCCATAGCACAAGCCTCGTAGCTTATCATGGATGATGGAACTAGATGGTGTTGTGTGTTAATGACCCAACATATTTATATTTATTTAATTCAAAAGTACCTTATTTCGTGCTAGATCTACAAATATTGTCACTGAAGAGATGGACGAATAAATTAAAACATTTTTAACAAAATTATTGCGAACCTTCCTTTAAAAATATTTACTTCTCTAAAGTGATAAAATTGAATAACGTGAATAATTCATCTTAAGAAATTCTCTGTCCCAATGAAGAAGCAGTACTTCTGATCCAGTCCACATAAGATGCTACTCTAGTATATACACCTGGCCTCGCTCGCCTCGCACACCCTGAACCCCATGACACTACACCATGTAACTGCCATCTACTGGTATAACAGGCTAGAGGACCTCCCGAGTCTCCTTTGCATGCATCAACTCCCCCTGACAGGACACCTGAAGATATAATTACTTATTACTTAATATAAATAAATTGGTAGTTACGTTGTTGTGGAAATCTAGCTAAAATCCATTTATTTGATTAAATAGCTAACTTCTGACGTACATATATCAGTTTTCTTAGATTTACGCGAATATTTGACATTTTAAATAAAGCTATCTTTTCGGATTATTTCGCGGATTTATTTTGATTTTTGGTTCCCGACGTTTCGAATGCTTTACAGCAATCATGGTCACAGGAGAGGCTGAGGTGTTAGATGTCTCGAAGGTATAGTTGTTACAGACAGCCTACCCATAATTAACAAAATGAAAAAAAAATCTTTCATGTCGGGAATAAAAAAAAAATATATGTACTAGCGACTTTGGCTGCGCTCGGGTTCATCCCATAGCTTTAACAGTTTGTACAGGTTTTTCAGAGATGAGACATTTTGCCGCAGTAAAAATTATCCTATATGTTGACCCGGACCACCTATCATGATACCAAATTTCATCAAAATCTATCCAGTAGTTTTCCCGTAATGCGTTTCCAGACAGATAGACAAAAATTCTAAAAACTCAGCCTCTGTATCAATAAAAATTGACTATTTTAATACGATTTTTCTGTACAGATTCGACTCAGTTAGAATTTTATTATATGTATAGATTAGGTACATATGTACATCAGCTAGTAATACTTTCTTAGATTTACGCGAATATTTGACATTTTAAATAAAACTATCTTTTCGGATTTTGTCGCGGATTTATTTGCATTTTTGTTTCTGACCATGGATGCTGTAAAGCATTCGAAACGTCGGGAAACAAAAATGCAAATAAATCCGCGACAAAATCCGAAAAGATAGTTTTATTTAAAATAATACATCAGCTAGGTTATATATCATTATATTATATTCAAAAGTGCTTGTATTAAGTCTATTTGATTAAGTTTTATTTTATTCATTCATTAAGATTTTAGAGTGTGCAGTGTTGTACCTTATCCGTTAAGTGTTTTTTACAAAACCTTCTAAATTTGGCAAAGAGACAAAAAATTGTACATCAACTTACCAGCACACAACATGGAGTCAAGGATTGTTTGTTGGCACCCTCCTAAAACTTTCTCTTTTCTACAGGTACTTTGGTCAAGAACAGGTACTGCTGCTGCTCTCAGAACTGGCGCGAAGTTCTCTGTTCCTTCTGAAGAAGAAAGACATTATTCAATATGGTATATGCATATGTGAACATGACGACACGTATGGGTTAGTTTGTAGTGACCCTACTCGCTGTGCTAGCGGTCGCGGGTTCGAGACCCGTTAGCGGCATTCATTTGTGTGATAAGCACGAATGTTTGTACACCAGTCATGGGTGTTTATACTATATATTATTTTATTATATATTTGTATACATTATAATATGTATGTATTTACAGTTATATAATATGTGTAGTGTATCAACTATCCGGTAACCATAACACAAGCCTCGTAGCTTACCATGGAACTAGATGGTGCTGTGTGTTAATTGCACAACATATTTATTTATAATTCTATGTATTAAGCCCTTTTTTAACGTTTGAAGACTTCAGTTCTTCACTCAAGAATAAGTTACAAATGATTGGTACCTGCCTGGTATCCCCAGCCACTGACTGCGCACCATCGACCTGTGCTGTCAGATTTGTCTGGCAGACAGATCGGTCTGACGTGGCTGTTGAACTGGACACCTGACCGTGACACCAACACTACTGCTATATCATTGCTGTGGGGTCCATCTGAAATGGATAAATTGTTTTTTAAGCCAGAACAGAAATAAGGGATTCTTAATTTAGTTGGAGGTAGAATGATTGTAATGAAGGGGGAAATCTTAAATATAATATCAATAGAATATCTTTTGCTCCGTATATTATATGTTTTCTCTGAATGTACTAAACGAAAAAAAATGTTTATTCTTTAGTATCGAGCTAATCCATATTAATATTATAAATGTGAAAGTGTGTTTGTTTGTTTGTCCTTCTTTCACGTCGAAACGGAGTGACGGATTGGCTTGATTTTTTGTGTGGAGATAGTTGGAGGGCTGGAGAGCGACATAGGCTACTTTTTACCGCGGGAGATTTACTCATTCCCACGGGAAAACACGTTATAATACAATCCAAAAAAATATTTATGATCAGAATTACTTTAAACTTGGTATTAATGATCTTCAATAAAATTAAATAAACTACTACTAGGCTACCACCACTTCACTACAACCTACCAGCGCGGAGTCATTCTATAAAATCAAAAAGACGCGGGCAAATCCGCGAGAAAACGTTGGTCTATAATATAGTCATTCTTTTTACCCGACTGCAGCGAAGCACAAAAGAGGGTTATGTGTTTGTCCTGTACTCATGTGTGTATATAGTATGAATGTCCCCTCGTATTTTTTTGTATCGTATCTAATCTACCTTAACTTCTCTGACTTTATCTTTTTCAAAAAAAATCTTTACACACATTTTTGTTTTAATAGCAATTAATTATAATATAGATATTATTTTTCGCCTTTTAATTTCAGCTCCTCCCTGGCTAGACCACTTGACAGCTTCCCCATAAATGACAAAAATCGTCACGTAAAGGGAAGGAGTGAAGGGGTTGCAAAAGGGATGCCCATGAAAAAATATAAAACTTTTTTATTCGACATTTTTTTTATCAGAATTAGATAGTTGTAAATGGACATGAAAATAAAAAAAAATATTTTCTGAATAGAGTATTGATATGAATTTAGATTTTCTTTATATTATCTATTCTATAAATTATACCATTTTTAAATTAATAATTATTAATAAAAACATTTAATATTAATTAATTCTTATTCTTTAAATAAATAAAATTGTATACTCTCTAAATATATAAATATAACAAAAAAGTCTGTGATTACTATGAAACAACCCTTAAAAAATTATCTGTCAATTTGTATTCACTCATCTCCGGAACGAATAAAATACAACCAATTGTTAAATAAAAGTAACTGCTATGATTAAAACTAATTAAATTTCTCCCAATTTACGTAGTACCTACTACAAATACTATTTCAACATAACTAACGAGTCAGGTCTAAAGTCCTTTACGGACTCCACTAGTGTTGCTGCAATCACTTAATTATATACATTGGGAATTGCAATGTATTATTTATTATATAATAACAGATATTTACAGTTAAAAACCACATTTTGAGGTTCATTATTAATTCCATATCTAGATTGATTAACATTGTAATCCATTTTATCTGTTTTTTATAATAAAATAATTTTACGATTATTATTTTACTTACATTATTTAAAGATCGTAGTATTACATCGATATTTCACAAAATGATAAATAGATACAATAAAATCATCGATATATCGAAACCGTATGTGTGGGGCAAACCCTAGTTTTTTAGCATAATAGGATCAAGTCGTTGAGTCCCCACCACTTGAAACGTTCACTTGGCCTTATAAGGTTTTTAAAAAAATAAAACGCGTACTGTTAATTTTATGGGTGCTTCTTACTTATCACAGAAAAATGTATATCTATACATATAATAAAATTGTAACTGATCGCTGTCTGTAGATGGAAGATATTTGGGAAAAACTATGATTGGGGGTCTTTATTAACGCAATAGAAGCCAAAACAATGATTTTTAGTATATTTGTCTGTTTGCCTGTGCGTTTGTGCGCGTTAATATCAGAAACGTTTTTACCGATTTGGATGTGGTAAATGAAAAAGTTATGTCAATTTTAAAGAATCACCTAGGGACGAACGCGAGCGAAGCGAGGGTGAGTTGTTAGTCAAGGATATTTCTATCACTCAATCTGTTTAGGTTAAAAATGCGAAAGATTTTTCATTCATTCATTATTTATATGTTTTCAACTTTGTAGCTCTCGATATTTCGACGCAATTGTTCCAAAATAATTACATATATTAATTACTAGCATTGCCCGCGGCTCCGCCCGCGTTCAGATGACTAAAAACCAAATTCCTAGGTTTTACATATTAGTATACTCGTGTATCGCAGTTTTTGTAGTTTTTCTCAGGAATGAGATATTTTCCAGCAGTACAAAGTATCCTATGTATTGACCCGGATAACCAGCATATCAATTTTCATCAAAATCCCTCCTGTGGTTTTTCTGTGATGCGGTAACAGACAGACAGACAAAAATTCTAAAAATTATAGATTTGGCCTCTGTATTGATAATAATGTTTATTTCAATAAGATTTTCCAAAAAATATTTAATGAACAGATTCGGCTTAGTTACAATTTTATTATATGTATAGATAACAATACACAGAACTTTGATAAATCGATTTCTTTTGTTGACTTCAAAAAGGTGTAAGTAGGTACTCGATTTTCTGAACATAAACATCTGTTCAGTGCTATATTTCTGACTTCCTTCAAAAATGATGCAGAATAAATCTTAATAATATAAGTAAAGTTTAATATTTGAATGGGATATCTTTTAAAACTACCTATTCGGGGGCATGGATTCGAGGTGTAATCTAATATACGAATTGTGTAAATCTCCACAGTCAAAGCTTTGATGAAAGTTATGTTTAGAATTTTATTTTTGTACGTTGTAGTATTTTGGTGATCTAATGGCTAGCATATACAACCACAGATCCGGAGGTCGTGGGTTAGAGTCCCGGATCGGACCAAGTTTAAAAACTATAGATACGGCCTCTGTATCGATAATAATATCTATTTCAATAAGATTTTCTAAAACATATTTAATATACAGATTTGACTTAGTTACAATTTATTATATGACTAGATTTCTGGTCATTTCCAGTGGCAGTATCTTTAAAATTAGTAGTAATTGAAAATCGACTCTTTATAATAATAATAATAATTTATTAAAACACTCACTTTTTCTAAAATCCGGGTGCGCAACCACTTTTTCAGCTAAGAATCTATTTTCATGCTTGTCCTGTAACTTTAAACGATGTTCCCCCACTAACAATCTGATATGATCGAGTTGAAGCGGTTGCTGTGAAAATTATAAGTTCTTTTAAATATTATAATTATTCTTACTATACATATGATAAAATTGAAGTGTCTGTTTGTAATGTCAAATAACGGTTTTTACGAGAAAAAAAATTGTCTGTCTGTTTGTTCCGACTGATCTCCGAAACGGCTGGCCAATAATGACTGGAGTTTCACTGGCAGATAGCTGATGTAATAAAGAGTAACTTAGGCTACTTTTATTTTAATAATCCTTATGAAAATAAATCATTTCGTTCGTACTTAATAGAGATAAAATGTCCCCGTTATTTATATAGTGTAGCAGATATTGCGAATGAAAATAAACGTGTCTGTTAGTTCGTACTTTTTTTAAATTATTTATTACTAGCAGAACCTGCGACTTCGCTCGCGCTAAAACTACAAAAAAACTAAAAAGGTAGTTTTCATAAAAACTTTCATCCCCTATTTTACCCCCTTATGGGATGAATTTCGAAAAATGCTAAGACTAATTAATTGTATTGAAGAGCATTAATACTCAGTTTCAAGTAATTCTGATCATAAGTATTTTTTTGGGTTGTATTATAACGTGTTTTCCCGTGGGAATGAGATAATCTCCCGCGATAAAAAGTAGCCTATGTCACTCTCAAGCCCTCCAACTATCTCCACACAGAAAATCATGCCAATCCGCCAAGCCGTTTCGACATGAAAGAGACAGACACACAAACAAACAAACAAACAAACAAACAAACAAACAAACAAACACACTTTCACATTTATAACATTAGTACCTATAGTATGGATATACCTTATCAAAACAGTGGGCAGCAGATAGGACCAGTCTCTCAGCAATCACAGCACCTCCGCAATGATGTTCAAACGTTAACTTATCTGCATCTAGCATTTGAATTTCCACCTGGAAAATACAAAATTATTTTTGAACATTACTCTTCACGCAAAATGTTTTAGGGTTCCCAAGTTATCCCTCAAATGTGGATTCACCTTGTCGTGGTGGGTTCCGTAATCCAACGGTCGTGGTGCCAATTAAAGCATTTAGAAGGTGGGAGGTAGTACTGGTTTTTCTAGCCGGTTAGACGGTTTCCACATACATAAATGCATTTCCCAATGCAACGTTGAAAAAATATAAGGAAAATTATTCGGATAATACCCTATACTATTGGCCTGTTTGTCTGTCTTTATCACGCTATTTTTGTTCACCGTAAGAAGAAAAGTGATAATCATAATGAAAATGATACGGACATGAAAATATCAGAGACTCGATACCCGGGATTTGAACCCGCTTCACTTAGTTGTGTCTCAATCAAGCGATTACCACTGAGCTACCACTGTCTGGTATTGTATGCAAGTCGTCAAATCTGAGTGAAGTCGTGGCGAATCGCTAGTTAAACTAATTTAGGTCAAACCAATACAATAACAAATGAAAATTATCTTTGTAAAATGTACGCAATTATACAATAAGTTACTGAATTGTGTGTGCATTATTACAATAACGTATTCAAAGCGTGGTCTCGCTGTACCAAACATCTTTATTTAAAATCAGGCCAAGTAAGAAATATTTTACAGATAAGGTTCTATATTCTTAGTATTTACATTATAAATACAATGTAAAACTAACGGAGATAATATTTTAGAATCACTATAATTATTTATAGAAAACTAAATTCGGAAGTAATTTTTATGTACAAGAGTGGAATTTCTTGAAATTTATATGAAACGTATGAGACTGTTAATAATTGAAAAAAAAACCCGAAAATGGCGCCACTGTGACATTTTGATGTAATAAAATAATATATTATATTTGTATAAAAAATTAAAAATAATATTCAATTAAATATAATAAATTTGTCTGATACATTATCTTTAATAAACTTTTATATAAATTAATAAACTTTTAAATTACTGTTTTTGCTTATAAAATATGTTTCAAGAATCAAAATTATTTCATAGTAGTATTATAAAACGACTTCTACTTTATTTAAAAAAAACATTTATTTGAAAAATATTTAATGTAGAGTAAAAAAATTAACAGCGATTTAGTTCTTTTAAAACGTAACTCTAAAAATTTGGCATCAGTTTAAAAAGTGAAAGTCAAGTTTACAAACGTTACAACATGGCGGGTGTTTTGGCGCGCTTTTGTTAATTTTCGCGCGTCTTTTTATGTCAAATTGCATAAGGAAAGATTAATTATTGACAGTTGTTGATTGATGGTCTTCATGAAAGGTTGTTTACGTAATGATTATATGTAAAATGTATTATTATGTCAAATTAAACGTTCAAGGCAAAGTTTTTATGTGGTTTAATAATATATAAGTTGTTTTATTTAGTAGTGAATCGTCTGGTTTCGCTTTTTGTTCAGGCTTAAAGTGACATATATTTATATTAGTTTAATGTCCTCTTAACCGATTTCGGTCACAGAGGCCAATCTCAAAGTGACTAATCATCTACGCAGAAAATATTGTAATGCGCAATTGTGCGCAAACACAATTGCACTCTCTATTCCTTTCACTCTCAAAGTTCGGTGGGATGTCTATTCTACACGACCGATTTATTTGAAGGATCAAGGGCAAGACTGATTGATATATAGCGGTTATACGTGCTCTCCGCTTTTTGGGGCAAGTGGTGTAACACTATTAGGGAAATATTTACTGACAATATTTTGACAGAATAGCTCAATTACTTACTTATATAAATACTTGGTCCGAACCGAGAATCGAACCTATGATCTACACATGCTATCCGTTAGATCAAAATGACACGTTTCACGTCAATTATATATATAAAATTCTTGCATCACCAATCGTATGCTATTAGTATGAGTATATCAGAAATCCTCGCGGGCATGCACTCAACTCACAAGTTTTATAATAATCATATGAATGGTAAATAAACATGAATGAATAATAGCATGTGATGGAAACAGACACACTGACATACATTTGATTCGTATACTACGTGTATTATACTACGTGTAGTATTTAGTTTCTTTGTATCTCATTAGATACATAGAGACATTTCTCAAAAGTTATTATATAGTTTCTGTAGATATAGCTTTTTTGTATTTTTTCGAAGTACGTGCCAACTTAATTAATTGGATCAGAAAATGCTTAAAAATGTATGTAATCAGCTTACCTTGGAGCTAGATGGTGCTGTGTGTTTATGTCCCAACATATTAAAAAAATGACATATTTATCATATTTTCGACATCTAACCGAGATTCGGCTATTATTATTTTTTGGCCTGGTTTGGTTAATTGTTCGAAATTTAACCATAATCATTAATCATAATTATTTTTATTTCTCTTTACTACTAAAAAAATCTATTGAGTTTGTTAATGAGGAGAAAAATATACTGAACTGTTTGTTCTTTGCCTACAATATTTAAAGATATGAATATCTAATAGGTAAATATGTATTTTACGTATCGAAATATATTAGATTTGCTTTGCATCGGCTGGCACCGACTTCGGAAATATCTGATTAGATATCTATTCTAAATGAAAACCTCCGTTTAGTTATTTTTTACATTTTAGTGACTGGAAGTCGGTTTATATTTTTTTTAAGTTTTTATTATATAGATTATTATAGATGATGAATGAGAAATAAATTTTAATTTTCAATTTACATCAACACTGAGTTACAATATTTGTCTAGTGGTTGATACTTGTGTATCAATTAAATAATAATTTAGGAACTAAAGTAAAAAGTTTATATCCTACTTATATCTATACTAATATTTTAAATGTGAAAGTTTGTAAGTATGGATATATGGATGTTTGTTTCTCTTCCACGCCAGAACGGCTGAACGGATCTGGATGAAATTTATCACATAGATAGATTACAGTCTGGAATAACACATAGGCTACTTTATATCCCGAAAAAATGTACGGTTTCCGTGAGATAGATTTGTTTTTTTTTTCTAAAGGTAATCTAGCTGTTCCGCTAATCGTTAATAATTTTACTACAAATAATATTAATTTACTATAGATGATATTTGTACTATAAATAATTAAACTAAAGTTTAGCCTTATTCAGTTTTCTGAAGTACTAGTTTGAAGTGAAGATGAGGCAACGACCGCCCTACACGCGTCAAGTACCTTATCGCTAGAGATGTGCCGATATCATGCTACAAGGAATCTATTGAAATTTCTATATACAATACAATATTATAAATAAATAAATAATAAATATGTTGGGACATTGTGTCTGTCTGTGGCATCGTAGCTTCCGAACGGATGAACCGATTTAGATTTTGTTTTTTTTTTTGTTTGAAAAGTGAATTAGTCTGGAGTGTTCTTACAATTTCTGTAATAAGCATTAATCTTATACCTACTGTCACATAATTCTGTAAAATTTTAATATTGTGTATCAACTTTAGGTTTTTAATATTTAGGGTAATGCTCACCTGCCAAGGGAAGGCCCCATAAGGGGCCTCTGAGCCCCCAACAATTTTACCCCTTCGTAACGTAAAATCCACTGTTCTGGTACCGCACTGCACTTTTTCCTTATCTTTTATAGAATTCTGATTAAAATAGTTTGTGGAGAAACTATTAAAAGCCTTAGAAGGGCGCGTACGATTTTTGTAATATTCCATGTGGCTTACTCTATTCATGAAAACTTGAGCTGTGCAAATGTTTATAATAAAAATACTATAAATTATAATTTCCATTTTGTACTGTTTTGAAATTTCGTACGCTTCGAAAACACTCTCTCTCACTCGCCTTTTCAGTTTAGTATTTATTATCTGTTCCAAAAATTTTTACTCTGTCACAATATAATACAAGGATAGTGACAGAACAATTTTTTTATTTAAAAAAAATATCCATAATATTCTGTCCCACAGATAGTAAAAATGTAAGTGATAGTTTTTTTTTTATAATTAAATACGTGCACACGAAACAACAATCAGAACCGAAATGCGTGGTACATGTGGAGATTTAATTTTTAACACAATGCGAAGCGACACACTGTATGTAGGTCGCGAGACTGATCCGATGCATCTTTTGTACTTGCCATGCCTCATAAGATACGGTACACTCTAATTTATCTATAATAAAAATTTGCGTGACATCTGTTCGTGGCATCGTAAAGGTCCTCAATTAATTGAATATGGTTTACGACATAGAAAATTTAAAAAAAAATGGTGTTATATCTAGATCTATGCTTTAAATATTGCTTTCAAAGAAAATCGAATGAAAAATTAATTTAGCAATTTTGAAAATAAAAATATATACATAATTGTGACTTAGCATACATTTATTTTCAGTCGGTACCAATCCTAAAAAGCTTTCAGTTTTCAGTAAAAATCACTTTATATGAAGATTAGCATTGCCCGCGGCTCCGCCCGCGTTCTGATGACCAAAAACCAAATTCTTAGGTTTTACATATTAGTATACTCTTACATTGCAGTTTTTGTATTTTTTTCAGAAGTGAGATATTTTCCCGCGGTAAAAAGTATCCTATATGTTGACCCCGATAATCAGCTATCATCATACCAAATTTCCTCAAAATCCCTCCAGTGGTTTTTCCGTGATGCGGTAACAGACAGACAAAAATTCTAAAAACTATAGATTCGGCGTCTGTATCGATAATAATGTTTTACTATTTTACTATTACTATCTATAAATGTACTACTATACGACGACTATTTATAAATGTACCTATAGATACATATTTAGATTTATTTCAAAACACTAACAACTTACACTCGCTTCACTCGGATTTTGTTCACAATTTGAAGGGTTTAATTTTTTTGCGCGGAACCTTAATTCTTTTTCCAAAACAAAAATAGCCAAAGTTACTCCTTATAAAATCAGCTATCTGCCAGTGAAAGTCTTGTCAAAATCTATAGAACCGTTTTGGAGATTAACCGGAACAAACAGACAGACAAACAATCAAAAAAATTTTTTTTTTCACATAACTATCATTTATACTTTCATATGCATTTTGTAAAATGCTGTTATTTTGACATTACAAACAGACACCTCGATTTTAAATTATAATTTGAAAAATTGAAGATAATTTTTATTGATTGCGGTTTGATTCGACGGTCGCGACGCTTAATCGATTAGCTTTAATACCTTCTATGAAAGTTAAACGGCATATGAGTTAGGTACCTAATTAGCGTAGCTTATTCTATAGGCATTTCCAATGTAATTTTTACTAAATTAATAATGTCTCAATAAAAAAAAAATGTTTTTTTTAATTATTTATTAAATTATTTATTGTAGTTTAATGCTTAAATATTGTTTAATAACTTTAATTTTATATATATTTTAATTTATCGAAATTTAAAATTGTGAATTAAATGCATGCTGTATCCACTTTAAAAGGTAATGCATTTAGAATTAAGTTAAATTGTGGAGTTAATTTAAAAATGTTTAATGTAATTATCACTAGTGCCAAATAAATAAATAAAAATAAATAAATAAAAATAAATAAATAAAATATAATATTCGCTACTCTAACTCTTGTAAAGGTTGAATGTTTGTATGGTTCTTACAATGTCTTTGTTAGGTCTAGGCAAAATGCTACTTAATTTTAAGACGATAATGTTCGATTTTCACAATTTGACGTTATAAATTTGTTTTAATTGAGTCATTATGCTTAAATGACTCTGTATATGTCACAAGTTCGATTCCCATAGGAGGTAACAATTTGTGTTATATTTTGCTGACATGAATATGTAACACATTCTTCAATTATTATAGGTTAAACGAACATAACTTTAGAGAGCTTTTGAGTTAAAAAAGAGTAAAGAAGTGAGTTCTATACTCATGAAAAATCATATAGTATCGTGTAAGAAGGGGTTAGCAGGCAACAACTACTCAGTATGTAGATATTATTTGTACGCAAACACAAAACACACTATAGACGTTTAGCTCAGTTTGTAGTGACCCTACTTTTTGAGCCAGCGGTCGCGGGTTCGAGTCCCGCTGCAGCCATTGTGTGATGAACACGTATGTTTCTACTCCAATCATAGGTGTTTATATTTATTTATTTATAATATGTATGCATTTAAAGTTAAATATATGTAGTGTATCAACCATCTGGTATCCATAGCACAAGTCTCAATGGTACTGTGTGTGTTAATGTCCCGAGATATTATTATATTCTGACGTATTCGATAGAAGCTATCTAACCACCAGACAGAGATCAGGTGTTCTCCAAGATTGACTGTTCTTGAAAAAAAATTGACAACGTCAAAACAAAATTTATGGTGTAATCAAAATTTATTTTAAAATATATCCGAAAATAACATTAAAAATTTATGTAATAGTATAAAAAATGTTTTAAAAGACAACAAAATTGAAGGTGCATAATAATTACAAGACTTCCGCAACACCATTCAGACAAAGATAGACAATAGCATTCCCAAGGAGGGTTGACGTCAGGCAGGCGGCCGGTCGTAGAACTTTTGCCAAATCCTATCAGCAGTATAGAAGATGTACTGCGCCGACCCCAAGTGATTGGGAAATGGGCAGGGCGAAAAAAAAAACAATAACTCTTTTTGGTTGTCTTGGCCTTTTATGGTGTACATAGGACCCGTGGTCCGTATTCGTATAAAATAACTACTAAACTAATGGGGTATCTAAGAAAAAACCATGTTAAAATATAAAATCCCCACAACAAATACCATGTATAACATGCACAGCCAATGTCAGCCGCTATCAATGTTATGCTAATAGCTCGATATTATTCTAAATTACGCACTTGTAAAGACATATTTATTGTTAGTAGTTAAGGCGATGCTTTAGTAACAAAAAATAAAAAAAAAACATTATTTTGAAGTTATACTTCTTTTGGCACGTTTAGAAAAAAAATATGAGAGTAAATTTTTACGATGAGCTAACAGAGCGTACACCGACAGCCAAAAAGCGACATGATGAAGTTACTGAAAGCAACATGATGAAGTTAGCTACATTCTTTTTACAAACAGAAAGTTGTGACATACGGGATGAAATCTTTAGCTATTTTTGTTCTGTTTCGCCAAAGAAGTATAACTTCTTACGTGCGTACATAAGTATACACTTATTACACACAGGTTTTTTTTATTTAAAAAAAAACATTAACGGTGCCCTTTGTCAAACTGTTCGACAGTTAAATATAGGATAATATAGATACTTTGATAGGTGTTTTAATAATGTATGCAGATCAGGAATTTAATATCCCTGTGGCAGATATTCAGTCAGGATGATATTTTTACTTTATTATAATGAGTGGTACAATCTAAAATTTATATAATAGTAGCGACTCACCCTCGCTTCGCTCAGGTTCGTCCCTAGATTGATTCCCCATACAAACTTTCATCCCCATTTTCACCCCCTTAACGGATGATTTTCGGTATAAAAAGTATTCTATGTCCTTCCCAGGGCCTCTTATTATCTTCTTACCAAATTTCATCTAAATCGGTTTAGTAGATCCAGAAATTACCCCTATAACGTCACAAACGCACAATTCACAAACTTTATCTCTTTATAATATTAGTTAAAAAACCTATTACCATACAAAAATTGTATGTATGTATTCAGCCCTTTTTTTTAACATTCCAACTACTGGGCACGGGCCTCTACTATAATGGAGATCTGGGCTAGTCCACCACGCTGGCCAAGTGTGGGCGGACTAAGCATGTATTTCGAAAACTTGGTAGTTTCTCAGACATGCAGATTTCCTCACGATTTTTTCCTTTATTGTAAGACAAGTGAGAAATGATCCGCACATGAAAATATCAGTAGTGCGAGACCCGGGATTTGAACCCGCATCACTCAGTTTGCAAAGCGAGCGCACTACCGCACTAGGCTGTCTGGGCTACTACTGCCTTCTACCTATTACTATATACAAAAGTATTAAAAATATTTTATTTATTAACAAATAGATTTTCTCTTTAAGTAAAAAACAACCGATTTAAACTGGTTATGCCTTAATGATCGCTCCAATTTCATTCACATAATTCTGTTTATCTATGTAACTTTGACCCATAATCTGAATAAATGTGCAAAGGACGAACAGGTAAATACCGTATGCATAAAAAAATATTATCGATTATAATAATGCTGTCTCTATTATAGATTACTAGCCACTCACCCACATTTTGCTCGGGTTCGTCCTTAGGTACGTTTTAACAGTTAGTACGGAACAGATAGATTATATATATATATATATATATATATATATATATATTTATATTTATATAATTTTTTTGTGGGTTGTATTATAACTTGTTTTCCTGTGGGAATGAGATAATCTCCCGCGTTAAAAAGTAGCCTATGTTATTCACTCTCCAGCCTTCCAACTATCCACACCAAAAATTACGCCAATCCATGACTCTGTTTCGGCGTGAAAGAAGAACAAACAAACAAGTACACTTTCACATTTATAATATTAGTATGGATATGAATGTGGTTAATAGAGCTGTCTATAAATATTATAAAATATATATATATATATATATATATATATATATATATATATATATATATATATATATATATATATAGCTACTCAGCTCGCTTCGCTCGGTTTCGCCATTAGGTGCGTTTTAATTGTTTTAAGCGGAACCCTAATTACTTACTCCCTATAACATCAGCTATCTTTCAGTGAAAGTCCCGTCGAAATCAGCCCAGCCATTTCAGAGATTATCCGGAACGAACAGGCAGACAGACAAAAATTTAAAAATTAGCCTACCATGGAACTAGATGGTGCGGTGAGTTAATGTCCAAACATATTTAAGTTTAAAATTATGTAGTTTTAACTATTTGGATGGTGTAACGTATGGTAGTTTCACCCAATTCGTGAGTATTGTCGGACAAGGACTTCAGTCTTGGTTGAGTAAGTATAAAAATTGTATATTGTGTACTATGTTGCCATATCCGTTTTTCCAATCGTAATATTAGTGGAAAATGGCGGGACTACGGCAAAAAAAAACTAAGACGTAATATAATGTATATCTGTAACTTTTAATTTAAAATCATCTATATAAATATTATAAAGAGGTAAAGTTTGTGAGTTTATGAGTTTGTGAGTTTGTGAGTTTGTGAGTTTGTGACGTTGTAGGGGGTAATATCTGGATCTACTGAACCGATTTAGATGAAATTTAGTAAGAAGATAGTTTGAGACCCTGGGAAGGATATAGGATACGTTTTATCCCGGATATCATCACTTAAGGGGATGAAAATGGGGATGAAAATTCGTCTGCATATGTTATTTTTTTATTTCTCTTTTTTTTTGCTGACCCTACAATTACAGACATACGTGAATGCGAGTGATGCTTATTTATTGTACTACGCAGTTGCATCAGATTTTTTAAGTTTTAAAGGAAATATCGAGTGAAAAATCATAAAATTACAATTTGTCATAACATATTTGTAAATATTCTGAAAATGAGTTTTAAAATACAGGGCGAGATTTTAAAATTAAAACTGAAAATATAAATGAATTTACATAAATAATTAATTAAAATACATAAGTATAATTTGATGACAGTCCAGTCTTTTAGAAAGTACAACTAAAAGTCGAAAAGTGAGATGGGATCGGTTCGATTTCCGGGTCAGGCTTACAAAAAATATGGGAATTACTGTCAAGAACTAAATACATCTTTATTACAAATTATACTAGCACCTCATCCTTGCTTTACTCGGTTTCGTCCATAAGTATGTTTTAACGGTTAGTATCCATATAATATGCATGTATTATACATAATATAAACCTTCCTCTTAAATCACTCTATCTATTGCTGAAAACTGCATTAAAATCCGTTGCGTACTTTACAAGAGCTAAGCGTACAAACAGCCGGAGTGACTATGTTTTGTACTATGTATAGATTACATGTCTATATTATTGAACTAAGTCCAATAATAATAAAATACTTAACTAACACGGGATTCGAACTGACGTCCGCCATAGTAATAAAATAGCAACCGGAACATGGTAATTAATATATTATAACAAACACTAGCGACCCACCCTCGCTTCGCTCGGGTTCGTCCTTGGGTACGTTTTAACGGTTAGTATGAAATACATATATTTGAATTTCTTGGCTTTTCTGTACTATAATATACATGTATTATACATATAAACCTTCCTCTTGAATCACTCGATCTATTCAAAAAACCACATCAAAATCCGTTGCGTAGTTTTAAAGATCTAACTAAGCATACATAGGGACAGACAGACAGCGGGAAGCGACTTTGTTTTATACTAAGTATGTAGACTGTAGTTATGTTCAAGTATTTATTATTCAATAATTAAAACTAAATAAAACAGTTTTATTTTGATTTTTGGTGACCATGTTTACCGTAAAGCATTCGAAACATAGGGAAGAAAATCTATACATATAATAATATTCTAACTGAGCCGAATCTGTACATTAAATAGAGAATAAGAGAAAAAAATACAAAAATTGCGATGTATACTAATATGTAAAACCTAAGAATTTGATTTTTAGTTATCTGAACGTGTGCGAAGCCGCGTGCAATGCTAGTATATAAGTTTTGAACCTTGATGCTGGTTTTCTCTTAGGTATCTTTTACTACATACATACATACTTCCATATTAATATTATAAATATTAATGTACGTAACTGTCTGTTTTGTACATTTTCACGTCTAAGCCGCTGAACATATTTCGATGAAATTTTAGCAATGACATGGATTGCATGATGATCCAACAACACCAACTCGCTTAGCATGCGAGCGGAGTCGCAGGCAAAAAGTAGTATTATTTATAATATATGCGTAGATTCTCGAAACCGCAAACTTAAAGCCTTTGGATTTGTATTGAGTTAAATAGGTATGAAATTTATGTCACTTAAAAAAATATGCTGCGTTCATCATAACATTGAGTGTATTTGAGACAGAGGTCATAAACATTTTGAATGCTTAAATTTATTACTATGTATTTCTATACTTTCTTAGAACTAACTTTTATAATACATATTAAAAATTTTAAAATGTTTAGAATTAAAATCAACAAATATTGAAAAACGCAGTGGTAACCTAGTGGTAACACGCTCGCTTGGAAAACCGAGTGAAGCGAATTCAAATCCCGGGTCTCGCACCACTGATATTTTCATGTGCGAATCATTTCCAACATTATTACCACTTGTCTTAGCGGTGAAGGAAAACATCGTGAGGAAACCTACATACCTGAGAGAACCTAAGAAGTTTCAAAAGACATGTGAAATCCACCAACCCGCACTTGGCCAGCGTGGTGGAGAATGGACTGATTCCCCTCGTACTAAAGGGAGGCCAGTTCTCAGTAGTGGGAAGTCAAAAAGGGCTGAATACAAATATTGAAAATTGTGCTTAGGCACTGCCTGTAACAAGTATATAACGCCTTTGAAATACCTAAAACCTTAGTCTCTTCCGTGACCATGATTGCTGTAAAGCATTCGAAACGTCGGGAACCAAAAATCCAAATAAATCTGAGAAAAAATCCGAAAAGATAGTTTTATTTAAAATGTCAAATATTCGCGTAAATATAAAAAAAAATATATCCTTACACATTAATGTAAAAAAAATACTTATTATTTAAGTACCAACAATTACCACGTATTTTAGTTTAATTAATTACATTTTAATTAATTAAACTGTTAAAAATATGTTATTACAAGCGTTTACTCATCCGTTTAATTTGTAAAATACTTCGCTCTAATAGGTCATAATTTGACATAAGATAGCATATAAACCTCCTTAATAAAAGCTGTAAACCGCGAAACAATTTAAAAATCGGACCACTAGTACCTAGATCCGGAGATTAGTGCTTTCAAACAAACAAACTTTCAGCTTTATACATATATTAGCATACTGTATAGATAATACAGACGTATATTATTTATTACTATATATAATATTACTATTTAATAAACTAGCATTATTAAAATATTTAATATTGATACTTAAAAGATTTTATTTTTCTACCCGTATAAGTAAAAAAGGTAGTGTACACCTGCCATGCAGATCAGATCTCGGTACAGTTAAACCTCAAATGCCACGAATGAATCATTTATAATGTTATAATGAAAGTTGGTCGATACCTTTTCCTTTTAGGGTGTGAAAAATCATATCACACAGACGGACTAATTTAATTTTTTTCCTTCAATTTTTTTATAAATATAGGTAGACAATTTTTTTATAGTACTTTATTAGATTTACGCAAATAGTAATATCTATACAAATAAATACAAATAAAGTGTCTGTACGTGATTTCAAAATAGCTGCTTTCATAAAAACATAGAATTTTTTATATGATAGGTACCTACCGGTACGTAAACAGCTTTTGAAAATTCTTGTCTGTCTGTCTGACTTTGTTTTTGGTGAGGTAATTTATGGAATGGCTTAACCATTTATAATGGGATTTACTGTAAAAGATAAACGATTTTGTAGGGCTACATTATATATTTCGGAAAAAATTAGGGTTCCAGCGAGAAAATCGTATGTCTGTATCTTTATCGTACACTCGCTATAACTATTTTTATCGATTGAAAACGTACGTAGTTGAAAACGTATGCTAGTTTTAAATAAAATTATCGTTTCGGGGTTTCTTACAGAATTATATTCTGATGCTATATTTGTATTATCTCTCCAGTCTTTATTTTGTATGTAAAGCATTTGAAATATAGGTATATATATAATATATATATATATATATATATATATATATATATATATATATATATATATATATATATATATATATATATAATATTTGATTCCCATCAAAAATCTGAATAAAAAACTATAGACCTATAGATTCATACGCCTCTTGGCCAACTATAAATTATAATAGTTGTAAGTTACTTGCTCATTTCTCATCAATATTTTTTCAAAATTCAAAATCCATGTTTTCAACCCCAAATATTGGTGGGATTGATTTGTTTATAGGCAACTAGTGCGAACCCAAGCGAAGCAAGGATGTGTCGCTATAGTACTATTATAAATGAGAAGGTTCGTATGTTTGTATGTTTGTTATTCCTTCACGCTGAAACGACTGGACTGATTTGAATGAAATTTAGTACACCAATAATCTGTATAGTGGAAATACACATAGGCTACTAAGGCACCTAGAGCTGAACCCAAAGGAAGCGAGAGTATATCACTAGTTAAAATTAAAATCTCTTTCAATGATTATAATTTAACTAGCGGCTCACCCACGCTTCGCTCGGGTTTGTCCCTAGCTTGATTCCCCATACATACAAACATTCATCTCCATTTTCACCCACTTAAGGGATGAGTTCCTGGATAAAAAGTATCCTATGTCCTTCCCAGGGTCTCAAACTATCTTCTCATCAAATTTCATCTAAATCGGTTTAGTAGATCTAGAGATTACCCCCTACAACGTCACAAACTCACAAACTACAACTCTTTATAATATTAGTATAGATTGGCAGGACTTTATACAATAGCAGTAAAAAATTCCTCGTATAACAACAATCTATATATTCCTCCTTCTAACTGTTCGCAGGTGACATTAAATGTCACTGGGTCACTAGTATCGAAATGATCAAGGCATTGTCACGCCTACGTTATGCCGAATTACAATTTCGTATAAGATCTATATTGTGCTAGTTGTATTGAAGCATGAGTACGCTTGTTATTATAATTGGCTTTAGATTTGAGTTATCATATGTTTATACTTCAATTAACTTGTGGTCACTAGACATGATTTATAAATGGAGTCAATAAACAAATAAAAACTGAAATAAATAAAATACGTACAACAAATCAAAACATTTTATTTAAATAATGCAAAAAATATATAAATTTTGTTTTATTTTATTATGTTTTTATTCAACTTTAAATACTGCTTTGGAAATGTTGCCAGCTTTTAGATCCTTTAATGCGTCCTTATAACCTGAGAGTGGATATGTTTTAACTCCAAGCTTATCATAATTCAAATATCTGTAAAATAAAAATAAAAACAGTATATAATTTAGTTACGGTTATCTTATAAATATTTTTATTTATTTTAAATAATACTATCTTTTCGGTTTTTATCGCGGTTTTATTTTGAGTGTTGGTTCCCGACGTTTTGAATGCTTTACAGCAATCTTGGTCGCGGGTGAGACTAAGCTTTTAGACGTCTCAAAGGTCCTTATGTAGTTGTTACAGACATTGCCTATCCAAAAAATTACAAAATGAATTCAATTGAAAAGATAGCTTTATTTAAAATGCCAATTATTCGCGTAAATCTTAGAAAATATTATTTTTCTTTATTTTAAAATTATAATTATATTTAATTTAAAATTCAATGAATTATTTATTTAATGAAAAAAAATATATTAAATTAATATTTCAATTAATTATTCTTACCTATCTCCCATAGCTTTTAACAAACCAATTGCTTTTGGAAAACTGAAGGGGTTGATCTTAACACCGACTATTGTCAGCTCTTTATCGTATATTTCGTATGGATTTATCCTAGAATAAAAAATATATTACCGGGATGATATGTTTAGGTTATTTATTATAAACTAGCGGCTCACCCTTGCTTCGCTCGGGTTCGTCTCTAGGTACGTTTTAACGGTTAGCATAGAATAGATAGACTATATATCATACAGAGGTATGATGAGTTGTTGAGAGTTGTATTGTAACGTGTTTTCCCGTGGGAAAGAGATAATCTCGCGGTAAAAAGTAACCTATGTCACTTTCCAGCCCTCCAACTCTACACAAAATAACACGCCAAACCGTCACTCTGTTCCTACGTAAAAGAAGGACAAACAAACACACTTTCACATTTATAATATTAAGTATGGATATATGCATGTATGCTAAGCAAAAAGGCAGTTCTAGCCCACTGTTGGTTGGTAACTGGCGGCGTTCGTTTAGAAAACCAAGTGAAGTGGTTTCAAATTAAGCGTCTAACACCTCAAGTGATTATCATTCGCCTTACGGTGAGGGAGAATATCTCGAGGAGACCTGCATCTGTGAAGGAACCTATCAAGTTTTCGAAAGACAATTTGTTCGTGATCTTCTCTATAGTATTTACCGAATTTCTCAATTTTCCGGTTTTTTTTTATAATTTTCTTCCAACCAAGTTATTCGCATTACAATAAATATATAAAAACTAGCGGACCCAACAGACGTTGTCCTGTCTACAATGATAGCAAAACTTTTTTTTAATTTGATCGCAGCGCTAACTGCCGGGACAGACTAAAATTAAAATTCGAATATTATTTAAAATTTGACACTGCGATGGTAGCGCCGTCTGTCGGATCCAATGTAAAACATTCCAAAATCAACAACTACTAATAAATTAAAAATTAATTAAAAAAACATTGTCCAGCGGACAAAATTGTGAATCTAAACCATTCCCAGATCCCCTTGAACACACACAAAAAATTTCATCAAAATCGGTCCAGTCGTTTGAGAGAAGTTCAGTGACATACACACTCACAGAAGAAATATATATATAAAGATATAGACAAATCCGTCAAGACGTTCTCAAGTGATATTATTACCAATAAACGGGTTTTCATTTTCATTAATATAGATAGAAATATTGGTCCTCTTCTGGATGACATAAGACCGGATATCGTTTTAATATTTGAAGTAGGTCTATGTATCTCTGGATGTCTTTCGGCTTTAAAATGATAATGATGATGATTATTACGATGATTATGATAATCATGATAGCTATGATGATGATGATAATAATGATGATGTTGAGATATGAATACTTACGATGCTTGATGTGTGGGAGGACAACACCCAAACAACACGTATTTACCACCGTGACGTAAATAATTGAAACTTATTTCCATTACTTTGCCTACACCTATAATATATTGAAATATAATATTAAAAAAAACCTACTAATAATTAAATTTAAAAATATGGACATATTTCATAGAGTGCAATGCGATTTTGTATGGACCAGTGGCACATTTTTTTTATTTCGCCAGTTATGAAATTAGGACAAAAAAATTGAACTTAGAAGACTAAAGTATAAGGTTTCTGTGACGTATCTGGGTAATACGAGGATCGATTTCTGACGTGACTTAATACTCACTATAGGTAGGTATCTGAAGTTCGTGACAGTTTAGTGAGTTGGTTTTTTATAAAAAATGCCACAAAGTCGCATACAATTTTATAATTATTAATATATTGTAAAACTTAGTACACAGATTATAAATATAATTGCACTTAAGGACGCACTTGAGCGAAGGGAGGATAAGTTACTGATCCACAAAAATATATTATATTAATTTAATTAGCTTATTATTGGTAGAGTTTTTGAAAAAGTGTATTTCTGCAATACCAATATTGAATAAAGAATTTCGATTTGAATTTGGCCCAATCACAAAGTATACAATTCAAATCTCATCAAAGTAATTATTTCACCCCTAAGGCGAAGTTAAGGTACTAGTGCTGTTCTCGCTTCGCTCGGGTTTGTCTCCAGAAAAAAAAACTAATCTATCCTACGAGAACTGTACATTTTTCCGGGATGAAAAGTAGCCTATGTGTTATTCTGATGTATGAACTATATTATTGTTAAGTTTTATTAAAATCCATTTAGAAGTTTTTGTGTGAAAGAGTAACAAACATCCATACATCTGTATATCCAGACATCCACGCATACTCAAAAACTTTCGTATTTATAATATTAGTAAGATATATTAAAAAAGCATATAATATCCTTTAACATACATACAAAAAAACATTGTGACAAAGTTATTAAATTACTTCTTTTTTTGAAGTCGATCAAATATAAATAAAATGAAAACTCTTACCAGTACAATCAACAATAACGTCATAGAGTTGTTTTTCCGACGCCAAAACGTCGGGCGTCACTAGTCTATATCCGGTATCTTTAATGAAAAAAAATATAAAAAAAATATATTGAGAACCATTATGTCATTTCTAAAGAAATTTTACAAATAAATATGAATTATTAATTTTTTTATTGAACTATACTGATATAACTAATGAATTGTTTTATTTTATTAACCCCCGACGCAAAAAAAGGGCTTTTTCTAAATTTGACGTCGATGTCTGTCTGTCTATGTGTGTGTGTGTGTGTGTCTGTCTGTGGCATTGTAGCTCTCAAACGGATGGACCGATTTCGATGCGGTTTTTTTCATTTGAAAGCCAGTTTCCTTGCGGTAGTTCTTAGCTATGGTTGGTTAATATCGGTCCAGCAGTGTAAGAGTATCAGCTCTTTTCCAAAATTATGTAGGGCATTTTGGCATATGATAACTCGATAAAGTGCTTCACGCGTGCCAGTGTACTCGTTAAATGAGAATTAATTAGCGTAGGGGGTTTTTAAAATTTTTAATTTATCTACTTTTTTATACTAAAAACGTATGGACGATAATAAATTAATTAAAAAATATATATGATGTTACCAAGTTTTTTGACAATATCCAATCTAGATTTATTCATTTCAGAGACAGTCACGTCTCTATGCCCCTGGAGATGTAGTGTGGTTATCCATAAGTTACCTGTCAAATTATTCATTTTTAAATAAATAAAATAAATCTGTTGGGACATTAACACACACCATCTAATTCCATGGTAAGCTACGAGGCCTGTGTTATGGATACCAGATAGTTGATACACTACACATATATAACTTTAAATACATACATATTATAAATATAAACACCCATGACTGGAATACAAGCATTCGTGCTCATTACACAATTGAATGCCCAGCGGGACTCGAACCCGCGACCGCCGGCAGCAAGTAGGGTCACTATAAACTGAGCCAAATGTGTCGTCAAACTTAAAAATAATAATAAGTTAATACATCGATTTGAAATTAAACAAGTAATTCTTTAGTACATGGCCTAAGCTCCTTACTCGGGGTAGCTAAAAGAACAAATAACATACCAATAATACCAGCGCCAACAATTAATATCTTGCTGCCAACAGATATAGGCATGGCGCGGTCGAATCCGTGGGATACACATGAGTATGGCTCACATAATCCGGCTAAAAAAGACAGGCAAATACAAGGTGTTATTAAATATCATAATAACTTTCTTTTTAACCCCCGATGCAAAAAGAGGGGTGTTACAAGTTTGACGTCGATGTCTGTTTGTCTGTCTGTGCGTGTGTGTCTGTTTGTGGCATTGTAGCTCTCAAATGGATGGGCCTATTTCGATGTGGTTTTCTTTCATTTGGAAGCCAGTTTCCTTGCGGTGGTTCTTAGCTATGTTTGATTAATATCGGTCCAGCAGTGTAAGAGTATCAGCTCTTTTCCAAAGTAATGTAAGGCATTTTGGAAAACTCGATTAAGTGCTTCACGCGTGCCAGTGTAATCGTTAAATGACAATTAATTTGCGTAGGGGTTTTTTTTTAATTTTGAATTTATTACATAATTTTCTTTCGAAAGACATTTAAAATATAATTTGACCAAATAAAATGTTATGTTCCCGAGGGATAGATTTGTTTAATATATAAAATATATAAAAATCGAAGTGTGTATTTATGTTCCCTATGGACTCCAAAATGTCTGGAGCGATTTTGATGAAATTTTCAGGCAGTCATTAGATTAGTCCAGTGATCCAGTGAAGCTTGGTTGCGAGCGGAAGTTTCAATGCTAAGCGAGGCCGCGGGTACTCCTAGTATTTAATAATAATAAAAATACCAAAAAATATTTTATTTTACATATTATTAAGAAAGATTAATGACTATAAATATTATATTTTTTACATTTTTGTTACTATTATTCAAAATTAAGTTTTGTTAATATAAGACTATTGAGTTGTAAAAAATTTTTAAGAAATTTTCTACGGAAGAGCGACTGGACTTAAAATGATGTCCCAACAACGTATTTAATGTATTTAGAAAACTCTTTGTTTATTAATATATCATTTTTCATTTTCATTTTTTTATCTAACATCTCGCAGTATAATTTTTTTAATAAAACAATTTTTTCGGATTTTTTCGCGAATTTATTTTGATTTTTGGTTCTCGACGTTTCGAATGCTTTACAGCAATCATGATCACGGTCAGTTTGACTTACTCGTAATTTTTAGAATCAAAATAGTTAAATACATAAATAGATGCGAGAGGAGCTACGGGTAAAACTGATATTTTAATAATTTTACCTTGTTCAGTAGTTATACCATCAGGTAACACATACACCTGGTCCTGAGGACACCTCACGTACTGAGCCCAGCCCCCGTCTTTCCATATCCCGATAGTGCTATTAATGCCAGCTGTTAAACAATACTGGTATTTGCCGTTACGACAAAAATTACAAAGATTGCAGGCGCTGGAAAATTCATAGAAGTACATTTTTTATAAACAGATTATCGAAGTTTTCCTCACTAATTAAGTTTTAATAATATTGACAACTGCTAAGAACAATATTATAATCTATACTAATATTATAAAGAGGTAAAGTTTGTGAGTTTGTAAGGTTGTAGGGGATAATCTCTTGATCTACAAACCGATTTAGATGAAATTTGGTAAAAAGATAGTTTGAGACCCTGGAAAGGACATAGGATACTTTTTATCCCGGAAATAATCCCTTAAGGAGGTGAGAATGGGGATGAAAGTTTGTATGCAAACTAGGCACGAAACCGAGCGAAGCGAGGGTGTCGCTAGTTAATAATAACAAAAAAAATAGATCTAAAGTCCCACTGCTGGGCACAGGCTTCCCATCAATTTGAAGGGAATCAAACTATAGTCTACCATACTGGACAAGCGTGGGTAGTTAGGTTCTCTCAGACATTCAAGTTTCCTCACGACGCTTTCCTTCATCGTAAGACAAGTGGTAATCATGTTGGATTGATTCGCAGATGTAAATATCAGAGGTATGAGAGTCTGGGCTTAAAATTAAAGCTATTCTAATTTTCCTACTTGATTTTCCAAGTGAATGCGTTATCTTTAAGCTTACTATAAACAAAAAAGGAATATTTCCTATATAACAGAATACATTCCTTTATATCTATGTATTGAGTTACAATATTGTTCCTTACAGGTGTTCATCTATACAGATATGCAGATAAATAAAATTGAAGTGTCTGTTTGTAATGTCAAAATAACAGCGTTTTACTAAATGCATATGAAATTATATACGGTACTACTTATAAGAAAAATACATTTTTTTTATTTTTTGGTCTGTCTGTCTGTTTGTTCCGGATAATCTCTGAAATGGCTGGGACTGATTTTGACAGAATTTTCACTGGAAGATAGCTGATGTAATAGGGAGTAACATAGGCTACTTTTAGTTTAGAAAAAGAATTAGGGTTCCGCTCAAAAAAATTAAAACGTAGCCAGGGACGAACTCGAGCTAAGCGAGGGTGAGTCGCTAGTATCTTTTTTAAACACAGACATTTCCTAAATAATAGAATTACGCATTGTTACTACTACATTACGTATAATGTTAAATTAGTTGATTGTCTAATAAAAACAGAAATGATAAAGTTCTATTTCTAGACGTCCTTTAGACTCTATTTAGCATCTAGCATTTATGAACTCTAATAATTAATATTTATTAATATTTCAAGGCAGTGGTAGCCCAGTGTTAACGCACTCGCTTAGAAAACTGAGTGAAGCGGGTTCAAGTCCCGGGTCTCACACCTCTGATATTTTCATGTGCGAATCATTTCCAACATGATGAACACATGTCTTAAAGATGAAGGAAAACATTGTGAGGAAAATTGCGTGTCTGAGAGAATATAGCAATTTTTTGAAAGACATGCTCAGTCCGCCCGCACTTGCCAAGTATGGTGGACTATGGCCTGATCTCACTCGTATTGAAGGGAGGCCCATTCCCAGCAGTGGGACGTAAAAAAGGGCTGAATACAATATAATAAATAAAGGAGATAGTTTATGGATATAAATATTATGTAAGAAACAGTCAAATTTTATCATTGAGATTTTTTTGTGGCAAAGGCACAATGTATGTTATTCGAAGAAGTTAGAAATTCAACAATAACTTTGAAAAAGTTTAGTTCAGTGGCTTAGTACTTTCATTTTTTATAATAATTTCATTTTTTATAATTGCTTTCATATAATAATTATACCAGAACATTAGATATTTGGCAAGAGTATTATAGAATAGGTTAGTAGTTTTTAAACATAAAACATCTTACCGGTTAGGATCAACGACAACTTTCTGTCCAACTTTGAAGACAACCGCTTTTCCGGTTTGGTACACGACTCCGCTGAACTCATGTCCTAGAGGCAGTGGACGGTCTTTCGACGCTGGAAACTCGCCCTGTTAGAATTATTTTATCTATGTATTTATGTATTTATTTTATCTATACTAATATAATAAAGTTAAAGAGTTTGAAGAAATGACCCTGAACGAGTCATAGATTTGGCCTACTGGGGATAACACATAAAAAAATGTGCCTCGCACTCTACCTCATGGTGGTGCGGAAATGAGTAAAAAACGGTAGTACGGATTAAGTAATTGGTATATACTGAAAATTCGAAATTTTGCGAAAAATATAAAAATTTGCCAAGCTTGACTTCACTGTAAATCCTAATAATTAAATAATTTTTGCCTAAATGCCAATCAAGCAAAATGTATACTCTTTTATATAAAACTAGCGATTCACCCTCGCTCCGCTCGGGTTCGTCCCTACTAACGTTTTAAGTTTTAGCATAGATTTCTCAGAGATGACATATTTTCCCGCAGTAAAAAGTCTGTCTGTGTGTTATAGGATATATTTTAACCCGAATAACCAGCTACATCATACCAAATTTCATCAAAATCTCTCCAGTGGTTTTTCCGTGATGCGGTAACAGACAGACAGACAGACAGACAAACGAACATTCTAAAAACTAAAGATTCGGCCTCTGCATCGATAATAATGTCTATTTCAATAAGATCTTCCAAAAAATATTTAATGTACAGATTCGGCTTAGTTACAGTTTTATTATATGTAAAGAAGTAAACAATTATAAAGAATAATACAAAAACAGTCTAATCTTAAATTATAATGTGATGACTTTATAACATCGCTTTCAGTGCAGATTATATGTAGGTTTACGTATGTCGTAAATTGTTTGAACTAATAAAATAATCGTCAGACCTTAGATATATTATATTACTAGCGACTCACCCTCGCTCCGCTCGGGTTCGTCTCTAATTACGTTTTAAAGTTTAGTATAGATTTCTCAGAGAAAAGATATTTTTTCGCAGTAAAAAGTATCCTATATGTTGTCCCGGAAAACCAGCTATCATCATACCAAATTTCGTGAAAATCCCTCTAGTGGATTTTCCGTGATGCGGTAACGGATAGACAGACAGACAAAAATAATAAAAACTATATATTCGGCCTCTGTATCGATAATAATGTCTATTTCAATAAGATTTTCAAAAAATATTTAATGTACAGATTCGGCCTAGTTACAATTTTAACCGACATCGAAAAAGGAGCAGGTTCTCAATCCGTTCTCAATTCGGAATCTTTTTTTTATGTATGTTCACTGATTACTCGAAGACCGATTTGGATTTTTTTTAGTTTCAAAGGCTCCCCCCTTTTCCCAGTGATCCCTTAAATAAATTTTATTGAAATCGGTCAAGTGGTTGTTAAAAAAATTAAAAATAAATTATTTTTTAAAACTTTCATTTTACAAAATACCTACTTATTACGTCTACACTAAAAATAGAAAAATTAAAAATTAAAAAAAAACCGACACCAGGCACTAAAATGTAAAAAATAACAAAACAGGGTTTTTATTTAGAATAGATACCTAATTAGATATTTTCGAAGTCGATGCCAGCCTACAATAATTTAAGATATGAATATCTAATACGTATCGAAATATATTAGAAGGAATTACTTAATACTTATGTTACTTATTTGTAATATAAAAATCACATACAGACACACACACATCTCTCATAGTATCATGGAACTAAGCATGAGGCTAAACAATAATGCTTTATAATACTATAAAAAAACCTTAAAATTTCTTACCTGTATAATATGTAAGTCAGTTCCACAAACGCCCGAATATTCAACTTTTACTATAACATCAGTGTCGTCTACAATCTTCGGCATCGGATAATTCTCATCATACTTCAAACTGAGGTCTGTACCGTTGAACACTACCGCCTTCATTTTTAAATTGAAAATCTAAAAATATATAAAATAGAGTTTGTGTAAAAAGTGGAGTTCCCTTCCGACCGATTTTCTCACTCTCACTCTTTCACTTAGATTAGCTAACTGCGCAGGAGATATTATAGTGCACAAGTGTACGCGCAGACACAACGACGTGCACTCTCTATTCCTGATACTCTCATACTTCGGTGGGACGACCACTCGACACGACCAGTGAGAGTTAAGGCGCAGGACCGACGGCTTTACGTGCTCTCCGAGGCACGGGGGTGAAACATCGCCAACTTCCCAACTCCGGGCTGTTACTGCGAATTATTTCTTGACAGAAATACTCAATAACATGTAACAAAAAAGTGCTGTACTTGACCCGACCCGGGACTCGAACCCAGGACCTCCGGATTTACGGCTGTATAATATGCTATCCACTAAACCACTGAGGCAGTTAAATAAAAACAAAAAATACAACTTTTAAATTGAAGTATGAAAGTCAAATTTTTCAAATAACTTTCAAACACGCTCTATCAACATTTTGCATATGTTTTATTAAGATAAGCTCGAATAAACAAAAATTTAGTACATGGGGACAGTTTAATTTGTAATATATAGTGATTCTGGATATAATAAAATCTTTTAATTTTAAAAATAAGAATAATTACAATCAAATATTTTTAAACCGTTTGCCGGAAAAGTAATCGAACTATACTGTGTTAGAATGAGATAGAGTCGATATATACGAATGTTAGAATTCATAGAAATGAATGTATGAACATAGAGTGAAGATCGATTACGCTACTTTAATCTCGATTCCTGTTTATCACTTTCCATGCAAGTGCTAATTAATTTTAACTATAACTTTTGGAGACTCTTTTTTCTATAATAAAAACTAAACTACATATTAACATCTCTATAAAGTAACAATCTTGCCAAATTATATCAAAATCCATGCAGTAATTTTGCATAAAAACACATTTTCCTTAATACTTTTTAATAAAAAGGTTGTTAATAGAAGAGTTCTTAATAAACGGGTTTCTGTTATAAGAGTGATCCGTTATGGGAACCCTTTATTTTCCAGAATAAAAGTGCCCTATAATGTAAGCTAGATGTTTAAAACAAATGAACTTACAACAATCCGATGCTTATCAATTCCACAGTGTATCTGAACGATTTGATAACTTATTATTCATGTTATGTAACTAGTATGGTGACCATGAGATTTATTCAATTTAAAGGAAAAAATATTTTTTATAACTTAAATAACCAAATTATCTTTTGAATTTTGAGAGAGTCATCCCTTTTACCATGTTTGCTATGAAGCATTCAAAACGTCATGGACAAAAATATAAAACAAAATTGCAAAAAAATCCGACAATATATTCATTTAAAATGCTAAATATTCGCGTAAATCTAAGAAAGTAACATGTGAACTATATTATCTATTAAGAATAATTGTTAAAGAAAGATTTTCGAAATTGTGACCATGCAACAGAGATGTTATATAATACTCTATTATATTTAATATAACACAAGGCACCATAACAGCAGTGGCGTAACTAACCTTTTTGGGCCCCAATGTAAAAAAATGGAAGTGCCCCCTTTTGCCTATTATGAACACGAAGGTGGACTGCCAGGCGTCAAACTTACAGTAGCCTTTTTTCGGCTGTTTTTTTTTTAACTTTAATGGGAGCCGTTCTCGAAATAATGTTTTGAAATAAAATAATCGTTTGTGGCCCGCTGCAAATGCATTGGCATAGCTATGCCACTGCATAAGAGTGTGTCTACTTTTTACCCGACTGCGGCGAAGCTCAAAGGATGGTCATTTAGAAATTCTTATAGTCCGAAGAGACGGCAATCCTACACGATTTAAAAGAGACAAGGCTGTATACTCTGCACTCTGTTAATGAGGGGAGCAAACCCCAATTTAACATTGAACTGGCTGTTGGAAAAAATAGTTCAAAATAATTCTTTAAAATCTTATTAACTGTTAAATTATTTTACTGGTTTCGAAACGCCATTCAATCAGACTTTCTACAGCTTTAAAAAACAATTTGCTTATTAAGGAAGACATGCAGCTTTTATATTACCTACCTACTATATATAAAATATGAGACTATAATTAATGATATTTTCAAAAATAACATAAAAAACACACTCCAAAGTTAGGTTTAAAAAATGGTACAGAAAATAAAAAAAAACCGAACAATTCATGGAACCTACCTAATACGTATCTATTTTTATTGTATCGAATTTATCTTCCATCATTGTCACAATACAACAAACATTCATATCTGTTTTTGTTTTATTGCCTATAATCATTTACTTTAACTATTTCGTATTCTGTTTCTGAAATTTATCATATACTAGCATTGCCTGCGGCTCCGTCCGCGTTCAGATGACCAAAAACCAAATTCTTAGGTTTTACATATTAGTATACCTACTCTTATGTATATACCAATTTAATTTGAATGTGTATACTATTATCGTGGTTTTATTCTAACCAGTTTTTGTATTTTTCTCATAAATGAGATATTTTCCCGCAATAAGAAATATCCTATATGTTGACCCGGATGCGAACCAGCTACGACCAAACCAAATTTCATCAAAATCCCTCCAGTGGTATTTCTGTGATGCGGTAACAGACATACAGACAGACGGACAAAAATACTAAAAACTGTAGATTCCGCCTCCGTATCAATAATAATGTCTGTAATGCGGGAACTTAATGAGACAACTGTTTGGCTCCAAGGTTCGTTTAATACTCTCTTAATTATAACAGGTCGTACAATATAAAGGCATCGGGGAGGCTTATACACATACACACTACAATTTCAATAAGATTAATTTTCAAAAAAATATTTAATGTACAGATTCGGCTTAGTTACAATTTTATTGTATGTATAGAATTCCTTATTCCTCCATTTTATTTCTCATTTTAAAGGTTCCATTGTCAAAGTCAAAAAATCGGACAAGTGCGAGTCTGACTCGCACACTGAGCGTTCCATTGGGTACAACTGAATAAGTTAAGATACTAAATAAACAACGGACTGCTTCCGACTGGTTAACTTTTTAACCGATCGATCAAATCTTGCGTATCCACAATATCATATAATATAATTAACAGAGCTTTTATATGGTCGTAATTTATCAGCAGGTAGCATAGCACATTTTTTTTTACATCCTTTCATGCCCTTTATAGTGCTGGGCTTTTATCGATCATTAAGACATACATATACTATTTTTAAGGGCCCAGCGGCCAGCCCTAGCCATTAACGCCAGCCTCGGCATTTGTTTATGCAGTATTCCACAATACTAATTCCCGTTTTTGATATTCTTGCTTTCTTCCTATTTTGATTGCACTTAACAGCCATATATTTATGTTTTTTCCTTATATTTTCATTTACTTTCTTTCGCTTTTCTTTAAACTCTTCAACTCTTTTTATGAGGAAACAAGTTCATATGGAGTGAACTTTGTCGTGTCATGTACTGTGGTGATTAATTCCTATAACAATTACAGGTATTACCTCATCACGTAAACTATTCTTGGTTAGATGTTCGCAATCCATTTAGCAAAGTCCGTACCCATACAACCTGTCCATTGTCTCTTTTTACTGATATGGTATTGAGGGTGTGATGAATTTTATTTTTATACAAAATTTCTTGAAATATCGACTTGTAAAAGATAGTCCTCTGATACATGTGTATAGATAAATAAAATTGAAGTGTCTGTTTGTAATGTCAAAATAACAGCTTTTTACTAAATGCATATGGATTGGCACATGATGGCACGGTACATTTATCAAAACAACATTTTTTACAATTTTTGTCTGTCTGTCTGTTTGTTCCGGCTAATCTCTGAAATGGCTGGACCGATTTTGACGGGACTTTCACTAGCAGATAGCTGATGTAATAAGGAGTAACTAAGCTAAGGCTACTTTTAATTTAAAAAAAATAGGGTCTCACGGAAAGAAATTAAAACCAATGAAAAATTTAATTGTATCCGATTCAAATAGGTAAGTTGTATACATACCCGAACCGAAAAACCCGACCGAAGCGAGGGTGAGTCGCTAGTGTGAAATAATTCAGTTGGGATAATCAAGTAGCTTTAGCAAAAATTTCTCGTAGCATTAAAACTGTCTCCGTAGAGCGAAGACTTTTAGTAGGTTTTACCGCAACAAAGTTTGTAAAGGAGTCAGCAGTTACAAGTACGTACTGTTTACCCTGCCTTGATTTGGGAAATGGTCCCGTGTGATCTTTATGCACTGTATTCATAGGCTGATCTGGTTTAATTATAGGATAAATTACCATTGGTTTTACCATAATTTCCCTTTTAAATAAACACTCCAAACAAGCTCTGACATATTTTTTTATAAACCGAGTCATGCGTGAAAATCAGTAGTATAAAAACTATAGTTCTATCTGTGTGACAAATTTCATCCAGATCCGTTCAGCCGCTCTGGCGTAATTGAGTAACAAACATTCAACCATCCATCTAAACTTTCACATTTATAATATAAGTAAGACGATAGGTATATTCTAAGGGCACTCATTGGTTTAGTAGGAAGTATGACTGCAGATGCTGAGGTAGTTGATATAAATGCATGTGACTTATGGCCGATTTCACCCACGTTACCTAAGTTTAAGGAATCCCCTAAACATAGTTAGGGGGATGTTAGGGGATAGTTTCTGTTTCACCGACAGTTAGGGGTCACCGAAATGTTAAAATGCCACCTAAATATATAGGTACTAGAAATACGGGCTCCGACGATGGTAAAACGAAATTTAATTTAGGGGCTAGTTTAGGGGAACTTTTAAGCTAGGGATCCTATACGTAGGTGGTAGCTTATGGGATGTTGGTGAATCGGATATTAGTCACTTAGGTATCATAAATCATAATCTAATGCCATAGCAGGTTGTGTTAAATTTTATTCTTTTTTATGAAATTCTACTTTTTTTCTCGACTAAAGCTAAAAACGCTCAAATTATTTGCCATTCCTCTCCAGTTCTTTCAAAATCAGTTCAGACGTCCTGGACATTAGGATAACAAACAAAAAAAATAGTTCAATTAAACGACGATAGATGGCGTTACATGTATCGATTTTTATTAATGTTTGTGTAAAGTTAAAGATCAAAGATAGAGGAGTAGATACTATAAAGGAATTTCCTAGTTATAAAATATGTTAGACAAAGGAAAATGAAATAATGCGAATAAACACTACAATTAGGTTATAGTAATTTTACTGATTGTTAAAAAAATAGCCATTCACGTTACGAGTTTCTACTACGTATTCATAGATGGCGCATTTTTATTTTATTTTATGAGTTGTTTACCACGATTTAAGCCTAATTTTATAAATAGTACATAATATTTTAATTCAGAGGTACATATAATGTAGTTATGTACTTATGAACAAAATATTTTGGCAGAGTATGGATTAACACAATATCTACTTAGTATATTATTTAACTGACCGAAAAAAACTTAGTAAATATTTTAATAGCAATTTCAGTTTCAATTTTTTCATGAGGTATGTAGTGACTGACAACCTAGGACGATGTATCACAACATCGTCCTAGCTGACAACATTGTTTATTGTTGACAGATAAATGTCCAATGTCCATTGGCGTCATATTTAATCTGTGACTACTGACTACTGACTGTTCACTGTGAAGCATGTGAAGTGTGATCCAGTGTAGCCAACTTAGGAGATTTCCCCGCAAATTTAGGGGATAAAAAATTGTGCCGGGAATATTTTAGGGGGGAAAAATATTTAGGAATTTTAGGAGTTTATAAAGTTTCGCTTAAAGTATTGCAAAAATTATAATATATCTTTAAATATCATTTGTATAATTTATCCTTTTATTATTATTAATAAATTGTTATATGTCATTATTATAATAACAACTATAAATAAGTTTTTTACACTATTTGTAAGCATTTAAAATAAAAAAAATAGATAAAATCCTATATTTTTCAAATTGTCAGTTTGCCCTAACACTCCTTGTGTTAGGGGTTTTTGGAATTACTCTTTAGGGGGATAAAATTTCAAGTGTTGCCACTGGCAGCACTGAGTATGAACGTAAGTTAAAAGTTTTGCGTTGACTCGGTGAGGTGTGCCGTGTGGTGTTGTGAATTGTGATAGCGTCGGTTATAATGGCTTTTTACAATTTTGAATATTTTCTACTAATACTCTGTTTATCGTGTGTTGGTAAGTGACTTTTTGTATTAAATAGAATAAAGTGACATTGAAATACATAAAAATATGGATTCGTTGTCTTATACTACCGGAACGCTTGTTTCAATTGTTAGTGTTTACTACTTGTGACGAAGTACGACACACCCTATTTATTATTTTCAAAAGAATATACCGTTATATTTATGTAAATTCATGACAATTTTCCTAGCTTATATTTAAAATTTCGTTGGAAGTTAATATTTTCATTTTTAATAATAAATTTTACTCTTATCTACATAGTATTATTAACGTATTCCAATAAAACGCGATACATTGCGAATTGCGATTTTTAAAAAAAATCTTTTTCAACATTTAAAATTTAAAGATGGCTAAATAAGCGGGAACTTAAGTACCTACCTATATTAATATCGATCGATTTCGCGCATCATTGTACAGAAGCCGGAAGAAGGGGTGATTTTCAAAACCGATAGTAACATGATAGTACAAACTTACCCTCGAAAGCCATTTGTTTTATAATATATGTAATTACGCGATAAAATCTATTTGCTTTATTGCAGTATTTAACTTAATTTATGGTATGCTATTATATATTCGGCTCCCCTCTCGTGGTACGTAAATAAAAGAACCAGTGTACTTATAAATGTTTACTAGCGGCTCACCCTCGCTTCGCTCGGGTTCGCAAAACAAAATCATGTCTATCCTTCGGGAACCGTAAATTTTTCCGGGATAAAAAGTAGCCTATGTGGTTTTCCAGACTATAATCTATCTTTGTGCCAAATTTCATCCAGATCCATTCAGCCGTTCTGGCGTGAAAGTGTAACAAACATCTGTACATACTTACAAACTTTCACATTTATTATATATGACATACAGATTAGTTAAGTAAATAATAATAAAAGTCAAATTCAATGTTGTAAATATAATACTTTTATATTACGTAACCAATGGCCAACTTTGATGTTCAAAATAATTTTTACTTTAAATAAATTTAAAAATAATATATTTATCTTCTTTATGGTATACGCTAGTTACTGTTTTTTTTATTTTAGGGTCAATGTGTCTCACTCTTCTAAAAACTTGCTTTACTGGTAAAAACTAGCCAAGTCAAATCTAGAACTTCAATTTATCCTATGTTATCTACTCTGTGTAAATAATTCGATTGTTAAAAATTAAGAAGTTCTATTGTTAAAAAGCAAACAATTTTGTAGCAGAATCAACAAGAAATTGTGTTTTAAATTTATTTAAGAATGTTGTATGTTCTTATGAAAAAATTTTGAGGATTATCTACAAAACTTGGCACCCATTTAGATCTCAATTCTTTTATCGGTGAAGTTGACTACCACACATATTCTTAATATTGAACTTGGCTCCTATTTTCACAGAGACACAAAGAGAAGTAAAATATTAGTATAAAAAGAGTATATACATTATACAGTTATCATGTTTTTATTTAATGTCCATTTTTTTATATATACCAGTTTCATGGTTTTTTGTAGGTACTATGAATACACTATTATTATTTGGAGAGCGGGTATGGTTTTTTCGAACACTCAACCAACCACATTTTTTCTATGAATTTCTTGTACAGATAATTGCAAATTTTGTTAATGTCTTGCTAGTTTTTACCTGTGGCGCCTCTCACTTGTATACTATTTTAATTTTGTTTTATTTATTTATGTACCATAAAGTACATGTTATACAAAATAAAGTAACAAAATGTTGACAAAGGATAACTTATCTCTTTAAGAGATTTCTCAGAAACCCTTTGGAAGTGAGAAAATAAGTTAATTTAGTACAGTGTAGGTACAGTACAGCAGTAAACGGAATTGACTTAATATTAAAATATATTAACTAAATATTATAATTATACAAAAATATAATATACTAATATTATATGTAAATGCGAATGTTTGTTAGGATGTAAGGATGTCTGGATGTATATAGATGTATGGATGTTTGTTACTCTTTCACGCAAAAACTACTAAATGCATTTTAATGAAACTTTACAATGATATAGCTCATACATCAGAATAACACATAAGCTACTTTTTATGCCAGAAAAATGTACGTTTCCCGTGGGATAGATTTGTTTATGTTTTGCGAGTTTGAGCCGCTAGTACATTGAAATAAAAGTTTTATGAGCTTATATCCTTTGCAAGTTTCAAATCCTTTAGGTTGTTACAGCGTGAAGAGGTAACAAACCCACTCTAACATATCTGTCTGTCCGTCATAGATAAATAGAATATTTTTGTCTAAATTCTGATACATTTTTTCAGCCAATGGACAACGTACGCCTACGATTTCCCACATAACTCAACAACAAATTAGAGATATTGGAGGGCAAGTTGATTTGGACTGTTCTGTGCATTATGCAAACGAGTACCCCGTGCTTTGGGTAAGTAAATAATATAATAATTTGATATAAAACTTAATAACTAACTTACTAAGTTAAAATAACAAAAGAAAAAACCTCTACCGTGACCATGGATGCTGTAAAGCATTCGAAACGTCGGGAACCAAAAATCAAAAAAAAAATCAAAATAAATCCGCGAAATAATCCGAAAAGATAGTTTTATTTAAAAGAAAAAAAATTGTTCTAAAAAAAATTATAATCACCAATGGCGCATTTATTTCGATCAACTTCAAAATTATTTTAAACTAGCAATGCCCGCGGCACTGCCCGCGTCCAGATGTTCAAAAATCAAATTCCTAGGTTTTACATACTAGTATACTCTTACAATGTAGTTTTCAGTGGTTTTTCTGTGATGCGGTAACAGACAGACACAAAAATTCTAAAAACTTTAGATTTGGCCTCTGTATCGATAATAATGTCTATTTCAATAAGATTTTCCAAAAAATATTTAATGTACAGATTCGGCTTAGTTACAATATTATTATATGTATAGATTATTACTGACATACAATATTTTGCCGACTTAATAAAAAATATCATCACATCGGTAGCTTATTTTCGTAACATTTCTCCATAATAATAGCTGATTGCTTCAAAGTAAGCCACACACAACACAAGTTGAATTCAAGTCATACATGAATTGAAATATGTAATAGTAAACTAAATCTTTATAAGGAATCGATGATCAATGACCCCATGGTCTTTGTTCGTCTGTTCGTCATGGCCCCCATACCATCTCATTTATATGGTGTACCTATTGACTTAATAGATAAAAGAAGTTATAAAAGCTAAATAACGTCCGGTCAAAGTTTGTCCATTATCAAGGGGTGTTTACAGGAACAAAAATTGTGTGTGTGTGTGTGTGTGTGTGTGTGTGTGTGTGTGTGTGTGTGTGTGTGTGTGTGTGTGTGTGTGTGTGTGTGTGTTCTCTTGGGAAACCAAATGAAACGACTTCAAATCCTGGTCTCGCACCTCTGATATTCTCATGTGTAAATCATTTACAACATGATCACCACTTGTCTTACGGTGAAGGAAAACATTCTAAGGAAACCTGCATGTTTGAGGAACCTAGCTCGAAAGATATTAGTCCGTCAGCACTTGGCCAGCGTGGTGGACTATGGCCTGATGATGGCTCATGTTCATTGGAGACCCGTGCCCAGCTGTGGGACGTTAAAATGAGCTGAATACATATATTAACGTATTATTCAGTATAAAAGCTTATGAATTTGTTGTTTTATTGCTAAATTGATAAAAATATTTATGTTTTTATAATAACCCATTTATTGAGGTTGTAGGCTATCTAACATCACGACCTTTGTAAATGTAGCAATAACAGACGACGAAGTAGGTACTAAAGTAAGAAGACTGGCAAACACTTGCACGTTATTTACATATATGTACAATGTACATATATTTCATCCTCATTTTCACCCCCTTAAGGGATGATTTTCGAAATAACAAGTATCTTATGTCCTTTCCAGGGTCTCAAACGATCTTCTTACGAAATTTCATCTAAATCGGTTCAGTAGATCCAGAAATTACCCCCTACAACGTCACAATCTCACAAACTTTACCTTTTTACAAGTATATCAGTATTAGTATAGATAAACTAATGACTTACCGTAGACTTACGTCTGTAGGTACGTTTTATATAGATAAAAAAACGTATTTATTGTGGCGTACCTTAGGAGATAGACACATGCTATCGCAGACTTCTCTGTAGGCCATTTTTAAGATCTACAATTTTCTAGTACATTTTTGAGTTAAGGTTTAGTCAGCGTTAGTCATGGAATCGTACGAAAACGGTTTTTTTGACAAACACCGTCTAGGCTCAACGATTTTGTACAAAATATTTATAAATTATATACACAAATCTTACTCGTTTATCGATCTTTCTAATAGTGAAAACCGTATCAAGATCCATTGTGTGGTTTAGACGAAGTAAGCGGGGAAACAAACACGCAGACAGCGATTTTGTTATATATATGTACAATGTATTATTGTTATTTTGCTGTTTTTTTTTCTTTTTAGCTCAAACATGACCGTCTAAGATCTCAAGAGATACTCCCACTTTCCTCCAACTCTGGTTTGATAATACGCGATTCAAGATTTTCGCTAAGATTCGACGCAGCATCCGCAACTTATACTCTTTCAGTAAGTATCTATCTTAATTTATTTCTTTTACTTATAAATAATATTAAAAATAATATTTAATTTACATATTTGTGTCTTTACTTTCTAGGGAAACTCCTTTATAATATATTTTTGACGTTATAAAAAATATATGTACAAAATTTTGTAAACTGTGAAGTAAGAGATCTAATATAGTTACTTCAGAAATTTTAGGGTTCCGTAAAGCCAAATATTATGTCACAGCCATTTCACTCGGAAACTATTGATACTATAGAACTATGGAAAGCAAGTCTATAAGCAATCTTTGAATCAATTATTTAATTAATATTGCAGGCATTTCAATTGTTTAATTTAAATTTATAGGCATGCGGGATAACTTTGAATGAGATTAGACGCTAAATGTTGTAAACGTAAAAGTAGGACAGTGTGTCTGTGTTACGTACTTATACGATTTTTTAATTTATGTAAAACTAGCGACTCACCCTCGTTCCGCTCGGGTTCGTCCCTAGTTATGTTTTAACATATAGCTCAGATGATTTTTTTTTCCGCAGTAAAAAGTATCCTATATGTTGACTAGAATATATAAATTTCATCAACGTCTGTCTCGTGGTTTTTTCGTGATGCGGTAACAGACAGACACAAAAATTCTAAAAACTATAGAATTGGCCTCTGTATCGATAATAATGTTTATTTCAATAAGATTTTCCAAAAAATATTTAATGTACAGATTCGGCTTAGTTACAATTTTATTATATGTATAGATAAAGCTATAGGATTTTTTTTATAAGAGCTAAAATGTCGTCAAACTTTATTTGTTTGTTAGTTTTTTGCGTAAACAATTCCGACTTAGCGACACAAGACCTTTGATAACCTTTTTCATTTCATTATTTACTTTGATTAAATTCAATGTTCTAAATAACAACTATCTTTTCGGAATTTTTCCCCAAATTTATTTTGATTTGGCGTTCTCTCCCGTGACCATGATTGCTGCAAAGCATTCGAAATGTCAAATCAAAATAAATTTCCGAAAAGATAGTTTTATTTAAAACTAGTGACTCAAACTCGCTTTGCTTGGGTTCGTCCCTTGCTTGCTTCCCAATATAATCTTTCATACCCATTTTCACCCCCTTAAAGGATTATTCCGGGAATAAAAAGGATCCTTTGTTCTTCCCAGGATCCCAAACTATCTTCTTATCAAATTTCATCTAAATCGGTTCAGTAGATCCAGAGATTAACCCCTACAACGTCACAAACTCACAATTCAAAAACTTACAAACTTTAACTCTTTATAATATTAGTATAGAAGTATAGATATAGATGAATAATAAAGTAGACTATCAACTTACCCTAATTATTTTTTATAAATAAAAATATCTTGAGTTATTCCTTATAACATCAGATATCTGCCAGTGAATATCCCGTCAAAATCAGTCCAGCCGTTTCGTAGATTAACCGGAACAAACAGACTGACAGACAGATTGACAAAAATTAATAAAAATGTTTTGTTTTCCTTATATTTACAATACATTTTGTCATTACAAACAGACACTTTCACTTTATAGATTAACTAAATCAGGAATCAAACCCGGAATCATTTTAATGTATTTAAAACATTTTAAAGTACGAGTAATATAAGCCAATTAATCTTCAAAGTCGGTGCAATTGAGTCTAATAAAGATAATTGACGCTCACCTTAAGATTTTCGTTGCTTTGTTTTGTTCGTTTTTCTTTTTTTTGGTCGTTTTTCATCTCAACTAATTATTTTAACCGATTTCATAAAAGACGGTTGTGTTATTTGTATGTTATGTGACTATTTTGAAATAATACTTACCACATACTATCTAAAGATCTGAAGTAGTAGCACTACTGTATGATAGTTCAGTACATAAGTTTTATTTGTATTAAATTTTCCAAATATTAAGTGAACACTTCCTTTTTGGGAAATAAAAGTGTAACATACAAACTTACAAACTCTATATTTTTTATATAATACAAGCGTCCCTAGGTAGTTTTAATTTTTTTGGAGCGGAACACTAATTCTTTTTCTAAAATAAAAGTAGCCTATGTTACTCCCTATAACATCAGCTATCTTCTAGTGAAAGCCCCGTCAAAATCAGTCCAGCCGTTTCAGAGATTATCGGGAACAAACAGAGAGACAAAATTTAAAAAAAAATACGTTTTTCTTATAATTACCGTATATAATTTCATATGCATTCAGTAAAACGCTGTTATTTTGACATTACAAACAGACACTTCAATTTTATTTATGTGTATAGATTTAATTCCTATTTTTTATTCCAGATCAAAGATATCCAAGAAACAGACGCTGGATGGTATCAGTGCCAAGTGCTGATATCTGTCAGCAACAAAATAACAGCTGAAGTGGAACTGCAAGTGCGGAGACCACCAATCATATCCGATAACTCCACACGTTCTATTGTGGCTAGTGAAGGAGAGAGTGAGTTCTAATTCCTATTTTTGGGGTTCCGTACCCAAAGGGTGTCAACGGAAACCTATTACTAAGCCTCCTCTGTCCTTCCATCTGTCTATCAGCGGGCTCTATCTCATGAACTGTTATAGGTAGATAGTTGAAATTTTCACAGAGTGTGTTTCTATTGCTGCTAATAATATTTATTTTATCGTATTTTTTAAGTATTAGTTCTCTGTAGGATTTTTTTAAATATCTATACTAATATTATAAAGAGGAAAGATTTGAGTTTTTGTTTGTTGTACAGAATAGGCTCCGAAACTACTGAACTGATTTAGATGAAATTTGCTAAGAAGACAGTTTGAGATTCTGGGAAGAATATAGGATAGTTTTTATCCCGAAAATCATCCCTTAAGGGGGTGAAAGTGGGGATGAAAGTTTGTATGGGGAATCAACCTAGTTTATAATAAAATCCGTTAGCTAATATTATTTATTAACATTTATTTACTTATTATTCAGTATATAAATTGTCATTTATAATACTACTTTAAAACATAATTGGCTTCATGTTTAGTTCTATGATACTCTGTATATAATATATATGTATCATTCCTTAGTCAGGTTGACGATTTTACTTTAAAAATGTTTTTTTTAAAGGTGCTCAAATGGAATGCTATGCCGGGGGATTCCCCCCACCAAAGGTCTCTTGGCGTCGTGAAAACAATGCCATTTTGCCCACCGGTGGATCCATATATCGGTATTTTTTTTTTAAATCATATATACATCGATTAGCTTTAAACTTAATGTATGGGTGCTGGTTTTTTTGCTGTTTTAAAATTTTTAGTTCATTTGTGTTGGATATTTTTGAGAATTATTAGTGTGTGTATGTGTGGCACAAATATTTTTGAAGTTATATTCCTTTTGGGACGTTTGGAAAAAATTATGAGAGTAAAATTTTTACTATGCGCGCGCACACCGACAGCCTAAACGCGACATGATAAAGTTGGCTACATTTCTTTTACAAACAGAGAGTTGTGACATACGGGATGAAATTATGTATGTAGTATGCAACGAAGGAAGTCGATTTATACTTTATACCAAAGATATTATCCCATTCCGGAATCGATTATGAGGATATTATAATTTTGTATTCAGACCATTTTTAACGTCCCACTGCTGGGTATGGGTCTTCCATCAGAACAAGGGGGATCAGACCAAGTGTGGACGGATTGAACGTGTCTTTTTAATACTCGCTATATTCTCTCAGACATACAGGTTTCTCCACGATGTTTTCCTTCACCGTAAGACAAGTGGCAATCATGTTGGAAATGATTCGTACATGAAAATATCAGAGGTGTGAGACCCGGGATTTGAACCCGCTTCACTCGGATTCCCAAGAGAATGCGCTACTACCGGGCTATTGTAATATATCCAAAAGGAAATAACTAATAAATATCATTCATTTTCAGTGGAAACATCCTAAAGATCACAGCTGTACACAAAGAAGATAGAGGCACATATTACTGTGTAGCGGAGAACGGTGTGGGCAAAGGTGCCCGCAGGAACATTAACTTGGAGGTTGAATTTGCACCAGTCGTGACAGTCCCACGCCCACGCTTGGGTCAAGTGAGTATATTTTGATCCTCCTATAATCGAACCAAATTAGTCAAAGTGTATAATCTAAATCCGTCCATCCAATTTAACGTGAAGGCTCAGTAATAAACATACACACATACAAACATTCATCTCCAATTTCACCCCCCTTAAGGGATGATTTCCGTGATAAAAAGTATCTCCTTCCCAGGGTCTTGAAATATCATACAAAATTTCATCTAAATCGGTTCAGTAGATCCAAGACATTATCCCCTACAACCTCACAAACTCACAAACTTTAACTCTTTATATTATTAGTATAGATGATAATAATTATAATTAAATATTATATTACTTTCCAGGCCCTTCAGTACGATATGGACTTGGAATGTCATGTGGAAGCATACCCACCACCGGCCATCGTCTGGGTCAAAGATTCTGTGGCTTTATCTAACAATCAACATTATAGGTAAGTACATTTTACATGTATGTCTTTACTAGCGAACTGCCTTTGATTAACTCGGGTTCGCCTCTAGAACAAAAACAAGTTATCCCACGGGAATCGTACATTTTTCCGGGATAAAAAGTAGCCTATGTGTTATTTTGATGTATGAGCTGTATTATTGTAAAGTTTCATTAAAATCCATGTAGTAGTTTTTGAGTGAAAGAGTAACAAACATTTATACATTTGACGACACGTTTGGCTCAGTTTGAAGTGCCAGTGCAGTACTTGCTGTGCCAGCGATCTCGGATTCGAGTCGCGCTGGGGACATTCGTTTGTGATGAATACGAGCGTTTGTACTCCAATCATGGGTGTTTATATTAATATTATGTATATATGTATTTAAAGTTATATATGTGTAGTGTAACTATCTGGTATCCATAACACAAGCCTCGTAGCTTACCATGGAATTAGATGGTGCCGTGTGTTAATGTCCCAATATATTTATTTATTTATATTTAATATGTTCTTTTGTTTGTTTCCAGGATATCTCACTTCGCAACAGCAGACGAGTTCACAGACACGACCCTCAGAGTGATAACTATTGAGAAACGGCAGTACGGACTATTCACTTGCAAGGCGAAAAATAAGCTGGGCTCTGCCGAAGGAGACGTAGAACTGTTTGGTATGTTCATATATTTTATAATATTAAATGACCAAATCTTGTATATATATATATATAAATTTTTTTCGTGTATCCCGATAATGGCTCTAACGATTTGGATCAAGTTTTATGTTTAGATAGTTTTAGGTTTTGCTTTATAAGTTTATCTATATAGGTGTCTTTTCTAAAAAAAACAATGCAATTTTTTATATCTTTTCGTAAAGAAATTTAAAAAAAAGCTAAGCTCAAAGCTTTGTCAAAACTTTATCTAGGTACATATTACTATATGTATAGATATAGTGTAGAGACTAGTTTTTGTTCGCGGCTTCGCTTTCATGATAGATACGTTCGTAGAAGTAGATATTTATACTAATATTATAAAGAGGTTAAGTTTGTGACGTTGTAGGGGGTAATCTCTGGACCTACTGAACTGATTTAGATGAAATTTGGTAAGAAGATACTTTCAGACCCTGGGAAAGACATAGGATACTTTTTATCCCGGAAATCATACCTTAAAGGGGTGAAAAATGCGGACCCGAGCAAAACGAGGGTGAGTCGCTAGTATTTTATATAACACGCACTTACTAAACAAATGTTTGTGAACCACTGTCAGTAGGCAAAGAGGTCAATTGTACGAAATTCTTTCTGCTCCGTGGCTTAACTGTGTTAGCTTTAGTTATTCAGAGATGTTGTTTTTTACAGATTTAAATTATTTAAGAATGTTATTTCTATCTGTGTTAAGAGATCGTTTGCTTGGATTTTTTTTTAATAAAATGTTGGTATGTTTCGTAGTTTTTTCTTAGTTCTTGTTTTTATATTGGCTTCAGTATATGTTTAAATATAATAAATAATTAAAATATAAAAAATCAAATAATATATACATCAGTGACTATATTTTTCTGCTGTATATGAGACTGGGTAGCTTAAAAAAGTAATTAATAAAATATAAAAAATACTATTGGCATTGTGTTATTGCTTAATTATTTAAATATTTAAAAAAAATAAAGTGTTAATTTGTATAAACTGAGGAAATGTAACATGAAATGGCTATTTTGTTGTTTTTCTTTTTTTAACTAAAAGTAGTTTGCAGTTAACAATTTGTATGTTTGTTTTTACTATTTGTTCATGTTATGTGATATTTTTTCTATCTATTAATCAATTTTCATATTAAATTTAAGATTTTCTTTTTGAACGATGGACTTCGAACTAGAAGTTGCTTCATTTTAAGTTATAGCTGTTGATTTAATTGAGGCAGTGGTGGCCCAGTGGTAACGCGCTCGCTTGAGAAACCAAGTGAAGCAGGTTCAAATCCTCTGAGATTCTCATGTGCGAATCATTTCCAACATGATCACCACTTGTCTTAACGGTGAAATAAAACATCGTGAGGAAACCTGCATGTCTGCTGAGAGAACCTTGTAAGTTTCCGAAAGACATGTGAAGCGTGTTGGACTGATTCCCTTGTAGTAAAGGGAGGCCCACCCCCACGTTAAAAAAAGATCGAATAAGTTGGCTTAATTTTTTTTATTTAGTTATTAATTGGCTTGTCTAGTTTTATTTTTTCTTTATATCCATAATATAGCATGCATATTTGTTTTGCGAATTAGAAACGATTATCCCCGTGTGTCCGCCCGCGTGTGGGCAGGCGCGCTATGGGGGCGCTGCCGCCATACAAGTGGACCTGGTGATGGGGGTCGTGTTGGTGTTCGCTGTTATGAGGTATGTATGGGGGTTGGGGAGGTATGTATGTGTTTAGGGAGGGCTAGGTTAGATGCAGAGGGGTATGGGGGGGGGGGGGGTTGTTAAGGAGTATTATTATGAATGTACTGGCGTATTTTGGGGTATGTTGTGTATAGACCTTGGGGGTGGGGGAGGTATGTATGTATTTTTTTGGGATTTGGTTATGTATACAGAGGGGGAGATTGGGGGGAGGGGGGGGGGGTTAAATTAGGTTTAGGGAGGGGTAGGAATGGTACAGTTATGGAAATAAATAATTTACTTAAACTAAATAAAAGAAAATTGGAGTATGTTAATTTAATGATGAATTAAAGAATGCTGTGTTTCATCGAAAACGGTAATTAATACGTACTTTTGCATCTATAAATATAAGAGATTTTTTTAAATGCCTGTGTAAAGCATGAGTATTGACTATTCAGTAATTATGCCATTGAATCGTGTTTTTTTTAATAATTGAAAATTCTGTTTTTGTATGCAGCTTCTGGCCGTGAGCTTTGACATTTGTTTATTATTTTATTATCTAATTGTATGGTATCCATAGAAAAACTACCGCCATCTTTTTCCAACGTATCAATATGTGTACTAAAAAAATATTAATAAATATTATTTATAGTAAGGAAATATTATATTTGTTCGTTATATCCGATTTTTTTTTCACATTAGACAGCCTGTCAACAAATCGGACAGACTTACATACATTTATATGTAATCAAATTTAATGCGGGTGAAACCGCGGGGCACAGCTAATATTTAAATAAAGTAACATATTATTAATATTTAAATAATAATTTAGCATTTTCTTACACAGAATCGCCAATACCAGACATTAATTTTCCCGGACTGAGACGAGACCCGCAAATCTACGGTAATTCGGCATCGCGGGTACGAATCCCTTTCTATTATATGATCATTATAATGACATATCTTGTTTGTTAGAGTTTTATATAAATAATTGGATGATTAGAATATTTTAAATAGATTTATTTTCAGTGTTTAAGTATTGATGACCATATTATTTTTTATTCTAAAAATGTCTCAACTTAATTTTTTGAAAGTTTTTTTCCAAACGAAAGCATTATCGGGATTAAATATATCCTATATGATAATTAGAAACATGATCTAGTCTTTGTGCTAAGTTTTATCCAAATCGGTTTAACAATTTGCCAGTGATTGGGCAACAAACATCCAAACATACATTTATATAATATTAATAAGAACACTGAAAAAGAGATACGATATTTGTCGTTAATGATATATTTTTTTTTTAATAATGTAATGGCATTTTATAAGACAATATTAGAATTAAATAGTACCTCTATGGTCGTCAATACCATGCTCGGTTGAAGCACTTCGTCGCTCTCAGTACTTATTTGTTCAAACCACCAATACTTTTACTTTACAGTGGAGTTTTTTCCTACTATTTAAAAATACTATTTAAAAAAACCTTATTTCTAAGATGTACAGACATTTATAAATAAAATCATTTCACATCTCTTTGGCTTTAAAAAAAGTAAAACATGTATTTAATACCAATAGAATTGACATTTATAAGTCAATAATTCTGTAAAAAAACACTCGCTCAGTAAATTGGTCGTTTGGACAAATAAGTACTGAAAGGATGAGTTTGATGGAAACAAATCCATTTAAAATAGTCTTCACATAGAAATTAAGGTTTTTTTTTTAATAAAATTTATTGTAAAGCACTACATAGTATAAGTACCGCTGTGAAGTTCGCAGCAAATGAAATAGTATATAAAATCTATGCATTATAAAGTACTGTGATTCTCGGCTTTTTATAATCGCTGAACAGATTTTGATGAAGTTTGGCAAATATTAAGGAAATAGATCAGACGGATATATAGGCTTTTTGGGCTGCAGCTCGGGGTCCCTAAGATATAAGGGGTCCTGTTGAAACCAATGGATAATATTGTGAAATATATGTGTTTCTCCGGCTCATAGATTATCTATATACTAAACTTCATCCAATTCGGTCCAGCTGTTTCAGCGTTTAAGAGTAACAAACATACGCATACAAAAATTCACATATTCAATTCTCATAGCGGCATTTTATAATACGAGTGCTATTTAAATTGAAATTTAAACGTTTTTTTTTTTATATGAATTTAAAACAAACACGTCAAAACGCTTTTTTTATCTGTAAAAAGGTTTTAAGATCTGATATCGATATTTAAGAATAATTTATAAGAAATATTCTAATTCAATCATTGATATATAAAAACATAGATACACACTTCCTAACAAGTATCTCTTCAAAAAGTGGCATCGTCAAGTGACGTTAGTTGAAACTAAAGGATAAAATTAAAAAATCCAAAGCTCTAATTGTCTAAACACAAATTCGAACTTACGCACACAACATAAAGTACTTTTTTAAACGAAACAACGTGCGTTTTAATTTTGTCATCCGAAAAGCAATGAACAAACGAGATTTGTAAAAAGCGTATAATTTGTAATTGTGCACCTTTTTTTGAGGACACTTTTGAGTTTGAGTTGAGTTTTTTTATATTATCAATGAAATCCGTATTAAAATTGCCATAAAATTTGCACTTGAAGATAATATTTTCATGCTAATTTTTTTTTAAATTTTCGAAAGCGTGATTAAAGAATCTCAGTTCTTTATTAAATTAATTTTTCATAAATAATGACTCAAAAGACTAATTTTTCTATATTATATGTATATTCTACTTATCTATATTACGTCAGTAATGCGTTCGAATTCCGGTTGGTACATATTTTGTATTTAAAGCATTTAATATAAAAGAAAAAATACCTACCCTCTATTTAAAGAATTATTTTTTCTTTATATTAGATATAACTTCAACAAAAAGGATTCATGCTTCTTTGACAATTTAGTCATCAGTTTTTTGCTGATATTATTAGGGTCACGAGTTCGAATCTCGTCGAAGGCAAAATCAACGTTTCTTATGTTTTCTTTTTCTATGCTAGACCTAATAAATACATTTTTTCTTATAAATGTGAAAATTAACGATGTACTTTAAACTGATATCTTAATACAAACTACGTACAAATAAAGCTAGTTTAGATTTTTTATATTGTTTAGAGACGTTTTTTATACTCTGTAAATTAAAATGGCGGCGTTTTATTGTATTGTTTATTGTAATAGCACATTTTTTTAACTTAGTTTATTATAAATTATCTACAAAAGAGCTATAAATGGGCATCGATTAATTTTGTGAGCTGTTTTTTTTTTTTCATTTTAGACTCTCATTTGGTGAGTGAGATTAAGTGAGATTTGATCGGGTCTTCCTCCACCTCGCGTGAGATTTACGCTATAGTTGTTTGAACTACATTCATTTTTATTAAGCATAAAAATAAGACATTCAGATAAAAAAATATCTATAAGATTTTTTAGCGGGCTAAATGGGACACTTCAAATGAAGTGAGAGAATAATTTGAAGTTGACTTCAGATTTTCAATTATTAAGTCCCTTTCAGTACAATGAGATTTTATGAGATTTTTCTCGACTGAATGTATGAATATTTACTTTGAAAAAAAAAACTGTATATGACACAATAAAATGTCGGCCGAATATAGAAAGAAGTTAGTATTTTGGACTTTTCTACTCTAGATATATAGGTTTTAGGATTTTATAAATGTCAATTCCTTAAAGAAAATCCCGTGTGTGTACTTTTTGATATTTTTATATATTGCCAGCTATATAGTTGTAAGTTGTTGTCCAGACGAAGAAAATAAAAAAAAAGAAGTAAAATACAGGTTATAAATATTTACAGATGTAAGTTTTTTTTTCAAAATTTATTATTATATATATTTATATAATTTATTTAATGATTTATTTTAATGGAATAATTATAATATTTTATTACAATGTCCAATAAAGACAATAAATCTGGGATAAAATAAATAATAAAAAAAAACTTCGTCTGGTGCAAAGGATGAAAAGCTAAATTATTATTATTAATATTAATTAATAATAATTTTCTTAGTTCGTGTGTTTACAAGTCTATATAGATGTACCTGTACCTTTATATGTATATGAAGCGGTCGGTGCAAAAATGGCCTAATTTGTAAAATTGTCGTTTGTATATATTACTAGCGAGTTACCCTCGCTTCATTCGCTTATTTCTACACTATTGCTTTATTTAAAACCGAAACGGTTTTAATCAGAGCGCAGATAGCAACTTTTATTTCTTCCTTCTGTCCTGTTCCCAAATTTAATTGGAGTAAGAATATATAAACTTATTTTTTCTTCCTTCTGCCCCATTCCCAATTATATTTGGAGAAGGAAGAAAATAGAAAATTTTACTACTACAATTAATTATTATGATATATAAGAATTTTTAAAATCGTATCAGTAGTTTCAGTGTTACCTCCTACAACATACAAACAAACATATATACAAACTTTTATCTCTTTATCATATTAATATGCATATGTAGACCATTTTTGCGCAGAAAGTCCTATATTTAAACACTGCCCCATGAATCTCCTAGTGAGAGATATACACACAGTTTCCATAATGATTACCAAGCTTTTTTGTAATATTAAGTGCAGTTTTATAGCTTATTCATATTATATAGATCAGAAGCTAGAGGTGAATAAATGCTTTAAAGGTATTAGTTTGGAAGTAGTGCCTATATTGTCGTTTGTCTCATAGACTATATGATTTTTTAAGATATTTCGTGGATACAAAGTGTTTTTTTTTTCTATATTTTTTTTTAATTTGACTTATAACATTTTGTTTTGATATAGAATAAAGCAATAATTTTTATAATGTTAATGTACTTTTTTATAACCATTTAGTGGTTTTTTTATTATCCACGATTGAATTAAATTTATATAGGTATATTTTTTTTAAAAGATCCAGTGTAATTCCATTTTTTTTTTTAATGTATAATTATATTAAGTTTAGCGTTTAGTGATTTGACTGTTTATTCCATCCATTTTTTTTATATATATATTTGTCATTTTTTTAAGTAAATGGCATCTTTTATTCTCGTCAGTAGTTTTCAAATAGTTCAGTCTTGTGTGTGTTTTTTTAAGTGAAAACTTCTATAGACAGGTTTGTTTGGATGTGGAGGAAATTCATGTAAGTCGCCATCGACATGGTCACGTGACGTGTTAACGCTAACACTCAGAGTGCCGATAGATGTCACAACCAGATAAATGTGAACAGTTTTAATTTACAAATTTTAATTTAAGATCAAACAATTAATTTGAATATCCAAAAATAACAACTGTTTGTTTATAGTTTTAAGTTTTTCTCTTCTGTCGGCACTCCTAATGACTGCATTTTTCATTCTTTTTAAATAAAATTTCAATATTTTAGAACTTATATTGTCACAAACTTACAGCGTTTGAAAGAAAAGTGATATTTTGTGATTTGTGATAATGAAATATTATTTTAGCGAAATATTCCAATTAAATGCTCATTTGCGATATATGTATGTATGATATTCATTGTATGTATAATTTGCGATATCCAATGTTTTTAGCGATTTTTTTTGTAATAAAGGTTTTCTATAAAATTTTGTTTGTTTTTTTTTCACACTAAATCCACAATAAATTCCACAAATCATCGATACTCTCACTGAGACTAGCCAGCTGCAGGAGATATTATACACTATAATGCAGACACAACGTGCACTCTACTCCTCTCACTCTCTTACTCCGGTGGAACGATACTTGGACATGATGGCTCCCAACTCGGGGTTGTTACTGAGATATTCTTAACAGAAAGACCCAATAACTAAACTTGACTTTATACTTATTAAATTTTATGAAGTTTTACCACGGTCAAAAACAGTCACTCAAATTTTTTTTAATGCACGACGAATATGGCAATATTCAACATAATTTAATATAAACTTTTACAAACTAGAATTTATTAACAGTTTTTGAATCAATGCCATCTATCGTCCATTCAAGCAAGCAAACAATAAGCATGGGGTCTCATCACGAAGAAAGAAAAATTAGTTCAAATAAATGTCAATAGATGACGTTACATGTATCGGTTTGTTATTAAAGTTGTGTTAAATTAATAAAAGATAAAAATAGATATATATATATATATATATATATATATATAATAAGTTGTCTTATATTAATAAAAGATAAAATATTTTAAGTGAAGGGAAAAGAATTAAAGCGCTCGTGAACTTAATTTGCGTAATTTTACTGATTATTGAAATATTATCAGCAATCAGATGATGTGTTTGTAGTGTACATTCACAGATGGCGCTGTCACTTTTTATTAATTTACTAGCATTGCCCGCGGCTCCGCCCGCGTTCAGATGACCAAAAACTAAATTCTTAGGTTTTACATATTAGTATACTTTTTCATTGCAGTTTTTGTATTTTTTCTCAGAAATGAGGTATTTTTCCGCGGTAAAAAGTATCCTATATGTTGGACCCGGATAACCAGCTATCATCATACCAAATTTCATGAAAATCGCTCCAGTGGTTTTTCCGTAGTAAAAGACACAGACAAAAATTCTAAAAACTGTAGATTCGGCTTCTGTATCGATAATAATGTTTATTTCAAAAATATTTTCCATAAAATATCTAATGTACAGATTCGGCTTAGTTACAATTTTATTATATGTATAGATTTATCACGGTTAAAAATGTTTAAAATCACAGATATCTTTATTCGAATGCAGGATGAATTTTACAATATTTACCAAATGTTACGCACATATTTTTAATTCAAACAGTTTAACTATTATTAAGCTATTGCATAGCTTCTATTGCGGGCCTTGAGCGTGGGGACCGAATCCAGAAATTCCGTAACGAAAAAAACCTAACACCCCCCACTCCGACCGGCACAGCGGTGATACTTCCATCTATCGATAAATACCAGAACTTTTAATGACTTTTTGAAACATCACGCTTGTCTCTTTAGTTCAGCAACCCGCCTTTAGGTGGCATTGGTTGTATTGGAAAACTACCTTAATCAGCTGTTTGTGAGAAAGTATATAGGTGTACAGGTATTTATTATCTATGTACAACAGTGAATATCTGTACTCGTATAATTTGTGTACAAAGTGTTTTAAATATGAATAAACAAAGTGCATTTATTAATGAAGAAAGTCAAGGAAAAAAATACTGCATTAATAAAATAAATAAATAATTATAATTGCATAAGTTGATAAAAAATGCTATGCAATAGCTTTACCGCGGCAGTCTCCGAGTTCCACATTTAATTTTTCAATCAAGCAAACAAAAATAGCCCGAATAGCGCTGCCCAATTTCTTTGCATGGGATGAGGCATCTGCACTTAGTTATGTGATGTAATATAAGTAAAACAAAATAAAGTAATAATTGAACCCATTTTATTTATATTATATATAAGTAAAAGTATACAATTTACACCTTACACTAAACCTGTACATTCAACGTATGTTCTAATATCTAATCTTAAAATAAAAACGATAAATATGATATTTGCAAATTCAATATCTTTGAGCAAATCTACTTTACTATATTTAAAATAAAGAGGTAACGTTTTGTTTGTGACAAAAAATATTGGGTGTTAAAGATATAAGGTACAATGTTTTTTTTTACAGTAAACCTTACGTCAACTTGGAATCGAACCTGTTAAAAATACCAGATGAGCTTTAATCATATTATTCAGGCAAACCATAAATAAGAATTTGTAAATTTCTAAGGACTTTTTTTTATCATATTTTTAGTTTACTTTTAAAATTTTTAACTTATCATGAGACACCAAAACTGATCAATTCATTTGACAATAATTTTCGTATACTTAATCGTATGTGGAATATTTCTATTGTTAATTTATAAAGCCGTGTAATACTTTAAAAATTTCAATAAAAGTCTATAATTTCATCTAAGTTGTAGCAAATATTTACATGCAATAACTTTTACAACCATATCATTAGTAAAAAAATTCCAATATCGTCCCTTATACTCCGACTCCCCATACATTGTGTATGGTGATAGTGTAGACATAGAGGGTGATCTGAGTGTTTGTTTGACAGCTGTCAGCTTAAAACAACGTAACGGCGCGACAGAGACAAAACGAATGTGCGGATAGAAATCTTCTGTATTAGTTGAAATACGATTAATGAAGATACATTTATAACAATTTTAGTTCCATTATAATATTGTAATTTATAATAAATTATAACATTATAATTTTTTTACATTCCGTTTATAGATTCAAATTGAAATAAAGACAGGTATTGGCCGCACATTCGCTTTATCTCTTTCTAGAGAGTGGTCGATTTCATGAGAGTATTGATCAGTCCATACTCTATGTCGAGGCGATAGCGATCTTATTTGTCAACTCAATTGACCAACTATTTGTTGATTTCAAAGCAACTAAAAATCTAATTTTATTGTTAACTAGCGACTCACAATCGTTCCGCTCGGGTTCGTCCCTACTTAGGCTTTAACGTTTAGTATAGATTTCTCAGAAATGAGATATTATCCCGCAGTAAAAAGTATCCTATATGTTGACCCGGATATCCTATCCGGATAGCTATTATCACACTAAATTTCATCAAAATCTGTCCAGTGGTTTTCTCGTGATGCGGTAACAGACAGACAGACAAAAATTCAAAAAACTATAGATTCGGCCTCTATAGCGATAATAATGACTATTTCAATAAGATATTCCAAAAAATATTTAATGTACAGATTCAACTCACTTAGAATTTTATTATATGTATAGATTGAAAATTAATGAGCTTTTCAGAGCTAAAACCAGGTGTCTTTTTAGAGAACTTATGTCTTTGAATTATTAATTATGTTTATGTAATTTCAATAGCCCTGATGTAGTGCATCTAGTCTAGACCAAATCATGTTATTAGCTAACTTTGGTGACTGAGCTTAGTCTACAACGAACTACGTCAAAAAACATTGATATATAAAAACATATATACACATTACCTAACAAATATCTCTTCAAATAGTGGCGTCGACATGTGACGTTAAGTCAAACCAAATTGTCTAAACACAAATTCGAACTTACGCACTCCACATAAAGTACTTTTTTAAACGAAACAACTTGCGTTTTAATTTTGTCATACGAAAAGCAATGAACAAAAGAGATTTGAAAAAAGCGCAATTTTTACTTGTGCACTTCTTTTTGAGGACACCTTTGACTCATTGTGTATTTTGAGTTTTTGTATATCAATGCAAATAGCATTGGATATTGTTACATAAGTGAATATCAGCCTGCTTTGTCTATATTTATTATTATTAAACGTAATTTAGATGATCACTAAAGTTGTCGATGCGATGATAATATTAAACTTGGATAGAAATCGAACTCGCGACTAGCTATATAGTAGTCAGTGCCACTCAGATTTCAAATGTGATGATATGAAAAAGGACGGATACAATATTTCAATAAATACTGAATTTTCCCTTAACAACTAACATGTTTTGAGAATATTATATGTAGGTACTAGTGGCTTAGCTATGGCAATGATAACAATGTGGTCGCATGGGCCCCTGATTCAAAGGGGCCCCAGCGGAAAACGAACGATTTTTTTATTTTAAAACATTTTTTCGAGGACTAGATAGGATATTTATAATATTAAAACCTAGCTTTCAGGTGTATACTGCCCACTAGCCGAATTCTCGTTCAACGCTCGGCATCACATTCATTTTCATAATAGGCAAAGGGCACTTCAATTTTTTTTTACATTGGGGCCCAAAAAACTAGTTACGCCACTGGTACGTACATATTATCATACATATTATTTTTCTTTCTCTACAATATTATATTTTACTGATTAGATATTCCATAAATATAACACTCTTAAAAACCTTTCAACTGCATATTTAATAAAAATTAAAAGAAAATCAAACTGTCCATTTGTATAGAAAAATAAAATAAGTTGGTACTAATAGCCATATGTAAAATTCGTAATTTTAAGAATTACCCGTTTTAACATTGAAATTGTAACATGAAATGCCCATATATGGAAGTTATAATGTCGCTCTAGAACCTACTTTAAAAAATGCGAGTAAAGACGGTCCAGGACAGATAAACTATGAGTAGGATGAAAAGGATCCTCACTATCTGGTGCAGATAGTACAATCTGAAACAAAAAAATAAGATTACAATTATAATTATGTAAGTTTCATAGTGTGTTTGTTTGTTTGTTACTTCTTTACGGCTCACGCTGTAACAGTTTTGAGTTAAGTCCAGAATAAAGATAGTTGAATCGATTTGACAAATTTTTTTCTTAAATGTTCTTAACAGACCAAATAAGGTTTACAAATTACAATACAATAAAAAATTTGAATAAACATACAGATCAGTTCATTCCGACATATTAGTTTTGTCGAAAATATTTGAATACTCTATTACTATTTTATTTTTCCCTGTATCAGTACCAGGCAATGGAAGCCTAGTGGTATCACGCTCGCTTGTTCACGGGTTCTAATCCCGGGTCTGTAATACCTGCAAATCGCTTCCAACATGATTGCCACTTGTCTTACGGTGAAGGAAAACATCGTGAAGAAACCTGCTTATCTGAGAAAACCTAGCAAGTTTTCGAAAGATATGATCAGTTCGCTCGAATTTAGCTAGCATGGTGGGCTATGGCTTGATTCCTCTCTTATTGAAGGGAGGTCCACCCCCAGCAGTAGGACGTTTAAAAGGGCTGAATACAAATTTGTTTTACCTTTTCCATTTGATCCTGGCTTGTGGTAGAGTTTCGTCGCCTTCCTTGAACAGATAGCGGCGTATACCCGCGAGGTACGAATCGAAGTAGTCGTTCCAGTCCACCTCTGCCATACTGAATGGGAATATCTGGAAAATATTATACATATTAAATAGTACTATATATGTTTGTACGTGTGTATGTTTGTTACTCCTTCACGCTAAAACGGCTGGACGGATTTGGATGAGATTTAGTACTCAGATAGGCTATGAACTGGAGTAGCCCAAATGCTATTACTTACCTAAGGAGGGTCGCTAATCTGCGATATATTATGTTTAATATAAAATGCTAAAAGATTTTCCGTCGATAAGCAGATGCGTGAAGGATGATCTAATTTCGGATCTTAGAGTTAGACTATTATTAGCAGGCACGTTACAATTTTTATGGTTAATATAAAGTATCACGCAGAATTCGAACTCACAACCAACTCGCAATCAGCCAGCGTGGTGGACTTTGGCCTGATCCTCCTCGTATTGAAGGGAGGCCCACTTCCAGCAGTGGGACGTAAAAAAAGGTTGAAAAATATACAACAATTAGTACCTGTTTATCGGAATCTGATGTGTTCTCCCACAAATTCCTCGTATGCTGATTGCTAAATTTGAGCTCGCGCGTGCAAAAGTACATCAAGACGGCGGAGAATTTGTGTATCTTCCTGTACACTTTTAACATTCTGTAAAAAGAATATTATATTTATGAATTTATTTTTAAGGGTTTTAGTTTAAGCAAATGCCTGTCCTGTCATACCTTAGGCCGGCCATATATTATAAGAATTTTTTGTCAGAAAATGTCTGACGCCCGCCGGAAGGCACTCTGCTCGTATATTTTGCTCTAGACGCCGCATACTATCAGAATTCTGACGTGTCTGACGTACGCTTCTGATAAGTCTCGGATGCCGCCCATTGGACGTCAGAATTTTTTCTGATCAGAACGTTTGAGGGCGCTCTCTATACATTTTGTACTAGACCCCGTACACTTTTCAGAAATTCGCATCAGTTGTCGAACGGACGCCTCGAACATAAACTCATTGTCAGACTCGCTGGAGCGAAGTTTCTGCGGCGGACTTCAGATATTTTCTGACAGAAAAATCTTATAACTTGCGGCCGGTCTAAGCTAAATAATAACATAAGCCGGACCTTAACAAAATGGCAACCAAATTAAACCAAGGAGCACGAGGAGGCCGACTTTGAAAAGCAAATATATGTAGGTACCTACATATATTTGCTACATATACTGTATACATATATGTGTATTGTATATCTAACATAATAAAGGAACAACATGTAGACAAAGGATAATAATTTATCTCTGTGAGATTTCTTCCAGACACTCTTATTACAGCTGATGTAATATCACGTTTGGCTTACTGCTGTTATAACGGCGAAAGATGGCATGCATTTTTCAAAAAAAATAATTAAAAAAAAAACTAACTACTATCGAAACTTTTCCCATTATATGCAAAATTTCGGTAATTGGGCGGCATTTTTTACTATGTCCAGGGGCGACGGTAAGATTGAATGCGGCACTGATTGCATGAGTGTTGATAAGTGTGGATGTTTGTCACGCTGAGACGGCTGGTCGGTCGTATTATGATGAAATTTATAACACAGATAGGCTATGCCCTGGAGTAACACATAGACTACTTAAGTGTAGCTAGAGGATTTTGCTCGTATTTCATAAGTAACTGTTATAGTTAAGTAAATTTACTCACTTAGGTTTCTTGCCAACACAAACCGCAAGGGCGTCGACTAAGGCGGCGGGAAGTAAGTGCAGGAAAAATATATAGATTTGGTTCATTAACGTTGATTTGTTCAACGTCACCGACGCGTACCTGTTAAGGAAAATATATTTAATAAAAAAAATATAATGTCTGTTATGTATATATGTACATGTGTGTACCTAATAATAAAATGTGCATATAAAAAAAGTGTGTGTATTTAAATACGCACGTAAGAAGTTATACTTATTTGTTTTTTTTTGTTTTTATTGTATTCGTATTCTTATCAGCAAACCCTTTCATTTGATATGCATATCATGGGGGTGCATAAAAAATATAGTCCACCATATTGGATTTACAATGACGTCACTTTGCTTAGCTCATCAAAACCTTTCATTTGATGCCCATACCCCAAAGGTTCACTATGGAAATGATAAAATCGCCATTTTGTAACGTCCGCCATATTGGATTAAAAATGGCGGCATTTATGTAATCATACATTGTCACGAACACCACACGTATTTACCAAATTTCAACTCAATCGGACAGTGGGAAGTGGGTCTAATGTAACTTACAAAATTTGATTACAGACAGACACCGGGACAGAAATAAAAGATTTTTACCAAACAGCGTTAGAGAACGGATGCTTATCGATCCTCTCCATATTGAGTCTGGTGAAATCGCCCCACGTGATCCTGTTCTCCACTGAGCTCACGTAGTTGAAGATAGGGGGTTCGGTTACTGTTCTGGAAAAATATATAGTATATAGTGGTTAGTTAATTCAAATCAATTTTTAAATCTATTTTCAATCTAACAAATGCGAAAGTTTGTATGTTTGTCTGTTACTATTTCACGCTAAAACGGCTGTGCGGGTTTTGATGAAATATAGTACAGAGGTCGACTATGACTTGGCCTAAAGTGACAATATATACATATGTACATCGGTACATATTTTAATATATATAATTTTTCTGTGCGTGTGTTTGTCACTTAACTTCTTATAAACGGCTGGGCCGATTTGGATGAAATTTTGTGTGTATATTTCAATGGGTTCTGGATAGTTTGAAAATACAATTGGACCCGGTAGGTGAGATCAAATTATTATCACTTATTCATATATACTTTTGTTTTAGAAGTTTGAACGCGGGCGAAGCCGCGGGTATTGCTAGTATAGTATATAGTACCTATATAGTAGTTTAGGATTTTTTCGACTTAGTCGATTAGTTTTGAAAAATGTTTATAAATTAGTCTTTAGAATTCTTAGATAATCCTTTTTTCCATAGGAAAAACGATATCAAAATCCGTACAGTAATTTTTGAGATTAGCCCAAAAAATACAAACGCAAGTTTAATTTATAATACACTAACAACGTCTATAGGTGTCTTACAGCCTAGATGTTACTCCAGCTCATAACTTATCTGTATTCTAAATTCCATCCAAATAAGTCCAGCCGTTTCAATGTTGGATTTACAAACATACATACACACAAACTTTCGTAATATATATAAGTAGTTAGATAGGTTACCTTTCCTGGTACTGTTTGCAGACGTTGTTGGCAGCAACCATGAGGCAGTTTACTACGGAGTCCACGGGGACCAGGTCAGCTGTCACCGACCCATCGCACTGCACCGTCCGAAGCATTCCGGTCACTGTAAATATATAAGACTGTATACAATTTAAGATACTAGAAAGATATATAAATCGATATCTATACTTAATATTATAAAGAGGTAAAGTTTGTGAGTTTGTGATGTTGTAGGGGGTTATCTCTGGATCTACTGAGCCGATTTAGATGACATTCGGTAAGAAGATAGTTTGAGACCCTGGGAAGGCCATAGGATACTTTTATCCCGGAAATCATCCCTTAAAGGGGTGAAAATCGAACAACAAAAAATCGAACCCGAGCGAAGCGACGGTGAGTCGCTAGTAAATATTATAAAGAGGTAAAGTTTGTATGTTTGTAAGTATGTAGATTGTAGGGGGTAATTTGTAAAACTACTGATCAGATTCTGAAAAATTATTTGACTAATTGGAAGCTACATTACCGTCGAGTGCTTTTACCACTTTTTTTAGGTAGGTTTTTTTTATTTCATGTATTTACTAATAAAGATCATAATAAATATGATGGAAATTGTAAAAAACTATCTTAAGCGGCTTAAAATAAAGCAATCAAATGTGTGGCACAAAAGAAACCTAAGGACGCACCCGAGCAAAGTGAGGGCAAGTTGCTGTCATAAAACATATTTATATCATTCTTATAAATGACTTTCTAACCAAAAAATAACCCCTCAAATATACTTTAAATTGGAGGTGGATTTTATTAACCACCGACGCAAAAAGAAGGGTGTTATAAATATAACGTCAAATGACGTCGATGTCTGTCTGTGTGTCTGTCTGTGGCATCGTAGCCCTCAAACGGATGGACCGATTTCGATGCGGTTTTTTTCATTTGAAAGCCAGTTTCCTTGCGGTGGTTCTTGGCTATGCTTGGTTAATATCGGTCCAGCAGTGTAAGAGTATCAGCTCTTTTCCAAAATGATGTAAGGCATTTTGGCGTATGATTACACGATTAAGTGCTTCACGCGTGCCAGTTTTTTTTTTATTTTTAATTTATAATTATATTATACTTGAAAATATGGAACCTTTAAGGTATAATGTATGTAGATACTATGTATATAACCGTTTGCAAATATACCACCTAATAGGATGTTATGTACCTATACAAACAAACACGAAAAGTACTTCTCGTGGTAAGTTATAGTGACCGTCAACCCTAAGCTGTTTCCCGACTGTCATCTATACAGATAAATAAAATTGAAGTGTCTGTATGTAATGTCAAAATAACAGCGTTTTACTAAATGTATATGAAATTATATACGGTACTTATAAGAAAAACACTTTTTTTTTAATATTTGTCTGTCGATCTGTCTGTCTGTTTGTTCCGGATAATCTCTGAAACGGCTGGACTGATTTTGACGGGGCTTTCATTGGAAGATAGCTGATGTTATAGGGAGTAACATAGGCAACTTTTATTTTAGAAAAAGAATTAGGGTTCCGCTCAAAAAAATTAAAACATACCTAATCGCTAGTATGAAAATAAGTATGACAGCACCACCTGTGTCTCAAACGGTTTCCACTGTATGGATTAGTGGATTTTGATATTAGTAGGGCAGGAAGAATCACTCACCAGTACCCACAGCCACGCCGGTAGGTCCGTACATGTTGTCCAACCAACACTTTAGGGGTTCTTTTACTGTGGACGTCACTGAAATATGTAAAAGTATAATAATATTAATAAATATTTTTATAAGTTTAGATATATTATTAAAAAAAATTAAGACCTATATTAAGGTACGTTTACAATATTATTATTATAATAATATAACTAGCGTTGCCCGCGGCTCCGCCCGCGTTCAGATGACCAAAAACCAAATTCTTAGGTTTTATATATTAGCATACTCTTACATTGCCGTTTTTGTATTTTTTCTCAGAAATGGGATATTTTACCGCAGTAAAAAGTATCCTATATGTTGACCCGGATAACCAGCTATCACCATACCAAATTTCATTAAAATCCCTCCAGTGATTTTTCTGTGATGCGGTAACAGACAGACAGACAAAAATTCTAAAAACTATAGATTCGGCCTCTGTATCGAAAATAATGTCTATTTCAATAAGATTTTCCAAAAAATATTTAATGTACAGATTCGGCTAAGTTACAATTTTATTATATGTATAGATAATTTTGTGTAACATTGTTGGTATGCGGTTCACAAACAACATAGATACGGTATTCGTATCGTAGTATATACACCATTTTGAACTCAATCAAAAAAAAATGTTAGTTATTCTGTTCATATATCATAAGGTAATAAAATTAATTATGTATATAAAAAAATCATTATGTATATAAGTTTGTAAATACTTGCCTATAGCAGGTCTAAATATTGCAAGTGGTACATTTCTGCTGTTCAATCTTAACTCTTTCTCAGCTAACGCTTTCGTGAAAGTATATGTGTTCGGCCATTCGCCTAAAATGCTGGAAAAAGGGGTAAATAAAATTGAATCTGTATATAATATATTATAATAAATATTATAAATTTGAAATTTTGTGAGGATGGATGTTTGTTACTCTTTCACGCCAGAACGGCTGAACGGATTTGGATGAAATTTGGCACAGACATAGATTATGGTCTGGAATAATACATAGGCTACTTTTTATCCCGGAAAAGTGTATGGTTCCCGTGGGATAGGTATGATTTTGTTTTCCTTGAAGCAAATCCGAGCGAAGCGAGGGTAAGCCGCTAGTGCTTAATAAACGCACTCTATGTAAGTTAATGTCTGCAAAAATCTTATTTTCAACTATCTTTATGTGTTAATTTAAGATTATTTCGTAATCTTCTCTAAAGGTTTATCACTTTATATACAAGACTAAAAAACATCCACAACAATTATGATAATTAAATATACATAATATATTAGCACCTATTATAAATAAACAAAAAAACGACCTATTCAGTTCTAGGTGTTAGTATAGACTATAGACTATTAAAACAAACGACACAACAAATGAAGACAAAAAGCTTCATTGGTGTAGTGGCTAGCATGTACGGCTGCAGATCCGGAGATCCAGGGTGCGATTCCCGGTTCGGGCCAAATTTAGTTATTGAGTATTTTTGTTAAGAAATTCTCCGTAACAACCCGGATGTGGGAAGTTGACGGTGTTTCAACCCTGTGCCTTCGAGAGTAAATCTGTCGGCCCTGCCTGATTTCTCACTGGTTGTTCCATCAGGGTGAGAGTGACAAGAATGGAGAGTGCACGTTGTGTCTGCGCGTACACTTGTTCTCTATAATACCTCCAGCAGTTGGCTAGTCTCAGTGAGATAGGCCGCCGTGGCTGACAACGGTCGGGTGTTTTTGCGACAATAGCTTGTTTATCTCCAATTCTCTATCTATCTCTATACCAAAGTTTATCATAATTTTTTAAGCGGTTTAGGCGATAAAACGTAACAAACGTAACAACGTAACAGACACAGTTACTTTCTCATTTATTACATATATTTGTGTGGATTTAAAGCTAATGTTATGTAATATTAAAGATGTATCAATCATATCTCTAACACTTACGTGGGCAAGATGTCATTTATTTCGTCATCCGTCAACTTATCCACTATATTGTGTAACTTTTCACTATCCGTTTGACACGGATAGAACTTTTCTTCTATGTGGGATAAATGGCAGTTTGAATATGCCGTTGATATATGCATGAATACCTGGAAAATAAAATATTACCTGTATTATATTAACAATAATAATTCTAAATATTCTAAATTATTCATTATCAAAGAAATAAACAAAATACATTAGATAAATTATAGAAGTCACAGTCAGAGGATGCAAAAGAAATGTTAATTTATCTTATAAATTACTTTACTAGCGACTCACCCTTGCTTCGCTCGGATTCGTCTCTAGGTACGTTTTAGCGGTTAGTATGGAATAGATTGACTATATATTATATGATATATTAGCTTATAGTCTTCCTCAATAAACGGGCTATCTTATGCGAAAAGAATTTTTCAAATCGGATTAATAGTTTCTGAGATTAGCGCGTTCAAACAAACAAACAAACAAACAAACAAACAAACAAACAAACAAACAAACAAACAAACAAACAAACAAACAAACTCTGCCTTTTTATAATATTAGTATAGATACTAAATCTTAGATACTTCCAATACTTTAACAAACTAATTATCCTAAAGATGATCGAAGTTTGATCAATGAGTGAATTATTATAATTATAAGTCTTAAACATTAAATGTATGGTCCGATGTCATAATACTGTTGCAACACGTAAGTTAGGCGGGATGCGATGTTGGTGGTCGGTGCGAGCTCGATGATCCCCATACTTTAGGGTTGCTTAACACATGATGATGATGATGATGATGTTCTCCCGACCGATTCCGGCCACGGCGGTCAATCTCATTGAGACTAGCCAACTGCGCAGGAGATATTATAGTGCACAAGTGTACGCGCAGATACAAGTGCACTCTCTATTCCTGTCACTCTCATACTCCGGTGGGTCGACACGAGACACGACCGGAGAGAGTTAAGGCGCAGGGCCGACAGCTTTACGGCTCTCCGAGGCAAGGGGGTGACACACCGTCAACTTCACAACACCGGGCTGTTATTGAGGCTTATCATATAGAAAGACTCAATAACTAAACTTGGCCCGACCCGGGACTCTGGGTGTGCAGCCGTACATGCTAGCCACTACACCACCGAGGCAGTGCTTAATTCATACAAAAATACTAAAAAGATAGAATGGAAATTGTAATCGTGTAATAAAATCAGAGGATAATCTATATCTTTTTTCCTAAGATAGGACGAGATATTTATTTTTAAATCGATTAAATCATATGTGTATGTGTTTTTATAGCGTACTAGCATTGCCCGCGGCTCTGCTTGCGTTCAGGTGACCAAAAACCAAATTCTTAGGTTTTACATACTAGTATACTCGTACATTGCAGTTTTTGTATTTTTCTCAGAAATGAGACATTTTCCCGCGATAAAAAGTATTTTATATGTTGACCCGGATAACCAGCTATCACCATACCAAATTTCATCAATATCCCTCCAGTGGTTTTTCTGTGATACGGTAACAGACAGACAGACAGACAGACAGACAAAAATTCTAAAAACTATAGATTCAGCCTTTGTATCTATAATAATGTTTATTTCAATAAGATTTTCCAAAAAATATTTAATGTACAGATTTGGCTTAGTTACAATTTCATTATATGTATTGGATTATAAATTCAACCACTTCAATTTTATTGTATGGATACTATTAGGCACCCAACGACGTATCCGAGCGAAAATTCCAACTAATTTATATCTTTAAATGAGTTTCCTTATTCATGTAAACTATATTGCCCATCTTACTTTCAATCCTTTCATATCTTTAGCCAGCTGCAATAGATATAAAGGCGCCTTCACATTGATGACCAACGCTGCGCGTAAGTGCTCGTCGAACTTCACTGTCGCAGCTGAATGGAATATTACATGAACCTGAAACATAAACACACATGCTTAAAACCTCATATTTTAACTATCATGGTTAAAGAGATCGTTATTTTGAGTCTATTTGTTTACAATTTCATGGGTTTTTTTGCGCAAAACCGTAATTCTTTTTCTACTTACAATTAAATATATCATTTCTATGATAAAAGTTACTCCCTATAATATTAGCTATCTGCCAGTGAAAATTCCGTCAAAATCGATCCAGCCGTTCCGAAGATTGGCCAAAACAAACGGACAGACAAAAAGTTTTAAAATAGTTTTTTTTTCTTTTAAGAACCGCATATACTTTCATATTGCTTTTTAATAAAAAAACCATATTACAAACAGACTAATAAATATGTTATATATTTGTATAAATTAAACTTGACAGTACGTCGCCTCGGTGCTTATTTGTTCAAACTAGCAACACTTGTTGTACTTTACAGTAGAGATTTTTTTCCTCTATTTTAAAAACATACCTTTATTTCTAAGATATATAACAGGTATAAAAAATGAAATTTTGTTAAATCTATATTAAGAATATTATTAATTATTGTATAAAGAATTTAAAAAAATATTATTTATTCGGGGCGAACCCGAGCGAAGCGAGGGTGAGTCGCTAGTCTCTTATATATATCGTACATATTTTACTAAAACCTATTTCCTTATAGCATTATATTTATACATAAACATATTCCATGAAACCGTCTATTTGTTAATTAATACCTATAAGGTGAAGTAGTTAGGTACATAGATTATAAATATAACAATAATACATAATTTACATGAGAACAATTTAATTTTATAACACTATGAAAAGTTATAAAAAACAACTTAATTATAATAGGTGTTTTAGATTATGACTTTTTTATCTTTTTTATTGTAATTTATTACTAGTAAGTTGACTTTAACAATTATTGTCATAAATAATCAGAAAATATTATAATATACTAGCGACTCACCCTCGCTTCGCTTGGGTTTGCCTCTAGAAAAATCAAATCTATCCCACGGGAAACATACAGTTTCCGAGATAAAAAGTAGCCTATGTACTATTCCAAACTATAATCTATTTCTATGGCAAATTTCATCTAGATCCGTTTGGCTGTTCTGGCGTGAAAGAGTGACGAACACCCATACTCAAAAACTTTCACATTTATAATATTATTGAAATGGTCATTATTATCAAACAGAGGCCGAATCTATAGTTTTTAGAATTTTTGTCTGTCTGTCTGTCTGTCTGTTACCGCATCACGAGAAAACCACTGGACAGATTTTGATGAAATATGGTATAATGATAGCTGGTTATCTGGGTTAACATAAAGGAACTTTTTACTTTTTCTAAGAAATCTATACTAAACATCGATCAAAATGTACATTTTTCATCGACGATACTAAACGTTAAAATGTCGCGAGTAATATGTATTATAAATGCGAAAGTTTGGATGGATGGATGTTTGTTAAATCACGCTAGATTGACTGAACGGATCTGGGTTTTTATCCTATAAATATGTACGGTTACCATGGGATAGGTTTTTTTAGGTTATTGAGGGTGTGTGGTGCTGTTGTTGTATTTTAATATAATACATACCTTCTCTATGAGTGTTTGTCGGTCACTAATTGTAAGACCTAAACCTGCTGCTTCACAGTCTGCTGGTATCGCAACTATTTTGTGTCTAAACTTTGGCACTTCTTCTTTGAGACGATCGAAGACCTGCAAGAAGATAATAAAGTATAAAGAGCTGATAATATATAAAATAAGTACGATAAGGTTGTATGATAATAACACCTCCAGGTAAATTTCTAAGAAATTAATTACATTTCTAAGAAATCTATTGATAACTGTAACGCCGGCGTGTCCGCGGTCGTGGAGGGATTAAAAAAATACACGAAGTATTGATCGTTTTATAAAGTAATTAAAAACATTTCCATTTTTCTTAATTTTGTTTAAGTTATTCTATTTGCTTACCACAGAGATATACAATAACATACTTTTATAATAAACTAGCAGTACCCGCGGCTTCGCCCGCGTCCAAACTTCCGAACGCTAACAAAATTCACAGAATCACCCACTGGGTTAATCTGAAGATTATCTGAAGATTTCATCAAAATAGCTCCCGCTGTTTTGGAGTCCATAGGAAACATATGTACACACACACATCGATTTTTATTTTATTTAATCAATAATTTAAATTTATTTATTGCTCGGAAAATGGAGTCTTTTCTGAAAATTTAGTGACACATCGATTGCAGCGCTACCTAGGTACCGGATCCGTTTATGAATTCAAACTTTGCAGGGACCCACTCGAACATACACAAAAAATATCATTAAAATCGTCCCTGCCGTTTAGTAGATGATCAGTGGCACACCAACTGCAGCGCCACCTTCTAGGTCCAATTGTGTTTTCAAACCATCCAGGAGTCCATTGAAATATACACACAAAATTTCATCCAAATCGGTCCAGTCCTTTAGGAGGAGTAGGTTAACAAACACACGTACAGAAGAATTATATATATTAAGACTAGCATTGCCCGCGGCTCCACCCGCGTTCAGGTGACCAAAAACCAAATTCTTAGGTTTTACATATTAGTATACTCTTACATTGCAGCTGTCACCATACCAAATTTCATCGAAATCCCTCCAGTGGGTAACAGACACACGACAGACAGACAAAAATTCTAAAAACTATAGATTCGGCCTCTGTATCGATAATAATGTCTATATCAATAAGATTTTCCAAAAAATATTTAATGTACAGTTTCGGCTTAGTTACAATTTTATTATAATATGTATAGATAATAAAGAATTAGTCATTTATCATAAAAGTGTTAAATCTTGACATAAAGTCAAGATGTCACACTTTCGTGATAAATGTTTATTTATTGATGGTTCGCCGTATTTGAAATCACTTGAAATGAGAATATGTGAAATTGAAGCGTAATAGCGGGTTGACTTGTTGCGGTTTACTGAAACAGTATTCGCGTGCAATTTCCCGTGGTGTATGTAAACATAGGGTTGTACTCAGACCTTACGCCAAAAACCTTATCTGATTGTATACCCCAATTTAGCTAGCTGTCTGTAAGGAATATATATATATATATATATATATATATATATATATATATATATATATATATATATATATATATATATATATATATATATATATATATATATCAACGTACAACAGCCCAAATGCGAGTCTAAGTCCAATATACAGGGGTTGTTAGAATGCATCCTAACCTAACCCCCCCCCCCCCTCCCCACCCCAAACGCGTGCGAATTTATGTATTACCTTCGTATTATTAAAACAAATACACAATAAAAAACTAATAAACTTCCTTGAATTATTTATTTTATTTTGTTTTTTAGAGATCATCTTGTATATATTTTTTCTATCGAGGAAACTACAAGTAATCGTGTTTCTAAAGTGTACGATTTATAGAATAAATCCTTAAAAATATTCTACATATTAATTGTATAATTAAAGTTTTAGTAATAACAATACAGCAAGGGATCGAACGAATTCAATTATATCGTAATTGCCTCGGTGAGCCCTTAATAAGCAAAACAGATAGGTTATTGGGATCCGCCATTGATGATTGATGATCGATTATAATCGATGTCATCATACTATTCATTCATTTAGTTTGCAACGACGAATCTTAATGAGTCTAGTCAGATACGTGGAAATATGTATTTCTATAGAACCAAGGCAATAACAGCTCAGGTAATGCGCTAGCTTGGGAAACCGAGTGAAGCGGGTTCAAATCCCGGATCTCGCACCTCTGATATATTCATTTGCGAATCATTTCCAACATGATTACCACTTGTCTTAGCGGTGAAGGAAAACATCGTGAATGCGAATGGCCAGCGTGAACTATGACGTTATCCCTTTACATTGAAAGAAGGCCCGTGACCAGCAGTGGGATGTTAAAAAGGGCTGACGGAAATGAGTTGATTTCTTTCAAATTGGCATTGAAATATCTAGTAAACTTGAAGAAACTAGAAATATACGTACATACATATATCATTATAACATGCTTGAGTAAAACACTTTTTTTTAACTTTTTAATTCGGTACATAGCAAGCAAATCTCAATTATTCGCATCATTTGTTCGCCTTATTTTATTTTCTACCAAATTTCAATTTTTCCATTCAATAAATTCTTCTGCGGAATTAAACACGGCGATATATTGATTGATTATAAATAATAATATTAAAAATTACATTGAAATGATTTCTATTGTATCATATTTGCGAAAAGATATTTGGCATACTTTTCGGTAAATTTTATGCCTAACTGTTGTTCCTTATTATAATCTACTTACGAGTAGGTATATACTAATTTTCATCATAATCAGTCCAGCTTTTTCAACGTGAAGATATAACAAACATACATAAAAAATTATATAATAGAAGCGTGATAGAGAAACAGTGAGGTATTTATATCTATACATATAATAAAATTCTAATTAAGTCGAATCTGTACATTAAATATTTTTTGGAAAATCTTATTGCAATAGACATTATTATCGATACAGAGGCCGAATCTATAGTTTTTAGAATTTTTGTCTGTCTGTCTGTCTGTCTGTCTGTTACCGTATCACGGAAAAACCACTGGAGGGATTTTGATGAATTTCGGTATGATGGTAGCTGGTTGTCCGGGTCAACATATAGGATACTTTTTATTCCCCCCCAACATGCGTTCACCTTGTCGTGGTGGGGGGGCTCAGAAGTGTCCGGTAATGCAGCCGGGTGCGAAGCCAAGAAACGCACAGGGAGGTGGCCCGCTTCGGTAGACGGTGGGAGGTGGCCCTCTTCGGAGGGCGGTGTACCATGCGGGTTGCTCCAGGTACTTCTCTGATAGCAGAGTGGACCTTGGAGCAACCCCGTGCTTGTTTTGGTCTGCTTCGGCAGACCTGCCGTCGGGGCGTCGTAGTTGAATGCGTAAGCGATCCTGCGACGCCCCATTAAGACGGGGGAAAGCTTTGTTGGGTTTTAGTGGGTAGTACTGGCTTTGCCGGTGAGTCCCACACCTTGTGCGTAAATTCATTTCCCAACGTTATAAAAAAAATAGGATACTTTTTATTGCGGGAAAATATCTCATTTCTGAGAAAAATACAAAAACTGCATTGTAAGAGTATACTAATATGTAAAACCTAAAAATTTGGTTTTTATTCATCTGAACGCGGGCGGAGCCGCGGGCAATGCTAGTAAATAATAAATTTAATGGGGTTTTTTGTATTGATTTAATATTTAATGTCTTTATTCTGACACTCGATCAGCAAACAGATTTGTACTTTATACGAGTATGTAGGTACCTTACGCAAATAGTATTTATAAAGTAAATATTTTAAATAATTATTTGCAAGAAACTTGTGTTTACTTAAAATAATTCTAGTAACGTTTTAACTTAGAAATAATTTACCTATTATAGAGACTAGTGACGTACCCTCGCTGTGCTCAGGTACAGCCCTAAGTGCATTTTGCCTGAATTATGCCTGATACAAAGATATCGATTCTAGCGCGGACGCAGGGAGGGGAGGGCTTGTGGGGCTCATGGGGGTCATGACCCCCCCCCCTATTCCCCCCTTCAAAGCCAAATATACTTTTTTAAGAAGTTTGAAGTTTAAGAAAAGAAGGATTAATACAAAATTATTTTTTAAGTACTTACCTAATTCGAGACAAATTAAGTTTTTATTCGTTATTAAGTATTTCTTTAATTTAAATATGCGCTATACAAAAAAATACAACGTGAAGTTTTATTGGTTTTGAAACGTGAGCAGGTATATATGGAACAAAAATCCATAAAATGCCCCCGATGTCCAGCTACCCCCTAAAAATGGGGGGGATGCAAAACATTGAAAAATAGTTTTTGTTTTCAATTTCTGGCTTGCTCTGACACCCTTTCGAATAATATTTTTTACAAAAGTAAAAATCTACGACTTTTATAGATGACACTTTTCACAATATCCTCAAATGTTTCGAGACATTTCCAAAAAACTCGTTTTTTACTCATTTTTCTTGGTTTTTTATTTTCGTAAAACTAGGGGAATAAAACCTTTGAAATACATATAATAACCATTTTTTTTTAAATTAAAACGTTTGATGTTTCTGAGAAACTTGTGTTTTATGATCTCGGGAGGCTGTAAATCAGCCCCAACTTCAAGTGGATATTTGTAGCGCACCCGCATCACTTGGGATATATTTTGGCAAACGATACATACAGTAAGTTATTCTATACATGTAATAAATTTGTAACTGAGCCGAATCTGTACATTAAATATTTTTTGTAAAATCTTATCGAAATAGACATTATTATCGATACAGAGGCCGAATCTATAGTTTTTAGAATTTTTGTCTGTCTGTCTGTCTGTTACTGCAGCACAGAAAAACTACTGGAGGGATTTTGACGAAATTTGGTATGATGACAGCTGGTTATCCGGGTCAACATAAAGGATACTTTTTACTGCGGGAAAATATCTCATCTCTGAGAAATCTATACTAAAAGTTAAAACGTAAGTAGAGGCGAACCTGAGCGGAGCGAGGGTGAGTTGCTAGTTTAATAAATAATAGTCATATTTTCTTAGATTTCGGCGAATAGCTGATATTTTAAATAAAACTATCTTTCGAGAGACCGCAACAATGATTGCTGCAAAGCATTCGAAACGTCGGGAACCAAAAATCTAAATAAATTCGCGAAAAAATCTGAAAAGATAGTTTTATTTAAAATGTTAAATATTCGCGTAAATCTAAGAAAGTGTTCAAACATTTCTTTTTAAATCTCATGATATGAAAAGTGAGCGAATTTAAAAGTTTTCCTGGAAATTATCCCTTAACGAGGGTAAAATGGGGATGAAACTTTGTATGGGAAAGCAAGCTAGGGACGGACCCACGCGAAGCGAGGGTATGTCGCTAGTATAATATATAGTTTATCTATTCCATACTTACTGTTAAAACGTACCAGGAGCCGCTAGTATAGAATAAATAATCTTATATAAATAAAACTTTTATAAAAATAAAAATAAAACATTTGTAAACTAAACGTAAAAATAAGTTAAAATAAGAAAAAAGTGATAGATATAAAGGTCAAATAATAAACGGATACAAATAAACGTAACAATAATATAAGTATAATATATGTTTCATACATATCGAATAAAATAGAATCTATGCATTAAAAAAATTGTACTTAAAAAAAAATAAAAACTTAAAAAAAAAGCCGACTTCCAGGCACTAAAATGTAAAAATAACTAAACGGGGGTTTTCATTTAGAATAGATACCTAATCAGATATTTTCGCAGTCGGTGCCAGCCGATGCAAAGCAAATCTAATATATTTCGATACGTAAAATACATATTTACCTGTTAGATATTCATATCTTAAAATATTGTAGGTCCTTTATGTCGACAATTTAAATTATTTGGAAATTAATTTTCTATATAAAATTAATAGCTTTTATATTTTTATCAGGACTGTATATGACATAATAGTTTTTGGAGTTTGTTTCCGAACTTCACTCTGTGGCTTTCTGTGCAGATTGTTAACTTTGCATATGCAGATATCACCCTTAATTTGCAGTGGTGTAGCTATGCCAATGAACCGATGCTGTTACATGGGGCCCCTCATTCAAGGGGGCCCAAGCGCGCCACAAACGATTCTTTTATTTCAAATTTTTTTTCGAGGACGACCCTAATGGGAGTTTAAAAAAACGCAAGAAAAAGTATCTTAAGTTTCTAAACTTTCATTTTTTTGTATTGGCAGTCCACATGCCTTTTCATAATAGGCAAAGGGGAGCACTTCCATTTTTTTGCATTGGGGCCCAAAAGGTTATGCCACAGCCCGTAAGATAATTAATATTAAAAAAATTGGACTCCTATTATAAATCTGAGAGTTTGTATGTGTGTTTGTTTATTAATCCATTACGCTGAAACCGCTGGACGGATTTTAATGTAATTTAGTATATAGTCTATGAGCTGGAAACACCACCGGACCGGACAAACAGCAGCTTGCAACACAAAAAGTGTAATTTGTATGATTGATTAATTAGATTAAAATTCAGGTATATATATATATATACCTGACGGCGGCCAATCTCATTGAGATTAGCCAACTGCGCAGGAGATATTATAGTGCACAAGTGTACGCGTAGACATAAGTGCACTCTCTATTCCTATCACTCTCATACTCCGGTGGCACGACTGCTCGACACGACCAGTGAGAGTTAAAGCGCAGGACCGACGGCTTTACGTGCTCTCCGAGGCACGGGGGTGAAACACCGCCAACTTCCCAACTCCGGGCTGTTACTGAGACTTACTATACAGAAAGACTCAATAACTAAACTCGAACCCAGGACCTCCGGGTGCGCAGCCGTACATGCTAGCCACTACACCACTGAGGTAGGTGAGGTTTAATTTAGTGCAGTTTTTTTATGAACATTTAGTTTTCTTAAACAACTGACAAACAAAATAAAACATAGTAGGTATCTCTACACTGTACCTATATAGCGATAACTGTCTAGTATCTAGTTAAATAAATTAATAATAAATAAATAATGTTCTCTTACAGTCAACCTAACTTGGAAAAACCTCGAAGCGTACTTAGGTTATGCAAAATAATGTTTGCTATACATATATACTTATACTAATATTATAAAGAGGTAAAGTTTGTGAGATTGTAAGTTTGTGACGTTGTAGGGGGTAATCTCTGGATATACTAAACCGATTTAAATGAAATTTGGTAAGAAGATAGTTTGACTCTGGAAAGGACATAGGATACTTTTATCCAGGAAATCATCCCTTAAGGATGTGAAAATGGGGATGAAAGTTTGTATTGGAAGGCAAGCTTGGGACGAATCTGAGCGAAGCGAGGGTGAGTCGCTAGTATAAAAATAAAAAAAACGCAAACAAAACCCAAAACCCTACCAGTATTTAATATTACTCATAAATTACTTATCATAATGAATATATGTAAGTTCTGACGTCCTTACATGTTTCATTTTGCATTTAATGTATAATTTTGCTGTGAAGGCCAAGTGTATAGACTGATGAAGCCGGTTCCTTTGTTCTGACAATGTCAAGTACTTTTGACACTTGATCGTGACCTAAATGAGGTCTTTGTGCAATTATAAGAGATCTGTCACCAGTGACATATCCTACAGTCTAGAATCTAGATTATAATAATAAAGTATGATGAAAATAACAAAGGTGCCTATAGCTTCTATGAGTATAGTTTAGTCATGTTATTTTGCATTCATTTCGTCAATAAAAGATTTTTAAGCTTATATTTCCAGCTCCATCTCCAGACCCTCGTCATCATGTGTAATGCCTAAATTCGACTGACCTTCCATATGCCATCAAGGAGTTCCAATCCCTACTTCCCGTCTCCATCACCAGAACAGCTTGATGGTACCATAATATTGCATTGTCACGAAAATTATATAAGCACGCCAAATTTCAGCTCAATTTAATACCAGGATGTAGTTGAAAAATGGTTTGTAAATTTTGAAATGGATAACTTATATAAACAAATATTGTAAGTTATTAAAAAGCTTGTAAAATTTATATGGAGATTTTATGACAACGATTAAATTTATGATTTTCATACAAGTCTTATAATTTCTACTTAATTCAAAGCGGCTTCAAAGCGTGCCAGTTGAGCACAGATTACTCCGCCAATGTAGAATATAAATAAATATGTTGGGACATTAACACACAGCACCATCTAGTTCCATGGTAAGCTACGAGGCTTGCGTTATGGATACCAGATAGTTGATACACTACATATATATAACTTTAAATACATACATATTATAAATATAAGCACCCATGACTGGAGTACAAACATCATTATCACGCAAATGAATGCCCCAGGAGGACTCGAACCCGCGACCGCTGGAACAGCCTTTAAAAAGGCCCATGGAACTCATTGTAGCAAAACGAGGGTGAGATTCTATTAATACCTATGTGAAAGAAGTGATTAATTAGTTTTTCAAAAAAATCTATATAGAGATCTGATTAATGTGTAGTCTTGCATATCGCAGGAATCAAACCCGCTACCTTATAGTAGGTAAATGAAGCACATATTACTAAGCCTTTCGGTATTTAACTATAGACGAAACTAATAACTTTAAAACATCTCTATGGTTCAATGCAATAAATATTTTAACCGACTTTTAAAAAGTTAGTACATGTATGTAAAAGTTAGCGTGTGTTTATATAATGTGAAATTTGTATTAATTGTGAACATTTTCATCTTATACTTTTATGAATGTAAGCTTTCTTTGAAAGTGTGTTTGTTTGTTTGAATAATCTATAGAACTACTGACCGAGTCTTAGAGATCTTTTTATAAGAGAAAGTATATCCTATATTACATATATCGTAAATAAAGTAGTTCATTTTCAAATAAAACGAATTTTATTGATAGGAACGCTATATACATATATATATATATATATATATATATATATATATATATATATATCGCTGTAAGTGGTCGGTAAGCCTTATGTCATGTTTTCATCAGAGTTCAATGCAAATTTGCACTTCTAAAGTACTAAGGTCATTTGCATTTAATTATTTGTTTAACATGTGAGTTATGTGAGGCTCGTAACTTAAGTCTACTATTGAGATTTTCTTAGCAGAAGTTTTTCAGCGTAAAGTGGCGTTAACTTATGAAAAAAAAATGACAAATATTTTATATACGTACATACAAGTACATATTTTTATTACATGAATTGAGATAAAAAGATATACTGTCAACATTTTTGTTGGGAATGGCAAATAGTAAATTATATATAAGCTATGACTTGGATTAGAACAGGCTACTCTTAGTAATACAATTTGGCAATAGGTGGTTTGTTTGTTTGCTTGTTTGTTTGTTTGTTTGTTTGTTTGTTTGTTTGTTTGTTTGTTTGTTTGTCTTTCTTTCACGTCGAAATGGAGTGACGGATTGGCGAGATTTTCGGTGTGAAGATAGTTGGAAGGCTGGAGAGTGACATAGGCTTTAGAGTACTTTTTATCGCTTGAAATCATCTCATTCCCACGGGAAAACACGTTATAATACAATCCAAAAATTTATTTTTGATCAGAATTACTTGAAACTTGGCTCTTTAATACAAATAAATAAATACGTGTTATAGCATTTTTCGAAATTCGTTTAATCATCATTCTGCTAGTATATCTGCTAGAATATTTAGTACTGATATATATATATATATATATATATATATCAATACTAATATAGGACATATGATAGTTTTTATTCCGGAAATTATCTCTAATGGGGTGGAAAGAGGGTTGGAAGTTTCTATGGAGAATCAATCGATTCCTTAAGTAAGCGATGTAATTGTTTTTATTTTCAACCGACTTCCAAAAAGGAGGAGGTTCTCAATTCTTCGGAATCTTTTTTTATGTATGATCGATTCTTTTTATGATCAGTCGATTACTCGAAGACGCCTGAACCGATTTGAATTTTTTTTATGTTCCAAAGGGTATACTTCCCAGGTGGTCGCATTTAAATTTTATCGAAATCGATCGAATCGATATTTAAATAAATTGCTTAATCGAATATGCTATCAAAAAACTTTCTTCTCACAAATTACCCGCTTATTACGTCTACACTAAAAATGGAAATATAAAAACTTAAAAAAACCGACTTCCAGGCACTAAAATGTAAAAAATACCTAAACGGTGTTTTCATTTAGAATAGATACCTAATCAGGTATTTTCGAAGTCGACAATATTTTAAAATATGAATATCTAATAAGGTAAATATGATTAGGTATGAACTCTTAATTAAAGTTAAAATATTCATATACATCGATCGAAATATATATTAGATTTGCTTTGCATCGGACTTGCATTTGCCTGAATCATAATTCATAACCAAAACACAGTCTAATGACCACTGTAATATGTAACCTGTCACCTGTGTGTATCTTCCATATTTTCTGTGGAAAGATCACAATAAACCCATGCAAATGTTTCATTAAGACATCAATTATTGACACTAGCGTATCACTATCGCTTCGCTCGGGTTCGTCCCTAGTTTGATTCCCCATACGAACTTTCATCCTCATTTTCACCCGCTTAAGGGATGATTTCCGGGATAATAAGTATCCTATATCCTTCCCAGGGTCTCAAACTATCCTCTTACCTTTCATCTAAATCGATTCAGTAGATCCAGAGCTTACCTCCTACAAATTCACAAACTCACAAACTTTACCTCTTTATAATATTAGTATAGATATGAGTATCACACTATTACGATAATAGCTTTTTAACGCGCAATAAAATACGATTTTTTATTGTTATCCATATATTAAAGCTGGATATTTAAATGAAAGATACTGTAAGTGTTAATTTAATAATGCATTATTATATTTAATGTTATTAGGTTATAATAAAGAAATTATATTTCATAGATGTTTTACTTTGTTTATCTACTACTAGTGACTCAGCCTCGCTTAGACACCTTTTTTATCACCTGGTGATAAAAAAAAGAAATCTATCCCACGGGAACCATACATTTTTTCGAGATAAAGAGTAACCTTTGTGCTATTCCAGATTATAATCTATCTCTGTGCCAAATATCATCCAGATCCGTTCAGCCGTGTTAGCATGATTGAGTAACAAACATCCATCCAAACAATAAAACTTTCACATTTATAATATTAAGTATGAATATTGTGATCAAAATCGAGAAAAACCAGCAAATAGGTTTAAAAAGTCCCTTTTGCTATTTGATACAAAAGCATCGACGGTTCTTCATAAGAGATTACTATTAAAAATGTGAAAGTCTGTATGTGTGTATGTTTGTTACTCATTCACTGTTACGCCCCTAGGGAACCCCAGAGAAGCTAAGTCGCTAGTACAGTATAATAATGCGTTAGTATTATATTTTGGCTATCGATCGGCACCATTTTTCTCACCTGTGTGTACCTACTTAAGAAATTTAAAAAAAAAAACATTTTTTTTTAATGTAGTACCTACTCGTAATCTTTGTTTACTTTTGAGCGATTTCTATGATTAGTCGTCTAGTCTTGAGGCTTAGACAAGATATCATTTTACTATAGTTGAATTTTAAAATTGCATTACATCGATCAAAAAAGTATCCACTAGATACACGAGTTCTCTTAAAACTGTCACCAATTGTGCTTGGGTAATTAAGTCAATTTAAAATAAATATAAAACTATGAAAATTAAATAAATACTTATATTTGTTTTCACAAAAAAATGAATAAAAGCGCGCTGAAATATTCAAATGAGCGCTCATTCGGTGAAGACATTCTTTGTCGCTGATTGTGTATGTAGTAGATTTTTGATCGATGTTGCATTAAAATCAAATTCAATCAATGTCATAGAATTCTATATACATACATATCTTAATATACATATATATGTGATTCTTCTGTACGTTTGTTTGTCACCTTACTCCTCCTAAAGGGCTGGACCGATTTGGATGAAATTTTGTGTGTATATTTCTATGGGCTCCTGGATAGTTTGGAAACACAATTGTACCCGGTAGGTGACGCTGCTGTCAGTATGTCACAGAGTTTGTTTTTTTAGTAGTTTAAACGCGGGCGAAGCCGCGGGTACTGCTAGTATATGTAAAATCTCTTCCTTTTTACGACTATCGATAAAACTGACCTTTAGGAAATTGATGATAAGCCACTTACCGGATCGTCGAAAACTTCTTCAATTCTTGTATATATGTCTTTCCCGCGTTTCTGCCTCACCAATAAGTACAGGTTTTCTACGCCCGGACAGGATCGAAGTAATTTTTCCATTAATATTTTACCAAGGAACCCTAAAATAAATAAAAAAATATAATTTTTTGATACAATTGTTACCACTAAAATATGATAAGTTATTTATTTTATTATTACATAGGTACAATTCGATTATTTCATAGTGCAACATAGTCTAAGATCCGAAGTAAGCTCGAGTCTCACCCATCTGCTTGGTATGAACATGGTCGAGGTTTATCCGACGGGTAAATAGATGAAGGAACTTACTTGGAATCTTTTACTATAAAAAAATAGTAAATACTCAAGACATAGGCAATTTTAACACTATTTTGCCTTTTCCTATTTCTTAAAGAGCCAAGATGGTATAGTAATTTTTTTTTGTTTTATAATTATTTGGATTAAGATTTGACAGTGCTGGCGCATATTTTAAATAAAAAAGAAATAAAAAAAAACATTCTGAGTTTCTGCTAAATCGGAGTCACGGTTGACTGAAAAATATCTGTTCCAAAATAAATTGAATATACAAATAAGCTAAGATACTTATGGGAATTTAATCTCATAGGTATTTACTCGTATTTTATTGAACCCGGATCATCTGTTAAGACATCGTTTTTTTTATTTTATTTTTTATTTCCATCATAAAAAAAACTCTATGTAAAAATATTACTGACACGATAAAAATGACACTCTATTTCTATGTAAGCTTGAAATAAAAGCATTTATTGATTTTGAATAGGGTTGTCACTTCCCAAACAATTTCCACCAATTATACTTCCAATATTTATAGGATTTTAATCATTCTACGTGTCATTGGCAGAGTAAATTGCGTTCAAAAAAATTGATTAAAAAAACCTGACTGATAAAAAAATTGATTTGATAAAATGTAATTAGTCTTTAATTGTTTTTTTATTGTAATATGTCGTTATGACTCTGAATAGATTATCCAAGTGCGAGAAAAAGGTATGGGTATTATAAATATTATTTAGTTTTAAGCTATTTAAATTTCACATAAGTAATTTAGATTATAATTTATTATTTGTATATTTTTGTGGTAGCCCTGTGTAAAGTGCTCACTTGGATAGTGAATTATAAACTGATCAAATTCGTTCGAACCTCTATACTACCTGTCAACATGATTACCACTTGTCTTACGGTGAAGAAAAACATCGTGAGGAAACCTGCATGTCTGAGAGAATCTTACTAGTTTTCCAAAGACATGTGAAGTGGGCTGATAACACGCGTTACTTTTTAATAGATTCATTCGCTGAGTCTCTTTCACCAGTTCTTGTCAAGTCTGAAGCTTTCTTCTTTCCGAACTGGTAGTACACTCATGGCGTTCAGTAATTTTTTTAATAATTTATTGCTGAATAAAATATTTTGAATTTGACTTTAGTCGTCTGGATAAAACAAGGTACATTTCACCCTATGATGCAACTATGTTTTTGCCAAATTCCATCAAAATCTGTTTAGTAGTTAAAGCATGAATGGGAATGGGGAACAGAGATATTACAATAATGATATTATTTTCGGCAACAACCTATCTCACTGAGACTAGCTAACTGCGCAGGAGATATTATAGTGTACACAAGAATACACGTGTTCTCTCTATTCCTTTCCCTCTTAAATACCAATGGGATGATACTTCAACACTCGTGGGCGCAAGATCGATGGCTTTACGTGGTCTCCGAGGCACGGGGGTGGAACATCGCTGACTTCCCAACTCCAGGCTATGACTGATAATTTCTTGACAAAACAACAAAATAACCATACTCGTCCCCACTCAGGTCTCGAATCCAGGATCTCCGGACCTGTGAAATGCCAGCCACTAGACCAATGATTGTACAAATATAACGTATATCTCACCTGTAGCTCCAGTAATTAAAACATTCTTTCCATTATAAAACTCCTGTACTTCCGTATACTTTTGCATGTTCATATTCGAATCTACACTACTTTTAATAATATTATCACAATCGACACAATAGTTTTTATCTAAACCGCTCTCAGCATAGTTTTTCGTCGTGGGTGAATATTTGGTAGCCATCTTAGATGTCACTCTCGGGTTGACATGTCTGTAACAAACAAATGTTTTTAATTAAAAAAAAACTTAATTAAAAATAGTTTAAGCACTAATTTATTATTCCGCCGTTAGTCTACAATTTATACTTCAACTAGCGGCTCACCCTGGCTTCGCTCGGGTTTGTCTCTAGATACGTTTTAACGGTTAGTATGGAATAGAAAGACTATATGTTATCTATACTATTATTATAAAGAGGTAAAGTTTGTGATCTTGTGAGTTTGTGAGTTTGTGGGTTTGTGAGTTTGTGACGTTGTAGGGGGTAATCTCTGGATCTACTGGTACCGATTTTCAAAATTCTTTTACCAATAGAAAGCCACGTTCTTTCTGAGTGTCATAGGCTATATATTAACCCGAAAAATGAAAAGGCTTTTTCGTGGTAGTCGGATTTGCAAAGTAAGTCGGAGAAAAAACGGTCGAACGAAAACGTTTCTTACGAACGCTGCCTTAACGATGAGAGATATATGATTATGTTCTAGAGAAAAGTTGTAGAGCTTAATAATGCCTACAAAAAAGTCAGCGACAGCATATGTCTAACTTTTATACTTAAGTCACAAAAAGTAGTTTTTTATATTAAAAAAATCATTTAAATCGGTAGGTCATGTTTATTGGTCATATTATCAACAATTATGAATTCTTATCAAAATAAGTAAATTTATCGTCTAAAATGTTTAAAATAAAAGACTTTTCCCTTTTACTGCATATAATTTGGACAAATGGTTAAAGAGATAATACAACATATTCGTATTTATGGACGAACCCGAGCGAGCTGTTTATCTGTTTTTCTCTTTGTACGGGCCAATCTCCGGATCTATTGGACCTATTTAAATGAAATTTTGCATGGTGGTACCTTATATCCCCGGACAACATCTTAGATACTTTTCATCCCGGAAAATTAAAGAGTTCCCGTGGGATAGTTAAAAAACTATAACAACTTATACAGCTTAGTACACAAAAACTACTGATTGGATTTTAATGAAACTTTACAATAATATAGTTCATACATGACAAAAACAAATCAGCTACTTTTCATCCCGGAAAATTAAATAGTTTCCGTGGGATAGTCAAAAAACTATAGTAACTTATACAGCTTAGTACGCAAAATAACTGATTGGATTTTGATGAAACTTTACAATAATATAGTTCATACATCAGAATAACAAATAGGTAACTTTTTATCCCGGAAAATTGTACTTTTCCCGTGGGATAGATGTTTTTGTTTATTTGTAACGTATTATGTACACAACATAGACCCCAAAACAATAGTTATTAAAAAATTTCCTAATTGTCTGTTTGCCTGTATGTCTGTTTGTCTGTTTTTGTGTGTGCGTTTCACGCGAAAAGTAATGTACTAATTTCAACGAAATTTGGTGAAGTGATAACTTATTACTCGAGTCAACATTTAGGGTACCTTTTGTATGTATGTATGTTGTATTCAGCCCTTTTTAACACATGCACGGGCCTCCCTTCAGTACAAGGTGGATCAGGCCATAGTCCACCACGCTGCCCAAGTGCGGGTTGGTGGACTTCACATGTCTTTCGAAAACTTGCTAGGTTATGTCAGACATGCAGGTTTTCCTTCACCGTTACGACAAGTGGTAACTGTGTTAGAAATGATTCGCATATGAAAATATCACTCGGTTTCCCAAGTGAGCGCGTTACCACTGGGATACCACTGCCTAGATACCTTTTACTTAAAGAAAATCTTTCTTTCCCACGGGAAAATACAATAACTGGTTTTATCGAGTCCTCCCTAGAAACCTTCCTCTGACTAAGCCTTAAGACATACATCAAGACAATATACTAAAAAATTGTAGGTCTTGAAAAGTCCTACAGAAAAGTTGTGAATAGTATATGTCTATCTTCTAAGTTACACTCGCAATATTTATTCTTATCTATACCTATAATAAAACTTAGTCAAATCGATGTGCGCGTTTCACGCAAAAAGTACTCAACCAATTTTAACTTAATTTTGTAGTCATAAAACTTAGTGCTCGGGTCAACATTTAGAATACTTTTTACGACAGGCAAATTACTCATTCCCACGGGAAAATACAATAACTGGTTCTATCGAATTGTCCTTAGAAATTTATTGGCTAACGTTGGCTCAACCTTAAGAGATAGATCAAAACATTGTACAAGAAAATTGTAAGTCTTAAAAAGGTCTATAGAAAAGTTCTACATAGTATATGTCTATCTCCTAAGGTACACTCGCTATAACTATTTTCATTTTTATATATTTCTGTTTTATTATACGTTATTTATTCTATCTGAATATAGGTACATATATGAATAATAAAACTGTAGAGGTCGAATGTCTGTACATAGATGGTAGAAAAAATTGCTAAAAAACGAGTCAGTTCTCTTCTTACATCCCGTAAGGAGAGAAATAGAACAAATCCAGTTTTTTTCAATTTTTTTGTTTCTCTGTCTGTTTGTCTGTTCGTACGGGCTAATCTCCGATACTATTGAACCTATTTAAATGAAATTTGATACTTTTCATTCCGGAAAATTAAAGAGTTCCCGTGGGATAGTTAAAAAATTATAGTAACTTATACAGCTCAGTACACAACAACTTATGCACCTAATTTAGTAAAATTTGGCATGCTGATACCTATACCTTATAATGCAGCTCAAACAACAGGTTACTTATTTTATTTTATTTATTTTATTTTTATCCCGGAAAAATGAACGGTTCCCGTGGGATAGATCTTTTTGTGCTTTTCTAGAGGTGAACCCGAGCGAAGCGAGGGTGAGCCGCTAGTATGATATATAGCGTATAGCCTTTCTCAATAAACGAGATATGTAAAGCCAAAAATATTTTTCAAATCGAATTAGTAATTCCTGAGATTAGCGCGTTCAAACAAACAAACAATCAAACAAACTGTCTCTTTCTAATATTAGTATAGATTTTATTTATGGTTTTATTTTTATTCATTTTTTTATCCTCAAGTTTTAAACGGTTTTTCAGCGAACATGCAGCAACAGCGAACATCGAGAAAAAACCCGGAAAATAGTTTTATTTAAAATTATAATTAAGACATCGATCTTTTAGTGTCAATTTTCATTAAGTAGTTTAAAAAAAATATTTTGTTATTTTCATCGTCTTCATTAGGGTTATATTATATTTTTATTTTTTTATCCCTTGTCATTATAGGTTAAGGTTCACTAAAATTGTGATTAAAGGCTGATATAGAATTATAATTGGCTGCTCATTCTCACCGCTGTAACCGCAATATGTGCAAAGTGCAAGAAGCAAATTAAACAAAGTAATTACGCCAACCACTTCTGAACGGTTATAGTTTTGCCTATCTATATAAGTATAAATAAATTAATAGTTTACTTTTAATTTAGTTATATGTTAAAAATAATTATACCTATTTAAAAAAAATATTTTTTAACATTTTTTTCTTGTTTATTTGGGTAATGTAATAAATTGTTGGGTTTGATTTAATTTAAAGTTTATTTTCTTCTTTTTAAACCACTTAAATAAAAGCTTGTTTTTAAAAATGTTTTTTATTTTTTATTTTATTCGTATTGTTCATAGCTCTTTCATGTAATATCCATAATATATCATGGGGGTGCATAAAAAAACATAATCCGTCATCTTTGGGAATCCGCCATATTAGATTTAGAATGACGTTTAGTTAAAAACTTGCCAGATTTGATTACGGAGAGACACCGGGAAAGGTGAAACTAAATAAAAGCTTGCAATGATAAATCGCCATTTTGTGATGTCCGCCATATTGCATTTACAATAACGTCACTTTACTCATCGTATTTCACTTGTTTTCCTTTCATTTGATATCCATATCTTAAGGAATGTGGAAATTATAAATTGCCATTTTGCTGCAGCCGTCATATTGGATTTACAGTGTCACGTGCTTATTGTGTTTCGCATATCAAGTCCATATCATAAGGGTTACTATGGAAATGAAAAATCGCCATTTTATAACGGCCGCCATATTGGAATAAAAATGGCGACATTAAGGTAATCGCGCATTGTATTGGGAACCAAACTAGTGTGCCGAATTTCAGCTCAGTCGAATACTGGGAAGTGGATCAAATTTAACTTGCAAGATTCTATTACACAAACCGGGACGGATGAAACTAAATAAGAGCTTGTCAAAAAACTAACTGTTTCAAGAAAAAGTAAAAAAAAATTAAAATCGGTTGACAAACAAATACAAATATGGTGGGACATTAACACACAGAGAACAACAGAGGAGTAAAAAGCACTGCACTGTGTTGTGTTTGCCTATTTATATATATTGTGTAATAATAATGTCCTCCTGATAGATTCCGGCTACGGCGGCTCATTGAGACTAGCCAACTGCGCAGGAGATATTATAGTGCACAAGTGTACGCGCAGACACGAGTGCACTCTCTATTCCTGTCACTCTCATATTCCGGTGGGACGACCACTCGACACGATCAGTGAGAGCTACTTGGCGCAGGACCGACGGCTTTACGTGCTCTCCGAGGCACGGGGGTGAGACACCGCCATATATATTATATAGATTAGTTAGCAAATAACCCTTTTCTACCCCTTTGAGGGTTTCCTAGGGTTGAAAGTTTATACAAAAATTTGTTGTTTTTCTATGGTAATCCGTTAGTAACGCAGACAAACGCGGACATGTAACTGAGTATCATATCCAACTCCGGTCGGCAACTGAGAATTTCTAGAAAACTCAACAACTAAACTTAGCTCGACCCGGGACTCGAACCGATGACCTCCCGATGTGCAGCTGTACATGCTAGCCACTAGACCACTAATTATTATATAATAAACTACTTATAAGTAATGAGGCAACACTACACAATGATTAATTCGTCATGATGTTTGATCTTTGATCCTAATAACAATTTTGCATCAACAAATAATACACTGTTTTTATGTTCATTTGGTTACTTATAAATACATATCTAATATAGGGTGAGTGAGATGCCTATTTTCTATACTTTTAAAAAAAATATTTTTTGATCTAGAATATATTGCGCAATAGTTCCAAATTAATTCTTAATGGCATAAATAAACATTGAATTAAAATAAATTGATTATTTTATGTAGTATCTTACACGTATCTATATATATATAATAAAATTGTAACTAAGCCGGATCTGTACATTAAATATTTTTTGGAAAGTCTTATTGAAATTAACATTATTATCGATACAGAGGCCGAATCTATAGTTTTTAGAATTTTTGTCTGTCTGCCTGTCTGTCTGTCTGTTAACGCATCACAGAAATACCACTGGAGGGATTTTAATGAAATTAGGTATGGTGATAACTGGTTATCCGGGTCAACATATAGGATACTTTTAACCGTGGGAATATATCTCATTTCAGAGAAAAACTAGAAAAATTGCAATGTAAGAGTACACTATTCTATGAAACATTTACTTAGGTTTTAAAACTCGATAAAAAATATAAATAAATTATCTTTCTCAAAAAATTAAAACTTGGTTGTTTTTGTTTCATTATGTAGAAAAAGAAAAAAATATATACAGAAAAAAAAATGTTTATTAAATAATTGTTTATTAAATAAACATTGAAAATTTAAATAAAAACATCGTTCATAGTTTTTCCGAGACTGCTGAAAAAAGTTGACCTAAAAGGCACTTGTTGGTTAGACTAATATAATTAATAGAATAATAATTATAATAGAAGAACAGTGGTATATTATGTAATGTATTATATTAAACTAGCGGACCCGACAGACGTTGTCCTGTCTACACGTCTTTAATTTGAAAATTTCAAACTTTTTTTAATAATTTTTTTGATGAAAATTATTATTCAAATTGTGAATCTAAACCATTCCCAGATCCCCTTGAACACACACAAAAAATTTCATCAAAATCGGTCCAGTCGTTTGAGAGAAGTTCAGTGACATACACACTCACAGAAGAATTATATATATAAAGACTAGCGACTCACTCTCGCTTCGCTCGGGTTCGTCACTGGGTGCGTTTTAACTGTTTGTATGAATATAATATGCATGTATTAACATATAAACCTTTCTCTTGAATCATTTCGACAATTTAAACACTATCTGGAATAATCTATACATATAATAAAATTGTAACTAAGCTGAACCTGTGCATTAAATATTTTTTGGAAAATCTTATTGAAATAGACATATTATCGATACAGAAGCCCAATCTATAGTTTTTAGAATTTTTGTCTGTCTGTCTGTTACCGCATCACAAAAAAACCACTGGAGGAATTTTGATGAAACTTGATATGATGATAGCTGGTTATCCGGGTCAACATATAGGATACGTTTTACCGCGGACTACTTTAACTTTTTTCTCAAAAATACAAAAACTGCAATGTAAGAGTATACTAATATGTAAAACCTAAGAATTTGGTTTTTGGTCATCTGAACGCGGGCGGAGCCGCGGGCAATGCTAGTTAAAATATAATAATTTACTTTGCAATGTTTTATTTTATTTAAATTTAAAAATACACAAACAAGGTCGTTATTGCAAAAACAGTTCTAAGTAAAATCTAGTTTTTTAGTTAATTCAGTGTTTTATTAAGCGTGCTATATGTAAATTTTATTCATTTATATACGTTTTCCTCAAATTTTTAACAAGGGTTATATTTTAATTTCCATCATCAGTGGTCATTGACCACTGGACGAACTATTAGTATTTCGAAATTATAATTTTAAAAGATTATCTAAACTTCTATTTACATCAGAAAGCATGGGTTCGATTTCCGTGCGAATATTTTAGTGATGACAAAGTACACTTTGAATCGACTATCCGAATAAGTTACCTACATACTAGCGCATATCAACATCAAATTAAACAGAAAAAGTCTTTTAAATTAATTAAGGATAATTTATTAAGCTTAAAAATACGTATGTCGTATGTCAACTATATATACATACTAGCGGGTCACTCTCGCTTCGCTCGGGTTCGCCTCTAGAAGAACAAAAACGTCTATCCCTATCGGGAACCGTATATTTTTCCGGGATAGAAAACCTATTTGTTATTCCAAACTATAATCTATCTATGTGCCAAATTTCATCCAGATCCGTTCAGCCGTTCTGGCGTGAAAGAGCAACAAACATCCATACATACTCACAAACTTTTACATTTATGATATTAGTATAAAAAATATACGAATGTGGTCAAAGTGATCGATGGTAAGCTTCGGAATGTAAACTTCACTTTACAAAGACCACTCTGACTTAAAGTTGCGACTATGAAGCTCATTTTTAGTCATTCACATTTCATAACTCAAAGGTTGCCTTCACGAAATGTTAATTAACAATAAGACTGGCTTTTGAGATGCAAATAATCTTTTTTTTACATACTTTATCTTAATATTCAACAGCAAATGTGTATTGTACAATAGAGTGCACATATAAATAAAACGTCTTTCAATTCCTCAAAATACTTTTTTATTATATTTAGCGACTAGCATTGCCCGCGGCTCCGCCCGCATTTAGATGACCAAAAAGCAAATTCTTAGGTTTTACATATTGTATACTCTTGCATTACAGTTTTTGTATTTTTTCTCAAAAATGAGATATTTTGCCGCGGTAAAAAGTATCCTATATGTTGACCCGGATAACCAGCTATCACCATACCAAATTTCATCAAAATCCCCCCAGTAGTTTTTCTGTGATGCGGTAACAAACAGACAGACACACAAACAAAAATTCTAAAAACTATAGATTCGGCCTCTGTATCGATAATAATGTCTATTTCAATAAGATTTTCCAAAAAATATTTGTGATATATGTACAGATTTGACTCAGAATTTTGTTATATGTATAGATTACCTGGACTTTTTAAAGATATGTGTGTATGTATTCAACCCTTTTTAACGCCCCACTGCTGGGATTGAGCCTCTCTTCAATACGAGGGGGATCAGGCCACAGTCCACATGTCTATCATACACTTCACATGTCTTTCGAATAATTGCAAAATTCTCTAGACATGATGTTTTTACGAATGGTAATCCTGTTGAAAATGATTTAAATATGATAATATCAGAGGCGCGAACCCCGAGATTTGATCCTAATTCACTTGGTTTTCAAGCCAGTTCATTACCACTACTTCTGCCTCGCTTTAAAAATATAACTGAACAAAAACTCAGACGTTTTGTTTGTTACAACGAGTGACATAAAAAAGTTTACAATCGCCAAGGACCTCGGTCCTAGGTCCTATGTATGTAGGTCCTAGTCCTAGGCCTTGCAGAATAGAGTATTTTTTAGGCAATGTTCTAAAAGCACTTGAATAAGCTACATATATGCTAACCCGGAAATCGCACCTCCGAGTTTCTTATATGTTTATCAGAATCAATATTATGACCAGTTGTTATTGTTAATGCAGTAAAGGAAAACATCATGAGGTTTACTCATGATGTTTTTTGTATAGGTATCTGTGAGAACGCATATGTGTAGTCCGCCAACCCGCACTTGGCCAGCGTAGTGGACTATGGTCTGATCCCTGGCATTGAATTTGAAGGACTACCCCCAGAAGTTCGACGGTAAAAATGGCTGAATTATTTAAAGAATTATATTGGCAGGGTGTTATAGAACTAAACGAAGCCTATTGGCTACATTATTATGTTTGAAATAATATATTATAACAAGCAGAACCCGCGGCTTTGCTCGCGCTAAAACTACAAAAAACCTCTAAAAAGGTCGGTTTCATACAAACTTTCATCCCCTATTTTAACCCCTTTTGTGATGAATTTCGATAAATGCTAAAACACGTATTTATTTAATTGTATTGAAGAGCATCAAGTAATTCTGATCATAAATATTTTTTGGGTTGTATTATAACGTGTTTTTCCGTGGGAATTGTATAATCTCCCGCGCTAAAAAGTAGCCTAGGTCACTCACCAGCCATACAACTATCACACCAATCTATCAATCCGTTTCGACGTGAAAGAAAGACAAACAAACAAACGAACAAAAATACAAACAAACACACTTTAACATTTATAATGTTAGTATGGAAGTAGGTATGGATATTATACAATATTAAACAAATGATAATTTATGTACTGAGTGATGTGTAAATAATTGGTAATAAATAAAAATAGGTAACGGACTTTATTATAGTAAATCAAATCTATCTAATAACTTTAAACGAGCAATTCTTGTATATTTATTCATTAATTTATACCGGCGATCTCGGAAACGGCTCTAACGATTTCGATGAAATTTAGTATGTGGGAGTTTTCGGGGGGGAAAAATCGATCTAGATTGTCTGGGAAAACGCGTGTTTTCGAGTTTTTATGCGGTTTTCTTTCGCATTATTTCACGCAAAATATGGTCGCTAATTAGCAAGGTCAGGTATAAGAATCGTGGTCAAGCGGCCATAAACAAATCTATCCCACGGGAACCGTACATTTTTCCGGTATAAAAAGTAGCATATATTTTATTCTAATGTATGAGCAGTTTCATTAAAATCCATTCAGTAGTTTTTGCGTGAAAGAGTAATAAACATCCATACATCTATACATACATCCAGACATCCATACATCTTCACAAACTTTCGCATTTATAATATTAGTAAGTAGGTTTATAAATGTGAACGTTTGAATGCAGTTTGCTACTCAATCTAGCTAGAACAGCTGAACGGATCTGGATGAAATTAGGCACAGAGATAGATTATAGTCTGGAATAGCACATAGGTTACTTTTTATTCCCGAAAAATGTAGGGTTCCCGTAGGACAGATTTGTTTTTGACGAAACCTAGCGAAGCGAGGTAAAGTTGCTAGTTCTTTTAAATATATTATTTTTTGACCGACTTCAAAAAGGAGGTAGGTATTTGTATGTTACGCGATATCTGCGAGAATTGTGAATCGATTTTATTAATTCTTATTTTAATAAGTAGGTTTTACTTCAAGTGTGGTTCCAAAATTCATAAAAATAGCATTCAAGGATAAAATAATAATATATTTTTTATCTATACCTTTTTTGTGCGCAATCTTATTTTTTGCTACGTTGTCTGAACGAGATATATAGTTTCGTTCAGTGGTCGAAAATCGACCATTTTTCCAGCAGTTTTTTTTTATTGATAACACTAAAACTCATCAATAGCCACAAAATAAAAAAAATAAAATCGGTTGACAAACAGCAGAGAAAAAAGTACTGAACTGTTGTCTTTGATACTTTGAGGTATGATGTTTGCAAATCCTTAATCCCTCGACAACCGCGGACACACCGGCGTTACAGTTAACAATAGATTTCTTAGAAGTTTAATTAATTTCTTAGAAATTTACCTGGAGGTGTTAAAAAAGGCGTAAAAAAACGGGATCCCATAAAACGTTACAAAAGCTTCTATTGCTTATTTAAAAAAAATTAAAGTAAGTTAGTAGTTTCCGGGGTTCAAATGATTTACAGTTATCATGGTCACAGGAGAGGCCATGATTGCCGTAAAGCATTCGAAACGTCGGGAGCCAAAAATCAAAATAAATCCGCGAAATAATCCGAAAAGATTGTTTTATTTAAAATGTCAAATATTCGCGTAAATCTAAGAAAGTATTATGTGAACGTTTGTATGCTAAAGGTTATTTAGAGTAAAATTATACAATAAATGATTTAACAGAAGATGGGCACGCCTTGGGAATGATGTGATGGCCTCCAGGCTACTTCAAACTTCAATGTTGCAGAATTATTGTAATTTACAATATACTATAAAGATAAATAAATTGAAGTGTCTGTTTGTAATGACAAAATAACAGCTTTTTACTATTTAGTAAAATATATGAAATTATATACGGTAAGTACTTTAAATAAAAAAAAACACAATTTTTAAATTTTTTGTCTATCTGTCTTTCGATTTGATTCGGCTAATCTCCGAAATGGCTGGACTGATTTTGATAGAGCTTTCACTGGCATATAGCTGCTGTTACAAGGATTAACTTAGGCTACTTTTATTTTAGAATAAGATTTAGGGTTTTGCTGGAAAAAATTAAACCGTACCTAGGGACGCACCCGACCGAAGCGGGGGTAAGTCATTAGTTTAATTTACAAAAAAGAAGTAAAATAATTGAAAATAATTAAAAAATGAGAAAATAATCGAAGAATGATGAAAAAAATTATAATTCAAAAGTAAAATATTGATTCCCATTAAGTTTCTTTCGTCAGTTCTTCTCAAGAGTAAGACTTTTTCTGAACTGTCGGTAGTTTCCTAACTTTCAGTAAAAAAATGTATAATTTAATGCTGAATAAATTAAAATTTGATTAGAAACAATTAAAAAAAATTCTTAATCTAATCAAAAGTCTGGCTTGGCCCTTAAATCCTAACTCACAAAGCATCCTGAAAGTTATTAAATATTATATTATAAGGAAATATTACGTACAATTTAATCACAAAGCAGGTGCGCAGCTTCACTGATGAATTAAAACTAAACGAGAAGAAGATTGAAAATCTTGTGTAGACTCTTATTTATTTTACACGTTCATCCATAGTGTACATACGAGTATATAGACTATAGCGATTTAACGCTTTATAGAGCTATACATTATGAAGGGAAGGTATTGAATTCAATTTTTTTAAGAGTGTGTATATGACAGTTTTGTACCTAGACCTCGTTATTTATCTCAGAATCTGGGAAAGTTACCACTTTGAAATTTAGCGAAATGATACTTCGAACTTTTATCTTGAATTACCTTTGAAAACACGATTGGTGAATATTTTCTAGAACATTTTTTTTAAATACATGTTTTGTACATTTATCGCTATTTATCTCAAAAACAGCTCACTATTTTTGTAGGGTTTTAGTTTTGTTAGAAAGCCTAGATATATTTTTTCAGTTACCGAATTTCATATTTCGTTTGATTCTTTAATTAATTTATAGGTTGATTCCACATACGAACTTTTTTTTCACCCTCTTAAGGGATGATTTTCGGGATAAAAAGTATCCTATGTCCTTCCCAGATTCTTAAACTATCTTCTTACCAAATTTCATCTAAATCGGTTCAGTAGATCCAAAAATTACCTACAACGTCACAAACTCACAAACTTTACCTCTTTATAATATTAAGTATAGATTTAAAACTGTTTTATTGCTTAAATATGTTGAACATCTATCGCTTTATACTTCTCACTCACGATAGAACATTATCTTGTCATCCACAAAGTTGGTCTCATTTAAATTTGAAAAAAAAATCCTCCCCTAAGTGTAGGAAATAGAGATTTTTTTATAAAAAACTTTCTTCTTACTGTGCTACTATGTCTGCACTAAAAATAGAAAAATAAAAACTTAAAAAAATAATCAAAAACCGAACCGAAATCTATCCCGCTGCTGTAAAGCATTCGAAACGTCGGAAACCAAAAATCTAAATAAATCCGTAAAATAATCCGAAAAGATAGTTTTGTTATAAAACCGATTTAAAAAAAAACACTGAAAAGTAAAAAATAACTGATTGGTAGTTTTCATTTACTATAGATAATGGATATTTTTGAAGTCGATCTCCTTGTCGGCTGGTACCGACTTCAAAAATATTTGATATAGCTTTTATTTCTTTTTCTAAGTTTTTATTATAAGACCTACAATTATCTAGTCCATTGTTTTGATGCACCTATCTCTTAAGGTTTAGCCTGCGTTAGCAATGTAAATTTCTAAAGACGACTCGAAAGAATCAGTTATAGTGTTTTCCCGAGGGAATGAAAGATTTTCTTTTAAATTTTCTGTAATTTTCCGAAACAAATAGTTTTATTTAAAATTTCATTTTTTTTATTAGCTTTTAATGTTAGTAACATTATCTGTATATTCAGAGCTACTTTGGCATCTTGTTGTTAATATTTATAAGTATACAGGAGTTTGTTTGTTTATTTATTTTTTGACTTGCAATAATGGTCCGATTATCATAATTTTTGTTGAATAAGTTATAACATAAAGTTAAGTTTAGTTCAAAAATTAACATTTTTTCAAAATTCAAAAGACAAAAATTCAAAATTAATTTGACTTATTTTGACTCCTTTGATTTACTACTTACATGATTAATTTGGCATGTACCTACTGTTTGGTTTTTAACCGACTTCCAAAAAGGAGGAGGTTATCAATTCGTCGGAATCCTTTTTTTTATGTATGTTCACTGATTACTCGAAGACGCCTGAACCGATTTGGATTTTTTTTTGTTTCAAAGGGTATACTTCCCAGGTGGTCCCATAAAATTTTTTTAAAAACCGGTTTTTTAAAAATTCAACAATAAATATTTTTTTAAATAAATTGTTTAATCGAATATGTTATTAAAAACTTTCTTCTTACAAATTACCTGCTTATTACGTCAACACTAAAAATGGAAAAATAAAAACTTTTTAACAAAAAATAAAAACAGACTTGCAGGCACTAAAATGTAAAAAATAACTAAACGGAGGTTTTCGTTTAGAATAGATACCTAATCAGATATTTTCGAAGTCGGTGCCAGCCTACAATATTTTAGGATATGATTATCTAATAGGTAAGTATGTATTTTATGTATCGAAATATATTAGATTTGCTTTGCACCGCTATGCTATATGCTATATATATATATACAAGAATTGCTCGTTTATATATTAGATATCAAGTTCATTTTGTCACCACTTATTACAATTCGTGTAAAAATAATATATTACCCTACGAATAAATAATAAGTTTAATTAGTCGTAGATATTACCTCATTCTTTGTTTACCGTTTTAATAATAAATTAAGCAAATAGCTTAAAATATTATAATACGTACATTGTTTCTTATTATAGTTTACATATGCAAAGATGCTAAAATGCACATTTCACAACTGAATTGTTGTGAAGTCGATTCTTTTGTATATTAACATAAGCATTATAAGACAGTGGTCCAATGTTGACGCGCTTGCTTGGAAAATTAAGTGGAGCAGGTTCAAATCCCAGGTATTGCACCTCTGATGTTCTCATGTGTGAATAATTCTCAAAATGATTACCATTTGTCCTACAGTGAAGGAAAACATCGTGAGGAAACCTGCATATCTGAGAGAACCTAGCAAGTTTTTGAAAAACATGTAAAGTCCGCCAATCTGTACTTGGCCAGCGTGGTGGGATATGACCTGATTCTCGTATTGAGAGGAGGCCCGTGCCCAGCAGTGGGACTTGTGGGGAAAAGTTTTTTCCCACTGCTGGTGCTGGTGCTGCTTTTCCACATGTGCATTAGTATGTATTCAGCCCTTTTTAACGTCCCACTGCTGGGCACGGTGCATTAGTATGGTACCTGCGTATCTTAATATACAATGCCAACCTGCTGACCAAGGAGCAAAAACATACATCCATTGCCTTTAAAAATACATTACTATCTAATTTCCTACATATGAGAGCCACTTATTTATCCATTTCTAAAAGACTAGTGACGTACCCTCTCTTCGCTTGGATACGTCCCTAGCTGTCTTTTTACCCGACTTTAATTAAAATTTATATGATTTTTGACAGTAAAACCATTTTTATCGGAATAAAAATAGCCTATAGCACTCGACGGTATTAGCTTATTAGTGAAAGTATTTACAGAATCGAATCAGTAGTTTCAGAGATTACCCCCTACATACAAACTTACAAACTTAAATAAAATAAATAAGTTGGGACATTAACACACAGTACCATCTAGTTACATGGTAAGCTACAAGGCTTGTGTTGTGGATACCAGATAGTTGATACACTACACATATATAACTCAAAATTCATACATATTATAAATATAAATACCCATGATGAGTACAAACATTCGTGCTCATCACACAAATGAATGCTCCCAGCGGGACTCGAACCCGCGACCGCTGCCACAGCAAGTAGGGTAGTACAAACTAAGCCAAACATGTCGTCCACTTAACTAATCATAAAGTAACTTATATACCTAGGTATAAACTAGATAATCACTTATTTCTGACGTAAACACGCTGCAAATTAAACGAAAGAACAATGCATTTAGATATGAGTGCTTACCTACTTTAATTATAGTATTAATGTAGGTATAAAAGAGGTCCAATTGGAATTGTTGTTTTCAAACATCACACATAAATATATATATCTCAAAATCGTAGGTTAAAAATAACGTTAAAATTAAATTTCTCTGTCTTTCAATACGAAGGAGTAAGCTATAGTCCGTTGGCCGAGTGCGGGTTGGCGGACTACACATATTGACAACTACTTAGGTTTCCTCACGATGATTTCCTTTATAGGCAAACGGTTCATCACCTTTACCCAGCTCATTTTCCAAATTACTTGTGGTCAGCGCAGTATGTCCTTACTGCTAATCGGTTTTGGTAAATCTCATCTGTCAGCATTTTGTGATTTTATACTCAGTAAGTGATCCTAAACCTTATAAAATAAAAAAATTGGATCGGAAATTTAGAGCAAAGTTAAATTCTATTTTTATTGTGGTATTATTTTACGATGCGACAGATTCAGACTATAGTATGAGAGATGTATATATTCAAGATTCTGATATTTCTATATACACAACACGTGTTTTATATCGATAAATATAAAAATTATTACAAGCTTTTATTTAGTATCACCTGTCTCGGTGTTTGTCTGTAATCAAATCTTGCAAATTAAATTTTACCCACTTCCCATTGTCCGATTGAGCTGAAATTTGGCACACACGTTTGACTCTCGTGACATTTTTAATCCAATATTGTGGACGTTACAAGATGGTTATTTATTTTTTCCATTGTGATTAGTGACCCTTAAGATTTGGGCACCAAATGATAGGGCTTGATGAGCGAAACATAATAAGCAAAGTGACGTCATTTTGAACCCATATGAAATGAAAAGGTTTGCTTAGAAGAATACAAAAAAGTAATAAACATAAAAAAAGTTTAAACATTTAAAAATCAAACTTTTATTTAAATGCTCTAAAAACAAAGAAGTATAACTTCTTATGTGTGTCACACACATTTTTTTCCAATAAACGTTTCTTGTGTTTTTTTAATTGAATTGACATAACTTTTTTTATTAATAAACTGATTGAAATAAAACAAATACTAAATATTAAGAGACCTATCACAAAATGTATTGAGGTCCATGGCATTGAGTTCGAGCGGCCGACGCATCGCTGTTTCTAGCATTTTCTGCAAACTGCAGTTGTAATTACTTCTATTCTATGTAAAGTTTTTATAATAAATTACTTAAAAAAGTATGTATATAATTACGTTTCTTTTGAACTGACGTATATTCTGGTATAAATTTTACATAATAATATTAATGTTGTAAGGATATATTTACAGCAATTCTGAACGTTTTTAATAGTTTTTAAGCTGCAAAAATATGCTTAAAATATATGTATAAGTTCCAAATGTTTTTGTAATCACCTCTTAAAAACCTGTATTTTGTTGGATACCTCACTTAGCTGATTCAGCCGAAAAAAAATTCCGAGACACAAATTGGCGCCTAGAATCAGCCATTTTGATTTTCAATGATATGAAATATCTATATACCCTATAACACTCGCATTATCAAGACGAATCTAACGACGTATGAATTATATATCAAAATGGGCCCACGCGTTTGGTGGCTAGAAAGCCACATAGGAACAAACATTCATACATATGTACATACCTACATACATACAAAGACTGATAAACACATTACCCTACTTTGCGTCGCGCAGTCGGGTAAAAAGAAATATCAGACAAAACCAGATGCTAAACTAGTTTAAAGCATCACATCGTACCAGTTATATAAAATTCGTCCGACACTTATTATTCGGAAGACGTTATCGACAGTTGACCCCCTTCGCTATAACACTTTCGCTCTTCAAAATATAGTTAACCTACAAATACACTATCTAATATCTATACATATAATAAAATTGTAACTAAGCCGAATCTGTACATTAGATATTTTTTGGAAAATCTTATTGAAATAAACATTATTATCGATACAGAGGCCAAATCTATAGTTTTTAGAATTTTTGTCTGTCTGTCTATCTGTCTGTCTGTCTGTTACCGCATCACAGAAAAACCACTGGAGGGATTTTGATGAAATTTGGTATGGTGATAGCTGGTTATCCGGGTCAACATATAGGATACTTTTTACCGCGGGAAGATGTCTCATTTCTGAGAGAAAATACAAAAACTGCAATGTTAGAGTATACTAATATGTAAAACCTAAGAATTTGGTTTTTGGTCATCTGAACGCGGGCGGAGCCGCGGGCAATGCTAGTTATTATTATAAAATTATTAAAATGAATAATTATAATAAGATTATTTTAAAAACATTTTCACAAATAAATTCTTAGTTTTACGATTCAAGAGTAATGTTCGTGGACTATTTTTTATGTGAATATATTATATATATTATGATGTGTATTTAATGTTACATTTTAATAAAATACCTTTTTATGATAATTAAAGATAGCCATATATTTTGGTTGTCTCGACGTTAGTTTTATGTTAAACGACAGATTTATTGTATCGGCCTTGTATGGAGCCCTGTTTCTTGCAAGGCCATTTTGGAAGAGTTCAATAAAACTTAAATTTAATAAATAATAATCATTAACTCTGCAATAAAATAAAATGTTTTATAAGCTATATAATAGAACAAAGTGTTATTTAATAATTTATTTGTTTCATTTATCCAATAAATAAAAGAATTATAACTATTTATTTGTTAAGGTGGCCTTCCGTGGTCCACCTGCTATCTTTATATATATAATTCTTCTGTGAGTGTGTATGTCACTGAACTTCTCTCAAACGACTGGACCGATTTTGATGAAATTTTTTGTGTGTGTTCAAGGGGATCTGAGAATGGTTTAGATTCACAATTTGAATAATAATTTTCATCAAAATGGTCCAGAATGTTTTAGCTTATTAAAAAAAGTTTGAAATTTTCAAATTAAAGACGTGTAGACAGGACAACGTCTGTCGGGTCAGCTAGTATGTATATAAAACTTTTAAGATGTCTAAAATCTTAGTCTCTCCCGTGACCATGATTACTGTATGGCATTCGAAACGTCAGGAAACAAAAGTCAAAATAAATCCAATTAACTGTCAGTTAGCTTAACTGTCAGTTAGTTTAACTATCAGTAAGTTTAACTCTCAGTTAGTTTAACTCTCAGTTACATTAACTGTCAGTTAGCTTAACTATCAGTTAGTTTAACTGACAGTTTCCTTAACTGTCAGGGGTTAACTATCAGTAAGTTTAACCCTCAGTTAGATTAACTGTCAGTTAGCTTAACTGTCAGTTAGTTTAACTGTCAACTAAACCGTCAGTTAGTTTAACTATCAGTAAGTTTAACTGTCAGTTAGATTAACAGTAAGTTAGATCAACAGCTAGGTAGCTTAACCGCCAGTTAGTTTAATTGATAGTTTCCTTAACTGTCAGTTAGTTTAACTGTCGGTTAGCTTAACTGTCAGTTACTTTAACTGATAGTTTACGTAACTGTCAGTTAGTTTAACTGTCAGTTAGCTTGAATGTCAGTTAGTTTAACTGTCAGTTAGCTTGACTGTCAGTTAGTTTAATTATCAGTAAGTTTAACTCTCAGTTAGATTAACTGTCAGTTAGCTTCACTATCAGTTAGTTTAACTTATAGTTTTCTTAACTGTCAGTTAGTTTAACTGCCGGTTAGCTTAACTGTCAGTTACTTTAACTCTCAGTAAGTTTAACTCTCAGTTAGCTTACCTTTATCTGTCAGTTAATTTAACTGTCTGTGAGTTTAACTGTCTGTTTTTGTTTTTTTTTCTATAGTTTTTAGCGTCTATACAACTGTCTGTTTTTAACGCTAAACTGCTTTAGACGCTAAAGCGTATCAGCGTTTAGTTTAGCGTCACGCCGCTATTTAGTAATAATTTGACGGCTGTAATTATTTTCTAATGTATATTGTGAATGAGTACGATTGTGATTCGCGCATCGTGGGTTCCGTACCGCCAAATTTTGTGTTGTTTTTACTAACATATTTACACACAATTAATTTTTAAAGTTTTCGCAATACTTTCTACAGCGGGAAAATATATCATGTCTGAGAAATCGATACTAAACTTTAAAACGTAAGTAGAGACGAACCCGAGCGAAGTGAGGGTGAGTCGCTAGTTCAGTTAATTTAACTGTCAGTGAGTTTAACTGACAGTTTCTTTAACTGTCAGAATGTTAAACTGTCAGTTAGGTTGACTGTCAGATTGAATAACGGCTAGTGAGTTTAACTGTCGGTTAGTTTACCCGTGAGTTATTTTAACTACAAGTTAGATTAACTGTCAGTTTGATTAACGGCTAGTAAGATTAACTGTCAGTTAATTTAACTGTCAGTTCAGAACCTGTTATTTAGTATAACCTCCAGTTAGTTTAACTGTCAGTTAGATTAACAGTGAGTTAGATTAACAGCTAGTTAGCTTAGCTGCCAGTTAGTTTAACTGATAGTTTACTTAACTGTCAGGTAGCTTAACTGTCAGTTAGTTTAACTTTCAGTAAGATTAACTGATAGTTTCCTTATCTGTCAATTAGTTTCACTGTCAGTTAGCTTAACTGTCCGTTACTTTAACTGTCAGTAAGTTTAACTGACAGGTAGCTTAACTGTCAGTTAGTTTAACTGTCTGTTTGTTTATCTGTCAGTTAATTTAACTGGTTTTTTTTTATAGTTAAAACAAAAACAGACAGTAGTATAGACACTAAAGCGTATCAGCGTTTAGTTTAGCGTCACGCTGCTATTTAGTAATAATTTGATGGCTGTAATTATTTTCTAATGTACATATATTGTGAATGAGTACGATTGTGATCGCGCAGCGCAACGTGGGGTTCCGTACCGCCGAATTTTGTGTTGTTTTTACTAACATATTTACTCGCAATTAATTTTTAAAGTTTTCGCAATACATACTTTATTATTTGCAAAAATAATAAAGCATGTACTGCGCATCGCATTTCATATTATTTCTTAAAGATATTATAATTAATTTATGAATATACTCAATATATCCAGTATGTGAAAAGATATTTTACGTATATTCTGCAAATTAATTTTCGTTTAAAGTATTTAGCAAGCTCCAACCTACCTTTATTTTTTGCGCTTTTCTTACTTCATCTTTTTAAAATTAGGGGAAGAGAGTACACTCTCATACTTGCATAGAATATTTACGACTTAAGAATCATGTAACTCGGCTAATATGGACTTTTAACAGGCTAACATATGCGTTATTTTTAAAGACCTATTGTTATGTACACCACAATTACAGGTGTACCAAACTTCAGGAGTTTATGAGAAAGGAGGCCTGTTGGTTTAAAACTGAAGGAACTTCACTGGATGGTAAACTGTTTCATACATTTGCATCACTGTATCGACAAACTTATATTCTACTACCGACTCTCCCACGCTTGGCTCAGGTTGTTCCCTAGCTTGCTTCCCAAAACAAACTTTCATCCTCATTTTCACCTCCTTAAGGGATAATTTCCGAGATAAAAAGTATCCTAGGTCCTTCCCAGGATCTCAAACTATCTTCTTACCAAATTTCATCTAAATCGGTTCAGTAGATCCAGAGATTACCCCCTACAACATCACAAATTCATAAACTTTACCTCTTCATAATATTAGTATAGATTTCTAACTCTTTAAAATACTTAAACAGAACGTTATCTAAAGTAGTAGCACTGTTGTTTTAAAGGTCAGTGTAGCGTTTCACGTTTACAAAGCCAAGCCAAGACTTCGTTTGTATATTAGAAACATCAGGCAGGATACACTTTAGCTCCTCCCCAACGTGCGTTCACCTTGTCGTGGTGTACCATGCGGGTTGCTCCTGGTACTTCTCTGATAGCAGAGTGGACCTTGGAGCAACCCCGTGGTTGTTATGGTCTGCTTCGGCAGACCTGCCGTCGGGCGTCGTGGTTGAATGCGTAAGCGATCCTGCGATGCCCCATTAAGACGGAGGAAGGTTTTGTTGGGTTTTAGTGGGTAGTACTGGCTTGATTACGCCGGTGAGTCCCACGCCTCGTGCGTAAATGCATTTCCCAACGTTAAAAAAAAAAGGATACACTTTAGCTAGGTTCTCTCTCTCGTCTGTTATAGATGTCAGTGTTCTAGCTGAGAAGTGTTACATAATTTTCCTTTGGATTTGAAATAATCTGTTCTCTTTTCTATATCCTACACAGTAACATTGCACTTTCAGACAACTCTGTTTAAACATATCGTTGGCTTACTATTACAAGGTTCTATGTAAATAATGAAGTTTGGTAATTTTTACATAGAACTTCGTTATTTTATTATCGTAAAAAAAAAACAACATAGAACTATGTAAAATTGAATATTTTGTAGTTATAGTGCCGCTATCTAGTGGTTTGTTTTTGCAAAACTGTAGCTAATGACACATAGAACTTTGTAGCATTAATAACTAAATAAGTACTAAAATTGTAACATAGAACCTTGTAATATTATGTCGTACGTTCAACTCTGGAGAGATTGAGTGGGAACTTAAACGCAGCGTAAGCTATTTTGCCACCTGAAAGCCACAGATAATGCAATCGAAAAGCAATTTTAATTTTATTTTAAATCTTTTTTCTAGTATTTAAATGTTACTGTGATGATTAATGTGAAGAACTTTAGAAAATTAAATTAGAACAAAAATAGGTATACATATTTCATTGTGTACTAGTACAAATTTTAAATTTTTTTTTTTAATTTTAAGTATATTGAATTTAATAAACTCAATACGACTTTGGCTTACGAATAAAAGTTTTTATTTAATTTTTTTTTCAGGACATTACCACACAACACCATCTAGTTCCATGGTAAGCTACGAGGCTTGTGTTATGGATACCAGATAGTCCATATCCATGACTGGAGTACAAACATTCGTGCTCATCACACAAATGAATGCCCCCAGCGGGACTCGAACCCGCGGCTGCTGGCCAGCAAGTAGGGTCATTACAAACTGAGCCAAACGTGTCGCCTTTTAATGTTGTTTGCTCTAGACGTTAAGAGTTTTCATTATATTATTCTAAAGTTCAAAATTGGTTTATTACAGTTTTTATGATAGAGTATATTTGCTAATGCAATAAAACAATCTATACAAATAATAAAATTCTCAGTCGAATCTGTACATTAAATATTTTTTGGAAAATCTTATTTAAATAGTCATTATTATCGATAAGGAGGCCGTATCTACAGTTTTTAGATTTTTTACCTGTCTGTCTGTCTGTCTGTCTGTGACCGCGTCACGGAAAAACCACTGGAGGGATATTGATGAAATTTGGTATGATAACAGCAGGTTATCCGGGTCAACATATAAAATAAATTTTACTGCTCGAAAATATCTCATCTCTGATAAATCTATACATATAAAATGATTTGTCCTGAATGACTGACTGATGGATCAACGCACAGCTTAAACCGCTGATCGTAGAGACCCAAAACTTGGAGAGTGTTCTTTGTATGACTTAGCCATCCGATAAGAAAGGTCCCACCGCTTCGGTGATTAGCCGGTAAAAACAGACAAACATTTTAAAAATTGTTTTCTTCTTATTAGTACCGCATATACATACTTTCATATTCATTTAGTAAAAAGCTGTTATTTTAATATTATAAACAGACACTTCAATTATATTTATCTGTATAGATAGATTATTTTATCATTTGTTTGCTTAATTTATAAGCGCGCTATTTGTACATCGACTTTAGTCAGAAAATTTAATATCTATACATGAAGTCTTACTTGTTAGAGGTATTCCTCTAATTATCCATTTGTCTGGAAACTGTCTGGTAAACTAGTTTAGTTTATACTTAAAAAAAAAATATTTAAACGAAAATTTTAGACATAAATACTTAACTTGGTAGTGGTGGCCCAGTAAAGCGGGTTTAAATCCCGGGTTACGCACTTAAGATATTTTCATGTGCGAAACATTTCCAACATGATTACCACTTGTCTTACGGTGCAGGAAAACATCGTGAGGAAACCTGCACGTTTGAGAAAATCTAGCAAGTTGTCTGCGGACAAGCTCAGTCCGACCGTACTTGGCCAGCGTGGTCCCCCTCATATTGAAGGGAGGCCCACCCCCAGCAGTGGGAAGTAAAAATACATAAAATAACATTAAGAATCTTACTATAGGTGAATAATTTTACTTCAAGTAGTAAAATCCTAAGTATATCGTTGAATAAAGCATATGCGTGTCGCTTCACTTTCTTTAGAGGTTAATGCCTCGATGTAAAGTAGAGAATTATGTTTTTTTAAATACTTCAGTATTCTTTATAGTGTCATCATTCTTTTAAAATTTTTAAAGTTATAATGTTCATCCAGTGGTCGAAATTCCAACCATTATTGAAAATTTGAGGAAAACATATCTATGTCTATATATATATATATATATATATATATATATATATATATATATATATATATATTATACTATACTAAAATTGTAACTAAGCCGAATGTGTACATTAAATATTTTTTAGAAAATATTATTGAAATAGACATTATTATCGATATAGAGGCCGAATCTATAGTTTTTAGAATTTTTGTCTGTCCGTCTGTTACCGCATCACGGAAAAACCACTGGAGGGATTTTTATGAAATTTGGTATTGTGATAGCTGCTTATCCGGGTCAACATATAGGATACTTTTTACCGCGGGAAAATATCTCATTTCTGAGAAAAAATACAAAAACTGCATTGTAAGAGTATACTAATATGTAAAACTTAAGAATTTGATTTTTGGTAATCTGAACGCGGGCGGAGCCGCGGGCAATGCTAGTACAATAGAATTTACATCATAATCTACTTATATATAAAAAACTAACTGTTTTAAAGTTCTACAGCTCGTCAATAGCTACTAATTTGGTAACAAAAAAAACTCGATTGACATACGGAGGAGAAAAAGGTTCTGAGCTGTTTTGTTTGGACTATTTTTCTAGTTTTTTTTTGTGACCACCCTTGAGCGTATTCAATAACTTAATTAAACTCTACATATAATAAAATTCTGAGTCGAATCTGTACATTAAATATTTTTAGGAAAATCTTATTGGAATAGTCATTATAATCGATACGGAGCCCGAATCTTTAGTTATTAGAATTTTTGTCTATCTGTCTGTCTGTTACCGCATCACGAGAAAACCACTGGACAGATTTTGATGAAATTTGGTATGATAATAGCTGGTTATCCAGGTCAACATTTAGGATACTTTTTATCGCGGGAAAATACCTTATTTCTGAGAAAAAATACAACAACTACAATGTAAGAGTATACTTATATGTAAAACCTAAGAATTTGTTTTTTGGTCATCTGAACGCGGGCGGAGCCGCGGGCAATGCTAGTCTTCTATATAGTTTGTGCGAAATGTTTGAGATTGATAGATATAGGCAATGCTAGTTTTTAATAAAACGTAAAACACTAGGGGTGCATTTTTGTGACATTTGTCACCCTTGAAGCCGTTTTTAACGTTGGGAAATACATTTACGCATAACACCTGCATACATACAGGTGGTTATGTGGGACTCACCGGCAAAGCCAGTACTACCCACTAAAACCGAACGGAACCACCCCCGTCTTGATGGGGCGTGGTAGGATCGCTTACGGACTCAACCACGACGCCACGACGGCGGCCTGCTGAAGCAGACCACGACAACCAAGCAGCCCAACCAAAGTACAGCAACCCCTACACCATGACAAGGTGAACACACACCGATCACCATTGAAACCCATAATAAAATATTCATAAAAAAAACTATGATCACAACAAAAAAAAACAACAACATACAAACAATTAATAATAATATATGTAATTGTGTACCTCGTCATTTCATACCATGTCATTAACATACTATTAAACTATCTTAACGTAGTTTCTATGTAAATCATAACAGAAATGTTAAATATTAAACATATTATCGTTATAATATCTTACAATATATCAACAATAACATCGTTCGTTGCCTCGGTGATGGCTAACAAGTACTAATCTGGAAATCTTGGGTTCGAGTCCCGGGTCGGTTCAAGTTTTGTTATTGAGTGTTTCCGTCAGTACCAAACCAGATTTGGGCAGTTGGTGGTGTTTTGTATCGTCGGTCCTGCATCTGATCTCTCACCAATCGTGTCTCGTGTCGTCCCACCGGAGTATGAGAGTGACAGGAGTAGAGAATGCACTTGTGCCTGCACTATACTGTATAATATCTGCGCAGAAGGCTAGTTTCAGTTAGATTGGCCACTGTAGACGAAATCGAATAGGAGGATATATTATGATTAAGGCATCAAAAATCTTAGTTCTATCTAGACCATGTTTCCTGTAAAGCTTGAAAACCTCGGGGAAAAAAAATAAAAATAAAATGACGAAAAAGTCCGAAACAATACTTTTATTTAAAAAATCATAATTTTAGACTACTAAAATTGGAATTAGAGAAGTTAAAAGAAAAAAAAAACATTAAACTCATATTTCCAGAATATTATGAGCGAGAATCGATCCTATGATATCTGCAATGTAAACTTGTAATGTATAGATAATAATTAAAATGTTATATCGTGTTAAAAAATGGCAATGTAATTACATCAATTAGTTGATAACCCTGGTTTTTTTTCTCTCTTGTCTAGTGTCTCTAGGTGTATACTCAATATTGTAGAAACTATAAGTTTATTCAAGAAATATATTACGTTTTGAGTTGTAAAATACATATTTTTTATTTAGTAACATCATACCGAATTCAAATACCATCACAATAGTAAGTGAAACACACAAATAAACACCCAAATTGAGTACCTCCTTTTTTGAATGTGGTTAAATGTTTATTCATCAAAGATAGCCGTGTGAATGTATCTGGTAGTGACGTAACCGCACGAATGTAGGTTAGGTCAGGTTCGATATTAATTTTATCATTGAATTTTTATAAATGAATATTCTTATATTCTATTTGATTATTGAGATTATATCTACATATATAAATAAAAATGAAGTTTCTTTGTATGTTGTTCTCTAGCTTTCCTGAAGCATTAATCCGATTGTGATGAAACTTTGGTGAGTTGTTATGAGTACGACCACGAGAGATTCATGCCCAAAAAATTTTTTTTCTTAATTTCTTCTTTATAATATATTCCTATACCATTTTTCCTACAGACGGACCCAAGCGAAGCAAGGATAAGCCGCTAGTATAAAAAAGTTAACAGGTGTTAAATTTTCATCATAATCAGTTAAGTAAATTAAAAGTTATACAAAATCTCAAACAATCAATTTCCAACACATTTTTGAATGCAATATTTATATGAAATTCCCAAGCGATGACTTACACTGTTACGACATAAGAGAAATCTGAGCGCACAAACTATGAACTTGGCCTCATTTATTACGTTAATTTGTTTTATTGCATAATTATGTGATGGTATAACATTTTTATTACGAGCTAGCTTATATCTGCGATTTCATTCGTAAACTTATTTCCAGTTCCAATGAATAAATATTTATATAATTAACTAGTGTATCACGCTCGCTTCGCTCGGTTTTGTCCCTAGATTGATTTCCCATACAAACTTTCATCCCTATCTTCACTCCTGTAAGGGTTGATTTCCGGAATAAAAAGTCCCATGTCCTTCTCAAGGTCTCAAACTATCTTCTTACCAAATTTCATCTAAATCGGTTCAGTAGATCCAGAGATTACCCCATACAACCCTACAAACTCACAAACTTTACCTCTTAATAATATTAGTAAACATTATTTTAATAGTGACTTTTTTAGTTATAAGTTATAACATTATATGCAGGCATCGCCACCATTTGGCTAATTTTATTACTAATTGCCAAATTGTTACTCTAGGTCATCTATATATATATATATAATAAAATTCTAACTAAGCCGAATCTGTACATTAAATATTTTTTGGAAAAATCTTATTGAAAAAAACATTATTATCGATACAGAGGCCGAATGTATAGTTTTTAGAATTTTTTTCTGTCTGTCTGTTACCGAATCACAGAAAAACCACTGTAGGGATTTTGTTGAAATTTGGTATAGTTATCCGGGTCAACATATAGGATACTTTTTACCGCGGGAAAGACCTCATTTCTGAGAAAAAATACAAAAACTGCAATGTAAGAGTATACTAATATGTAATACCTAAGAATTTAGTTTTTGATCATCTGAACGCGGGCGGAGCCGCGGGCAATGCTAGTAGCCTATATATTTTAAATAAAACTATCTTTTCGGATTTTGTCGCGGATTTATTTGCATTTTTGTTTCCCGACGTTTCGAATGCTTTACAGCATCCATGGTCACGGGAGAGACTCATATATTCACAATATTCAAATCCGTTCAGCTGTTACAGCGTAAGAGAATAATGAAGGAATACGAAACCAGAGCTCAAGCTGCATATATATATATATATATATATATATATATATATATATATATATATATATATATATATATATATATATGTTCAACGTAAGCCCTATTAAAATAATGTTACTTTTCTGCCTATAATATTACGCATGGATACATTTTTAAATTAATTCATTATCATCAAAAATGACCTCAGTTGCGTATCGGATTGCCTGGTACAATGACCTGAAGGTGAACAAGTATCTTAATGTTTACTTTTGTTTAAATAGTGAAATATAGCTTTTAGGCCTAGTAAGTTTGGATGAGGGGTATTTACAATTTAATTATTATACAAACAAACTAACAATCAATAATGCTGAGTGCTGGCAAATTGTCAAAAGATATTTAATTCAAGTTCAGCCTCTAAAGCCATATTCATTTAGTACGCAATAATAATCAAATTAATTAAAGGGCTTATTTACAAAAATTTGGCATTGATATTTACAAAAGAAATCTATAGCGATCGCGAATTTGACTTCTAAAGCTCAAAGCACTTGGCAAAGTTTCGAAAACGATAAAAGTACTCTTATATTATAATTATATATACAATATTTGACAGCCATTATCACGCAGATCTGATTGACTCTATATATATATATAGATAAGTTATAAACTAACAAACTAGTTTAGTTTTCTTTCGCCAGTTCTTCTCAAGTCTGAGGCTTCTTCTTACCGAACTGGTAGTAGACTCATGACGTTCAGTAAAAAATAATTTAATGCTGAATAAAATATTTTGATTTGATTTGATTTGAGTAGTCTGTTTCGTCTTCTCTTTTATGTATTTTTGAAGTAATCCTTATTTTGGCACATTTGGAAAAAATATGAGAGTAAAATTTTTACGATGCTCGCGCACACCGATAGCTAAAAGCGACATGATGAAGTTAGCTGGGTTCCTTTTACAGACAGACAGTTATGACAAACGGGATGAAATATAGCTAAAGAGCTATTTTTGTTCTGTTACACCAAAGAAGCATAACTTCTTTCGTGCTTACATAAGTACACACTTTTTAATTTGACTCTCACCTAAAATACTACGATAATTCTAAATATCATAATAAAAAATCAGCACAAAAATGGAAACCATTGTTTTACGCAAAAGGAACATTTCACAGATTCCTTTCCTTAATGGGGTTCCAATTTATTAATGTCAAGAATACGGTCTTAAATTTTTTGGCCGTTTAGTCAAGCGGTTTGCTCTATACGTATATAATATATATTTTATTTGTATGTACGTATTTAGCCCTTTTTAACGTCTCACTACTGGGCATGGGCCTCCCTTCAGTACAAGAGTGATCAGGCCATAGTCCACCATGTTGGCCAAGTGCGGGTTGACAGACTTTATATGTCTTTTGAAAACATGCTAGGTTCTCTCAGATATGTATTCGCACATGAAAATATAAGAGGTACGAGATCCGGGGTTTGAACCCGCTTCACTGCATTTCCCAAGCGAGCGCGTCACCACTGGGTTAGCACGCTCTTATATTTTATTTAATATTATTAAATACTAGGTATAAATACAGACAAACAAATTGAAAAAATATTTTTTACCTCTTATGTTGTGTCATTAATTTCTGATAAGTTTATGAAATAGTATGTAATAAGTTACATCAAAATCGGCTGACCTGACCGTTTTGATAAATATATGATTAAATTATAGCTTACAATTAGTAGTTATTGGTTTCAAATTTGTGTGCAAGGGAAGAATTTAAATATATGCTGATATGATTTTAAAAGTGTTGAAAGCCTCAAGATTCTTATATAAAATGTTAAAACATAGTACTAAATTTAAGTTAAAGTAAATATTATAAAAAAATGTAATATATGGATTTTTAATTAGAAATTATATGATATTCTGTAAAAATATTGATATATTATATGTATAATAAACCTATACCTTGAAAAAAATCGAACCGGCTATCACATTAGTTACACAACGTATGATTATTACATTATATTTAAGTTTGACATTCGTGACTGAAACAATTAAGTTGAAATAAAAAAGTGCTTTAGTCCACACTTTGCGTGGCTTAACTAATTATTATGCGCGATGCGCGCTTTACAAGGTTAGTGAAATGGGTCGGCAGTTCGATTCTCCGCTTAAAAATCTAGGCTATATTGTGTGGAATTGAATTAAAAAAATATAGATTTCCCTCATTCTTTACAAATCCTTACTAATATAAATTGAAATTTGTCTTTCTTGATGTCATTTTTAGAGATGCGCCGAATGTTCGGTCGAATTCGGCATATTCAGTGTATGTTTTTTTTTCATAAATAACTATATCATAAATCTATGAGTGTATTTATGTTCCCTATGGACTCCAAAACGGCTGGAGCAATTTTGATTAAATTTTCAGGCAATCTTCAGATTAGGCCAGCGGGTGATCCTGTGAAGTTTGGTAGCGATCGGAAGTTGGAACGCGAGTGAAACCCGAAAGCGGCTAAGCACAACAATTTAAATTACTAAAGTCTTAGAATTGCTCTACATAATTATCATTGTATATTGTTAGGAAAATATTCAAGACAGTTGTCATAGAAATCGAATATGTATGATCAATACAAAAAAATGGCGAGAATCGATACCAGCTTTTTGACATAGATATTAAAAACTCGGCAGACATTATCTAACTGCGTAAAGACATAATATATATATGTGTGTTTGTAGGTCAATTATTAAGCAGTGTTTTACGTAACACCTAATAAAATCAAAATTGACGACAGTCGTAGTATAATGAAGTCGTTCCGATTTTTAGTTCTATAATAATATCAGAGAGCCTACTGTCAGCTTTTACATAGCGATTTATTTCCGATGCAGTTCAATTTCAAGATAAAAGAAGATTCAGCAAGAAAAGAAGGAGAAAGAAAATGAAATTTTTTTATTCGTTAGTATTATTCGCCTTATAAGAGTAGGAATTGAATAAATGACATAAACGTTTGACTTCTTTTTAGATTTTGTTTAGCATGTGACTTGAAATGAACGTCTTATGTAGCACTAGCATTGTCCGCGGCTCCGCCCGCGTTCAGATGACCATAAACCAAATTCTTAGGTTTTACATATTAGTATACTCTTATATTGCAGTTTGTGTATTTTTTCTCAGAAATGAGACATTTTCCCGCGGTAAAAAGTATCCTATATGTTGACCCGGATAACCAGCTATCACCACACCAAATTTTATCAAAATCTCTCTAGTGATTTTTCTGTGATGCGGTAACAGACAGACAGACAGACAGACGGACGGACGGACGGACGGACGGACGGACGGACGGACAGACAGACAGACAGACAGACAGACAGACAAAAATTCTAAAAACTATACATTCGGCATCTGTATCGATAATAATGTTTATTTCAATAATATTTTCCAAAAAATATTTAATGTACAGATTCCGCTTAAGTACAATTTTATTATATGTATAGATTTTGTTGGGACATTAACACACATCACCATCTAGTTCCATGGTAGCTACGAGGCTTGTGTTATGGATACCAGATAGTTGATACACTACACATATATAACTTTAAATACATACATATTATAAATATAAACACCCATGACTGGAGTACAAACATTCGCGCTCATTACACAAATGAATGCCCAGCGGGACTCGAACTCGCGACCGCTGGGACATCAAAACACTACAAACTAAGCCAAACGTGTCTTCAAAAGCATGGTATGAAATGGCGAAGCGGTTCATTTTAGATCGTAACTTGAAACGCAATAAGTACTGTTGCTTGACCCCTAGAGGACATACAAAGGAATAGAAATATAAAAAAAATATGCCATTACAAATCTTTGTGCGTAAGTCGTGATTTTCTTTTCGCTACTACTAAACTATGTAAATAATTTACATATGGTAAATAACAGAATTTTGTCAGTATTACTAGCGACTCACCCTGGCTTCGCTCGGGTTCGTCCATAGGTACATTTTAACGGTTAGTATGAAATACAGATATTTGTATTCCTTGGCTTTTCTGTACTGTATGTAATATGCATGTATTATACATATAAACCTTCCTCTTGAATCTATCTATTGCTGAAAACTGCATTAAAATCCGTTGAGTAGTTTAAAAGATCTATGAACAGACGGCGGAAGCGACTTCATTTTATACTATGTAAAGAAGTACCGTAATTTATGATGTACTTCAAATAAACAGCTAAATATTACATAGTAACAAGTAAAACATAAAAACAACTATTTGTGCTATAATATAAAAGTTAGATCAGACAAACAAACAAATCTTACCTATTTATAATATTAGTATACATTTATCAAACATTTATTCAACTCTGCTAATGGTGTAATTTTTGAGGAATAACTAAAATCGTCATAATCTTCATCCGAAAACGGAGAACCGTTTAAAAAGAGAGAGTTTCGGTAATTTCTCTTTTTTCTCCACAAAGAGAGTTATATAAGCAAATTCACTCTCCATATACAGATTTACAGGTTCGTTGCTTTTTTAAGCAGTACAAGTGCCCTAGTTCCGTCTCCGCATAGCGGTAGTGTGCCAAAAATCACAACTCGCAATCAATAATAGTGGGACAAAATATGCTAAGGAGTTTTTTTTAACTTTTAGAAAGATTTCTAAGAATACTTATTTGGATAACAAAATACTAAATTTGGTATAATAATATTAAGGTTTGAGAAGTAGCTTTTTAACCGATTTGAAAAATGGTAAGTTTTTCAATTTGGTTGTATTTTGTGCATTCTGCCTTAGATAAGCGTTACCCACTTCTTAAAGCACTGTATGATAGGGACAGTACGTATAAATTATATGGTTAAACTCAAATCAAATGAAATCAATTTGATTTTCTATGGAAGGGATACAGAAAGGGATAAACATTCTTAACATTTTTCGTTTCACGTTATCCTGTCCTTATTTCAATAAAACTTGTGACGTTTGAATTCATTTGAATTTCCCAATTATACTTGTAAGTTTCCCAATTTTTTCACTAAAAACCTTATCCCAACTATTGGGTACTTTTAAAAAGAAAGCCGAATCAGTCCAGCTACTCTCCAGCATTTCATCTATACTAATATTATAAAAATTATTTTTGTTTCTTTGTTTGTACCGAATAAGCTCCGAACTACTGAACTGATTTAGTTGAAATTTGGAAAAATAATGGTAAAAAGTAGTTTGAGACTCTGGGAAGGACATAGGATAGTTTTTATCCCGGAAATCGTCCCTTAAGGGGTTGAAAATGATGATGAAAGATTGAACATTCAAGCAACCTAGGGACGAACCATAGCGAAGCGAGGGTGAAGGGCTAGTTTTTGTATAAAAATTAACTAAAATATTTTGGGGATATTCGTTATTAAAAAAATATAATAAAACAATGAGCTTTATGTCTAATTACAAAATTAACTTACTTAACATTATTTCTACAAACTCTTACATGAACACTTTATTGACATAAATTTTGCGTCCCACTTTTCGAGCAATAGTTTCGGTCTAAAATGCTGAGTCGAATTTAATTAAATTTTAAATATTATATAGCTGTTGACGTAAGAATTGTTGCGACCCAATTTTAAGCAATCTTTTCATCTTCAAACCTTCAAGGAAGGAAACTGGGTCAAAGAGCTCTTGATTTTCCACATTAGCTTTGAGAGCTATCAGATTTTTCTTTCAACCTACATTAATGTTGTTTTTATAGTATGTGTACATAATTTTTTATGTAACCGGCTATAATTTTGTATAAAAGTGGATTTTCAGACATTTCTCTTATTTTGTTTTTTAAATGTATCTTTTTCAGATGTTGGGTTCAATCAAGTTAGAATATTTACACGTTTTCAGGACATATGTAGTAACTTAATCGTAACATTTCTTACTACTCAAGTAAGGTAAAGCACCTATTATAATATACTTTTGAAAGAGATTAAGAATGGCATTAAATTTGTTTAATATCTAAATTACGTGACACTACTTTACACACTTGATTAATATTTTTAATTTTTTCTTCTACTTTTATTAAACCCTCTCTAAACGATTTCTTATACTTATTTGTATTTCCCATACAAAATATTAACAATTATAACGAAAAAAATGGAATTTTACCAGAAAAAAACATATAGGAACATCATATTTTTCATTTTTCTGATTTCCTCTTCCACACAAAGCGTTCACATCTCGACCGGTTACGCATAACTTTTACTTTTAATATATGAACATTAATAAGTGGGTTAGTGTCAATATTCCGCAATCATTAGATTCTGTCGAAATTTACTTTCAAATATAACGTAATCGGTAATATCTTACCTCGTATAATCCAAATTTTCCAGTAAAACACAATTTCACTTGGCACTAACACTGCACTCTGCCATAGCGATACCCAAGCAAGTAGAGGCTAAAAAAACTTACGTAATTTATTACAGAATTACAGAATATTATATAAAATGTTAAACACAAGTTATGCAAAGTTTTTTTTGGGTTAACTCGATGCGTGCTGATCGAGCGGTCGAAGTATGAAAATGACGATGCTCGTAGAAAGTGGAGAACAGTCCGCCTGTCCCCTCTACTTAAGTGGTGTGAATGAAATGGCCTTCAGACTCTTTTTGTTGAGCAGTCAGTTTGGCACCCATTTTTATTTAGGTCTGCCAAAAAATGAACCTGCATTCGAGTGATTTGTACGAGAATTTGTTAATGGATAGTGGTGCAGTGGAAGGTGATTGGTTAATACTGGTGTCGTTAGATTTAGTGATAGATAGTTAGTTTTTTGGTAATTTAATATATCAGAATTCTGAATGAATGTGTTACTTTACTTAATAAGGATATTTTATAGAATCTACTACCTGTAATATATATATTTATTTATTCAACTGGGTAAACAATTATAGATGCTTAATACATATTAACATGATGGCTTTTGCATTCTGAGAGCCACCCTGATTATAGGAAACCAACATGCACCATAAAGGATTAGCTTACAAACTATAACTATAACTCATTAGTATGTACGAGTACTATCTATACATATAATAAAATTGTAACTAAGCCGAACATTAGATATTTTTTGGAAAATCTTATTGAAATAGACATTATTAGGTATATAGGCCGAATCTATAGTTTTTAGAATTTTTGTCTGTTTGTCTGTCTGTCTGTTACCGCATCACAGAAAAACTACTCGAAAGATGTTGATGAAATATGGTATGATGATAGCTGGTTATCCGGGTCAACATATAGGATACTTTTTACCGCGAGAAAATATCTCATTTCTGAGAAAAAATACAAAAATTGCAATGTAAGAGTATATTAATATATAAAACTCTAGAATTTATTTTCTGGTCACCTGAACGCGGGCGGAGCCGCGGGCAATGCTAGTTTTATTATATGTATAGATTTATTTAGGTACGATCCGGAATGGATGCTTGAAATCAATATATATTTATTTTTTGTTAACTTTACTTCATGATCATCAGATCTAAAGCGGAACAATATTCAACGTTCAGATAATGAGAATAATTTCTAAGGAAGAAAATAAAAAAGTGTTACTTACAAGTAATATATTTATTTCAATACATTATATAATAAAAGAGAGCTTAGCTTTACGTCCCTATGTTCCTGACAGTAGCTCATGTGTTACTCCAGCTCGTAATCTATCTGTGTTATAAATTTCATCAAAATCCATTCAGCCGTTTCAACGTGAACGTAACATGCACACATACAAACTTTCGGGTTCGCCTCTAGGAAAACAAAAACAAACCTATCCCACGGGAACCGTACATTTTTCTGGGATAAAATAGCCTATGTGTTATTCCAGACTATAATCTATCTCTGTGCCAAATTTCATCCAGATCCGTTCTGCCGTTCTGGCGTGAAAGAGTAACAAACATCCATACTCACAAACGTTCACATTTATAATATTACTAGCGACTCACCCTTCACTTTTTTTCGTCCCTAGCTTCCTTTCCAATACAAACTTTCATCCCCATTTTCACCCCCTTAAGGAATATTCCCGGGATAAAAAGTATCCTATGTCCTTTTCAGGGTCTCAAACTATCTTCTTACCAAATTTCATCTAAATCGGTTCAGTAGATCCAGAGATTACCCCCTACAACGTCACAAACTCACAAACTTTACCTCTTTATAATATTAGTATAGATAATATAGAAGTATAGATGAGAAATCCGATTCAAAAATGCTAGTATAGCTGTACCTACTTATAAAATAATATTTATATAGCACCCAGGCATCGCCGTGATACGTCACTTGTATATAATAAAATAATTGAAGCAAGTACGTGATATATAAGCGTAAACAGTTCTACACGACCTACATAAAATACAGTTAGAAACGCGGTTACAACCGTGTCGTACTTACTTTGTTATTATCTTAAGGCTAATTTACACGGTATCAATATATCGATGAATACTTTCTTAGATTTACGCGAATATTTGAAACTACAAACACACAATATAACACTTGTAATAAAGCTATAGGATTTTCTTGGATTGTTGGTTCCCGACGTTTTGAATGCTCTCCCGCGATCATGATTCAAAAAGGTAGTTTTATTTAAAATCTATACACATAATAAAATTCTAACTGAGCCGAATCTGTAGGTATATTAAATTTTTTTTTGGATAATCTTATTAAAATAGACATTATTATCGATACAGAGACCGAATCTATAGTTTCAAAAAACTATTTTTGTCTGTCTGTGAGCGCATCACGAGAAAACCACTGGACAGATTTTGATGAAATTTGGTATGATAATAGCTGGTTATCCGGGCCAACATATAGGATACTTTTTACTGCGGGAAAATATCTTATCTCTGAGAAATGTATACTAAACGTTAAAACGTAAGCAGGGACGAACCCGAGCGGAGCGAGAAAACTTGCATCCTCCAACACACCTCCTTTGGAGAAAATATCAAGGTTTCGATAGACACAATCAGTCCAACGGCATTCGGAGAGCGTGCTGCGTGGTGGACTATGGCCTGATTTCCCTCTCATTGAAAGCCCATCCCCCAGCAGTGGAACGTTAAAAAGGGTTGAATAAAACAAGTAATTTTAATAATTGTTGCTATAGTTTACAATTAGAAAATATTTAATTTGGGTTGCTGTTGTCATCACGTTATAATTTAATAAAATAAAAAAAAAGTAAATGATTCTATTTAGTGTTGCTGTATTTACTAAAACAATTTAAAAAATATATTTATTTCACTTAGGGAAAACTTTGAAAAAAAATCATAATAAAACTACAAAATTCGAAAATTGTTTTATTTAAAACACATATCTATGAGGTTTAAGAATATATGTAACAGAAATGTCCAATCTCCTACGTTATTAGAGTCGATTAAAAATATATATAAAGAAAATAAGGAACAAGGAACTTTAGAATCCATACTAATATTTATAAATGTAAAAGTGTGTTTGTTTGTTTATTTGTCCTTCTTCCATACATAATATTATTCAGTCCAAAATATAAATGGAGCGAGATTCATTAAAACAGAGGTTTACGTTTTTGCACAAATATTTACATTTTCATTTATATACGAGTATATACATACTAGCAGAACCCGCAGCTTCGCTCGCGCTAAAACTACAAAAATCCCTAAAAAGGTAGGTTTCATACAAAGTTTCATCCGCTATTTTACCCCCTTATGGGATGAATTTTGAAAACACGTATTTATTTAATTGTATTGAAGAGTAATAATACCAAGTTTCAAGTAATTCTAATCATGAATAATTTTTTAGATTGTATTATAAGATAAGTTATAACGTGTTTTCCTGTGGGAAAGAAATAATCTCCCGGGGTAAAAAAGTAGCATATATCACTCTCCAGCCCTCCAACTATCTCCACACAAAAAGTCACGCCAATCCGCCAAATCGTTTCGACATGAAAGAAAGACCAACAAACAACAAACAAACAAACAAACAAACAAACAAACAAACAAACAAACAAACAAACAAACAAACAAACAAACAAACAAACAAACAAACAATAATATTAGTATGGATGTACAACATTATACCATGTTCTATTAATAGACAGCAACATTCTAAGAAATACTAAAAATCACGAAAAGAATAAATAAATAAAACGCCAATGTTAATTAATTTTTTTTATACTCAAAACTAGTTGTAATGTGCTACGTTCGAGTGCACCCGTAGAAAAAAAAACTGACTTAAAAGGATTGTGAAGCTGTAAATTTTCATACAAAAACCGATACCGTTTTCCTCAAGTAAACATAGTCTAATTATCATAATTTTTGGAAATGTTGTAGATATAATGAAAAAATTGGGTTCTTAAGTTTTTATTTTAAAGAAATACTGCGTGATAGAAATTATTAGCATCTAAATATCTGTATTTTTGACTTAAAAAATTCCTCAAGCGTATTTTTTTTAATTAAACTAAACTGAATCACTAAAACAGAGAAACGTACAGACCTAGATTAAGGTGTGCCGAATCTAATGAGACCAAAATTATCTCATTTCGTAAATGTTTAGAGGGGTAAAAATGTTATCGCCCGAAACAATATTTCAAATAGAAAATTAGAAAATGTAGGTAATTTCCTCTAAGACTTGCACCTGTCTCTATCGCACCATACAGGTTGGCAAAGCGAGCGGTATGAAACAGAGAGCATTTTTTATAAAACCTACTTCACAATCCTCTGAATTTACAACTATCATATTAAAATTGTTTTACTTATGGCAACTTACGGCGACAACGGCGCGGGTTTTGTTAACAATTTCATGGGTTTTAATTTTTTTCCGGGGAACCCTAATTCTTTTTCTTTAATATGAGTAGGCCTTATAAGTTACTCTTTATGATATTTGCCAGTGAAAGTTCCGTCAAAATCAGTCCAGGCGTTTCTGAGATTAGCTAGAACAAACAGACAATTTTTTTTATTTTCTTATATACTTTCATATGGATTTAGTAAAAAGTTGTTATTTTGACATTACAAGCAGACACTTCATTTTTATTTATTAGTAGCATTGCCCGCGGCTCCGCCCGCGTTCAGATGACCAAAAACCAAATTCTTAGGTTTTACATGTTAGTATACTCTTACATTGCAGATTTTGTATTTTTTTTAAAATGAGTTATTTTCCCGCGGTAAAAATTATCCTATATTTTGACCCGGATAACCAGCTATCACCATACAAAATTTCATCAAAATCTCTCCAGTAGTTTTTCAGTGATGCGGTAACAGACAGACAGACAAAAATTCTAAAATCTATAGATTCGGCCACTGTATCGATAATAATGTTTATTTCAATAAGATTTTCTAAATAATATCTAATGTACAGATTCGGCTTAGTTATGTGTATAAATTCTCGACTTGTCGCCTCTACTACTGATAGGACAGCTGGCGTATTTTTCGCCCAAGGGGGGAATGCGGCTAGCATTCTTGCCACTTGTACATGTACAGTAATAACTAAGTGTACATTTGTTTTTAATCCCCGACGTAATAAGAGGAGTGTTATAAGTTTGATGTCGATGTCTGTATGACTGTGTGTGTCTGTGTGTCTGTCTGTGGCATCGTAGCTCTCAAACGGATGGACCGATTTCGATGCGATTTTTTCATTTGAAAGCCAGTTTCCTTGCGGGTTTCTTAGTTATGTTTGGTTAATATCGGTCCAGCAGTGTAAGAGTATCAGCTCTTTTCCAAAATGATGTAAAACATTTTGGCGTATGATTACTCGATTAAGTGCTTCACGCGTGCCAGTGTACTCGTTAAATGACAATTAATTTGCCTAGGGAGTTTTAAAACTTTTAATTTATAATGTAAATATAATTAAGTATTATATTTGTAATTTTAAAGGTAAAAAAAGCATTGCTTCCTTAACTATAAACTCATCCGTACCGTTGTCACATCAACAACTAAAGCTAAAAATAGCTTTACAAGTAAAATTTTAAATTTTAAACGATTATTTATTACTCAAGACTCTTATATACTGACCTTAATAAAAATTTACGACAGACAATTATTATGAGCTTCTTTATAAAGAGTTTTACCATTTCTGGCTTAAGCATTTTGTAAACAGTGCATTGACATAGGACCTTCGGATAATTGGACGTAGTTATGCAAAAAAGATCCAACCACAAAAACTTACTTTGGAGAAAATAGGAGTTTTAGTAAAATTGAAATATCAAGTTCACAGATAGTACAAAGTACAAGACTGTAGCTTTTGTGTATATGTATGTAGGTGCCATTTATGACAGTAACTCAAAAAACGGTTTTCGTGGGCTGGATCCACTTTGCATAACTACGTCCAATAATTATTATGCCTTGACGTGTGGAAGGAACGCTTCAATAGCCTAGTATTTTCGATTTTTAACACGTTTTTAAGGTTCCATAGCCAAATGGCTTAAACGGAATTCTTATAATTTTGCCATGTCTATCTGTATGTCACAGCCGTTTTTCGTGAAGACTATTGGAGCTACGTTGATAAAAGTTGATAAATAGATGTCTTATGTGATTCACTAGAGATAAGCTGTAGCCAAATTACAAAAAAAAAAATATATAAAAAAATAGTGGTGGCACTATTGTTGTTTCTAAGTGACTTTCTTATTCATCCTTTGATTGGTCGCAAAATTCTGAAAAAAAAAAACGAAAAATGTTCGGTTGAGATTCTCTCGTGTCCATGTTTGCTATAAATTCGTAACGACGCGACGCGCTTCATTTAAAATATTCATAAATTATAGCTTTATAACCTTGATAATGACTCTTTCGGTTGGCGAAAACCGTATGAAAATGTGTACAGTAGTTGAGATTATCTCAAATGTACAGAATATGAAGGATACATACAAAGGACAGGAAATGTCACACACATTGTTTTTTCTTGTATTGTACTGGTAAGTGTTTCCAATCACTGGTTTTTACAAAACCTGAACGGATGTCGCTAAAAATACCTTTTTATCTATGCCGAAACCAAAAAGAACTGGCAATGCCCGTGGCATACCGGTAAAAAAGAGGAATTGTCCAAAAATGTACAGAGTATAAGTTACTGTATACTTTGATCTCAATAAAAATATTATAACATCTAAACTTTAAATTGCTCTTTTCTCATATCTATTCCAAACGGGCATTCCCTGTTCTTCGCCTGTACTCTTCACATAATACTTTACTAGTAGTTTGTTCACAATTTCATACCTAGTTTTTAATTTTTGTACGCGGATCACTAATTATTTTTCTGCTATAAAATTAGCCTTAGTTATTCCTTATAACATCATCTATCTGCCAGTGAAAGTTCCATCAAAATCGGTCCAGCCATTCCAGAGATTAGCCGGAACAAACAAACAGACAGACAGAAAAAAAATTAAAAATTGTTTATTTCTTATACTGTATATGTATATAAGTTGTCATTTTCACATTACAAACAGACAATTCAATTTTAAGTCTCAAAAAAGGACGGTTTATTTCGGTAATGTAATGGTTAATTCATCGCTCGTTCTTTAACCGGTTAATGAAAACAAACGGTTTAGTAAACCGAAATTATAATGGTTTACGGTTATTCTTAGAGAAAGGTTGGATTTCGGTTTTGATACCGAAATAAACCGGTTAATTTATTCATAAGTAAGAAACATGCATGCATCCTTTTAGTAAGCCATTCAGCCTTTAGATTCATGGAACCTAAATTCGTAATAACCGTTCTCCCAGATTTAACCGGTTAAAGAACGAAACCGAAATCTTAAACCGAAAAGCCATTCGGTTTGGGGTCAATAGCCAAAACAGGTTCAAAAAAGTAACTGGTTTCCGAGCCCTGATAGTGATTAATAACAATAATAAAGTTTTTATACGTAGTAAGCCGAAGGTATAGGTATATTAAAGATATAAATAAACAACTAACCTAACCTAAACTCTAATTAAACATTGTTTCGTTATTTTTAAATAAAACTATCTTTTCGGATTTTGTCGCGGATTTATTTGCATTTTTGTTTCCCGACGTTTCGAATGCTTTACAGCATCCATGGTCACGGGAGAGAGAGTCTCTCCCGTGACCATGGATGCTGTAAAGCATTCGAAACGTCGGGAAACAAAAATGCAAATAAATCCGCGACAAAATCCGAAAAGATAGTTTTATTGAAAATGTCAAATATTCGCGTAAATCTAAGAAAGTATTATTGTTTCGTTACATTGTAAACATTATGAAACGTCACGTTCTGATAATTTATCTTCATTTGAGCTAAAACTACTTATTACAAGAGTAAAATTATATATATTTAGTTACTAATTGGGGCGCTATTGTTCTTGAGACATATAAAATTAAAAATGTTAGGATATTAACACACAGCACTATCTAGTTCCATGGTAAGTTACGAGGTCTGTGTTATGGATACCAGATAGTTGATACACTACACATATATTACTCTAAATACATACATATTATAAATATAAACACCTATGACTGGAGTACAAACGTTCGTGCTCATCACACACATGAATGCCCCCAGCGGGACTCGAACACGCGACCGCTGGCTTAGCAAATCGGGTCACTACAAATTGAGCCAAACGTGTCGTCATGTCGTAACGTATGACAACATAAAAAAAGATAACCTTAAAAAATTATGTTCATTGAAAAAGATATCAGACACAGTTTTTCTTTATTATAATTTACCCAGTGATCGACATTCGAGCATAATCATTATTAAAAATTTGAGGAAAACATATATGAATAGAATTTACCGATTTATATAAAAAAACTAGCATTGCCCGCGGCTCCACCCGCGTTCGTTCGTTGACCAAAAACCAAATAAAATAGCACTATTGTTATTTTTTTCAAGATAACTATTTTTAATAGTTTTTGCCTTATTTAGTAAGTTACCTTGCTAAAATATATATAGTATCGTGGTTTTGTTCTAACCAGTTTTTGTATCTTTTCTCAGAAATGTAGTAAGTACAGTAAGTAAAGTATCCTATATGTTGACCCGGATAACCAGCTATGACCATACCAAATTTTAGCAAAATCCCTCCAGTAGTTTTTCTGTGATGCGGTAACAGACAGACAGACAGACGAAAATTCTAAAAACTATAGATTCGACCTCTATAGCGATAATAGTGACTATTTCAATAAGATTTTCCTAAAAATATTTAATGTACAGATCCGACTTAGTTAGAATTTTATTATATGTATAGATTAACTGTTTCCAATTTTTTTCATTGATGGCGCTTAATATAGCTACTCAACAAAAATAAAGAAAAACGGTTGATAAACAGAAGAAAAAGGTGCTGAGGTACTGAACTGTTTTGTTTTTGCCTATTTGTATCTAATCATGTTTAACTATTTTTGACCGGCTTAGTAAAAACTTAAAAAAAATGACTTCCAGGCACTAAAATGTAAAAATAACTAAACGGGGGTTTTCATTTAGATGCCCGATGCAAAGCAAATCTAATATATTTCGATACGTAAAATATCTACATATTTACCTATTAGGTATTCATATCTTAAAATATTGTCGGCTGGCATCGACTTTAAATATCTGATTAGGTATCCATTCTAAATGAAAACCCCCGTTTAGTTATTTTTACATTCTAGTGCTTGGAAGTCGTTTTTTTTTTAGTTTTTATTTTTCCATTTTTAGTGTAGACGTAATAAGCAGGTAATTTGTAAGAAGAAAGTTTTTTAACAACATATTCGATTAAACAATTTATTTACAAAAATTATTTATTCTAGATTTTTTTTAAAACCGCTCGACCGATTTCGGTAAAATTTATATGAGAAACCTTTGAAACAAAAAATATATTTTCAAATCGGTTCAGGCGTCTTCGAGTAATACATAAAAATATAACATACATAAATAACAGATTCCGACGAATTGAGAACCTCCTCCTTTTTGGAAGTCGGATAAAAAATGGAAGAAGCAGCGCCGGCCCAGGGATAGAGCGAGAGGAGCGATCGCTCTAGGCGCCAAGTAGCTAGGGGCGCCAAAAAATCAAATGTGAAACACAATATTCAATTCTTATGTTAAATGGCTTCTAGGAGTACCGTTTGGGCACAATTTACTTCGCCAATGTCGCGTAGTATGGAGAAGACACGTTATATAATATTGAATGACCCGTATAAAATAGAGAAAAAAAAACACTTAAGCTGATTACATGAAGAAACGGAACAATTCGTTGTAAAAACAGACAACACAATACGAGTATATACTAAAACTATAAGAGAAAAATAAAATTCAAATAATAAATGTTAAAATTAATAGTTATATATTTTACATACATTTACAATTTAATTCTATTACTTTTAATTTATGTTTACAGAAATCTACATAATGGACTAAATATAAAAATCAACAAACAATTAACATTAATGGGACGGCGGACTTTAGAAGGAAGGAAGAAGAAGAAGAAGGAAGGAAGTCACAGATAGGATTTAGATGATTGGGGCAACTGAAAAGGATATGGGAAGAGGTGCCTTCGTCAAGGATGCAAAAAATAAATTTCACCAAAAAAAAATTGATGACGCCTATTTATTTGAAAGACGCAGGGCAGTGTTGCTAGGTCAGTTTTTTGAAAATTCGTAGGGTGACAATGAAAAATCGACGATGGATTTGAAAAAATTGGTAATAATTATTTCATTTAAACAGATCTATCCCACGGGAATCGTACATTTTCCGGGATAAAAAGTAATCTATATGGTATTCCAGACTATAATCTTTCTCTGTACCAAATTTTGTCCAGATCCGTGCTGCAGCGGCGTGATTGAGTAACAAACATCCATCTATCCATCCAAACTTTCGTATTTATATAGTACTAAGATGTTAATTTTACATACATTTAATAGCAAATTGACACACACATATAATGCCATCTATTGACATTTATTTGAAATAATTTTTCTTTGTTTGGAATGAGGCCTAATCCAAAATAACCTGTAGATTTTGCACATAAGGTTTGTATAAATGAACTTAATCTGGTTTACCAGATGGCGCTAGCAATAAAAAATATACATTAAAAATAAAAATATTATAACTTTTGGAAAATAATTAGAACGTATTAAATTAATTATACTAATAAGTATAATGTTTTATAATAATAACATTAAAATTAAATTTAATAGGTACGAGTCTTAAGTGTTTTTGAACACACTGCAAAATGTCATTTTTAAAATAATTTGACAGTGACAGTAAATTGAAAGTATCGATTCGTTTTGTTTTGGATTTGTAGCTAATTAAAATAATTTAATTTATATTTCAGTTTTAAAAGTGTAAATCAAAGGTATATAATATTTTAAATATTCTACTTGCCTTTAGCTTTATATTATGTACATATATAGTTTCTTAGCACATCTATGTTATTTTAATTTTGTAATGTTTTGTTTCAGTAATATATTTACTATGTTGCCACGACAATATCTTACTGAGCAGGATATTAGGAGACGACAAATTGATACTCTTAAAATTTTCAATGATAATGTAACAGAACTAAAAGAAAATTCCGAATACAGGGTGGAATTTAGTTCTGACGGACGAAATTTGAGTTTAAACGTTATACTACCACCAGATTTTCCTAATGAGAAACCTAACATATTTGTGAATCCAGTATTCCCTCATCCATGGCTGGCTGAAAATTCAAACGAAGTGGTGGGAGCACCTGGCTTGGTTAACTACACACCTCATGCAGACTTAGGTAGAATCGTTCAAGCTATTATACGTGAATTTCAAAGAGCTGTGCCAAATATACTGAGTCTGGAAGACAAATCAACCGATACAAGCCCACAGTCACAGTATAGCATACAATCATTAATGTTTCCTGAACTAAGTGAATTGACGATAGAAGAATTGCAAGAGATTATGGAAAATCCTGATTTACAGGTATTTAAAATAAAACATTTTAACCATTTTTTATAGCATCTTTTATACAGTAATTTACTGTCTTAATTTTTTATAATTAGTAGTAGTAAATTTGGCAGTTTTTTCTTTATAAAATAAGTGAAGGAAAATCGAGTGAATATTTTTTAATGAAATGTATATATGGAACTGTGTTCAAGTACATATAACTTATCAATTAAATGTTACATTCATTAATGAAAATCAATTCATAATTGGCACATACTTTTCTATGTTTCTGTATTTGTTATACACACAGTACAGTATATTTTTGATGTTGGTCAAAAATATATTTTATATCAATTGTTTTCAGGACAAACTCCTAGAAAGTAACCCTCAATTAGTCGAGCTAGACTTAGAGACTGAAGAATTAATGACAAATATAGAAGAAATAGCTCAAGATAATATAATGAAGCAGCAAATGTTAGATGATTTGAAATCTGATGTTCTAGAAAGAATTTCTACGATCGTCCAAATGAAAATGAGTTATGAGGAACTCAATAGAAAACACCAGAAGCTATCAGAAATGTATGACCCACACAGAATTAAGGATTGTTTGAGGGTTGCTGCTTTAAAGGCGGATGAAGATGCAGAGGTCATAGCAGAACAGTTTCTATTAGGTAAGTAAATTGCACACAGTACAGGCAGCGGTAGCCCAGTCATAATACGCTCACTTGGGAAACGGAGTGAAGTGGGTTCAAATCCCAAGTCTTGCACTTCTGATATTTTTATGTGTGAATCATTTTTTCCAACATGATTACCACTTCTCTAACGGTGAAGGAAAACATCTTGAAAAAATCTGCAAGTCTAAGAACCTAGCAATAATTAAGTATTTTCTTGTAATTCATTCATGTGATGATACAAGGATGACATGTTCGCTTTTTGTTATGAGAACAAGTTTAAAAAAGATAAAAAAAAGTTATTGTTTATTTGTTTTTTAACATGTTTCTAAATTGATTTTAGGAAAAATACCAGTGGAGACGTTCATAGCACAGTTTGCTGAGAAAAGGGCGTTAGGTCAAGCCAGAAGGGCTCGGGAAGAACGCTTGGCACATCAACTAGCCCAGTTGGATAGAGCTACTACATAGTATGTAAATATATAAATGTTTGTATGTAATGGCGACATACAAATCATATCTTTGATATGAGTTTTATTGTGAGAAACAAGTGTTTATAATTTAAAAAAAAAAAACAATTTATTATAGCTATATTATATATTATAATACTAGCGACTTGCCCTCGCTTCGTTAGGGTTCGTCGCTAGCCAAGTATCTGCGATTAACTGGCATGCTTTGAAGCCATTAACGAGAAAATTTAATTGAACTGAGATTAAGAATTATATCAAATATTATTTTTTAATCTGTATCATGAGGAAATCTGCATGTCTGAGAAAATCTAGCAAGTTCTCGAAATGCTCAGTCCGCCCGCACTTGGCCAGCGTGGTGGACTATAGCCTGATCCCGCTCGTATTTAAGGGAGGCCCCACGTCCAGCAGTGGGACGTTAAAAGGGGCTGAATACGATCTATATCTTCTAAGTTGATGAGGGTGTCGCCGTTTATTGTTGTATACGTGATTCCATGTCATATTTATCGCAATATATAGCGTATATCTTAAAAATATGACTTATTAGAGATCATCTAGAAAGTTCTGTCATTCTTAGCATATTTTTATAGAATTCGCTTTCTTTGGCTAGAGGCTCATATTATATGGTTAGTCGATAAAAAGTTATAGGTTTGCGTCATTGATATATAAAAACATAGATACACATTTCCTAACAAATATCTCTTCAAAAAGTGCCGTCGATATGTGACGTTTAGTCAAACCAAAGTATACAATCCAAAAATCGAAAGTTCTAATCGTCTAAACACAAATTCGAACTCACGCACACCACATAAAGTACTTTTTTAAACGATACTACGTGCGTTTTACCTTTGACATCCGAAAAACAATGAACAAAAGACATTTGAAAAAAGCGCACAGTATTTTAATAGTGCGCTTCTTTTTGAGGACCACTAGTGACGCTAATTGTGTATCTTTGAGTTTTTGTATATCAATAGTTTTAGTAATATTATAGGTTACAGTTACTTATATGTAGTAATATATATAATACTAGCGTTTTCCTGCGGCTCCACCTGCATATATCATATACCAAAACCTTCTCCGAAACACGCTGCATCTTATGGAGTGGATGCTTATGAGTATTATTACGATCGGTTCAGTAGTTATCGCAGTATAACCGAACAAAAATATGGGCTCTCCATTCATTAGTATAGATTTAGATCCTCCATTTATTAGTATAGTTTTATTTTATGGTGTCTTTTGCTTTTATAATATCCCTTGATGTATACTGATATAATATCACTGTTTATTTTCTATAAATATAATACATATGCCAGAATATACATATAACTCACCTTTATATATCTAGAAGCAAACACACAAGATGTTCATACTTTCACTTCACGCTCTAAAGTTTTATTTACACATTAAATAATAGCCCATATCTTTCTCATCTATCTCTATACTAAAATTCATTAAAATTGCTTCAGCGGTTTGAGCGTGAAAAGTGGAAATAACAGTAAAAAAGTTGGCAGTCACGGCACACCCGGCAGATGTGAAACATCTATGTTATTATTAAAATTCATAATTGATAAAAACCCATAACGGAATATGGAATAAAATAAAGAAACACGACACAACTCACGCAGAGAAGCAACAAAGTATACGCGCGCTCATACCGTCATATAAAGGAAGGCTGCAACTTCATCAAAGTTGATTTCGAGAAGTTTTGTCTTAGTACTTAGTAGTAGTTTTGACTAATTACGATGAAATTGGTTATGGTATCTCCGGATTCATAAGACTTAGAGCTTTATGAGTAAGACTATCAAGTAATATATATTTTTTTTAATCTGATCTTTCTGAATCTGCGTTTAAGTCATTTTTGACCAAATTTTTAGTTAGGGCCTTCTTTATTATGACAGCAGAATAGATGTTTCACATCAAAATAGTTAACAGATAGAGTTACTTTCATGTTTATAATTTGTAATATTAATAAGGAATTATTTTATCATACAATACTTATGTATGTATGCTATAACTATTATATCTCTAAATTTAATTAAAAAAACAATAATTTGTACCAATATATACTTACCTATGCGGTAATTCAAATTTATAATAAGTATTTATATTATTAATTATCTGTAATTTTAATGATTAAAACACTGTTACATGTTCGGTGTTAATTATATGATGAATCTGTCTTCGTTTTATGATGTAAAGTTTTTTTTCTATACAATAATAATATATTTTTTTAATAAGTTAATTCTTGTATTTATTAAAAAAACAAATTTTTTTAATTGTGTAGCCAGATACAAGATGAATTAACATTTTCTGGATTTTTATTGTTTAAATTAATTATTATTGCTTTCCGGTTTTTTTATTTAATATAGTCTGGCAACACTGAATAAAAGAAAAATCAAAAATATACTAAATCAGGCGCCATTTTTATTGGTTTTTGAGGTTGATGGCAATAATTTCTTAGAAATATAATTATATCGATGAATACTATATACTTAAATTATATTATCTTTGTAATCCTCTATGTAGGCAGTTTATATAAATTAAATAAAATTAATTAATTATTTTTGTTTTTATATCCCTGCGGCTTACTTATAAATTTTTAAATTACTAGCAGTACCCGCGGCTTTGCCCGCGTTCAACCTTCCGATCGCAACCAAACTATAGGATCACCCGCTGGGATAATTAAGATTGCCTGAAAATTTCATCAAAGTCGCTCCAGCTGTTTTGTAGTCCATAAGGAACATACATACACACATCGACTATTATATATATTACAGATTAATAATCTAATAATATAAATGTCAATATTTCGATATTTTTTTTAAATTATTACATATTCAGCTATATTTTTAATTTTTACTCTGGAAGAAGGAAAAATCCTAAGTTTGTTTGTTTGTCTTTCTTTCACGTTGAAACGGCTTGGTGGATTGGCGTGATTTATTGTGTGGAGCTAGTTGGAGGGCCGGAGAGTGACATAGAGTTTTTACCGCGGGACATTATCTCTTTCCCACGGGATATCACGTTATAATACAATCCAAAAAAATATAATCAGAATTACTTGAAGATTGGTCTCGGATTTCTTGATTTTTCTGTTATAAATTAAATTATTTCACTATAGATTATGACATGGAAATATAAAGCAACAATTAAAACACAATAAAGGTATTTTTAAACATTTATTAGGACAGACATTTATTAGACAATAATGTATCCCATGGGAACCGTGCGTTTGTCCGGGATAAAAAGTAGTCTGGCTATTCCAGACTATAATCTATACATATCTATGCCAAATTTCATCAAGATCCATTCAGCCGTTCTGGCGTTATTAAGTAACAAACATCCATCCACCTCATAGACTTACACATTTTTAATATTAGTATGGATAGAATTCAAAAATAATATACTGTTCATCTTACAGTATATTTCTTATTATAGTACATTTTCTAAAATTTTATTATAAACTAGCGACTCAACCTCGCTTCGCTCAGGTTCGTCCCTAGCTTGATTCCCCATACAAACTTCCATCCCCGTTTTCATCCCCTTAAGGGATGATTTCCGGGATAAAAAGTCCTATGTCCTTTCCAAGGTCTTAAACTATCTTCTTACCGAATTTCATCTAAATCGGTTCAATAGATCCATAGATTACCTCCTGCAACGTCACAAACTCACAAACTTTACCTTTTTATAATATTAGTATAGATTTAGTAAAATAGTTGCAGTCCACTAATACAAAATAAATCTTTGATTATACCCTGTTTAAAAAGAGGCGTAACAATATAACATTTATTAGGACAGAGCTGCGTTAATTAAATTTTATATATATAAAACTTAGAAACCAGTTATTTGTACATAATTAACAATTTACTTCAATAGTACCACATTCCTGAGATTAATGAACTTAACATTTTTTTATATAAAAGTAGGTTTAAAATATTATATTTGTAAATATTTTTTCTTTTAATAAACAATCAGCGCCACCTTTTGGTGAGTTTTATTACTAATATATGTTTTTCCAAGTCGTAAACATATACACACATACAAACATTCGCATTTGCAAGAGTAGGTAATGATAAAGAAATAATTGGTTAAAGCCTTAAAACCTAAAATTTTATCAACTTATTAGATAGATCGCAAAACATGCTATATAAAATAGGATAAGAATTATAATATTAATCATTAGATTATATTATTAATCATGGATATTATTTACGTATAGACATCAAAACCTTTACATAATATATATAATCATATCTCCCGGGAGGAAGACAGCATCAGGTAGATTAGAATCGTCACTATATACTGTGCCATATTCTCTCGGATCGACAAGTTCCACAGTCACATTACATTTTTTGAACAGCCCTTTCGCAAATGACATACCCATTTCTTCATATCGTTGGCTGACTTTAAGTCTTCTAATCATTACTTCTGCGTGGATTTTAGATTGAGGACATGTTTTAGGCCAAAATTGCTTGTGGAGTAATGTGCCTATATATCTATCCACATCAACGTTCTCGTCTTTTTCTGGTAAATACTCATCTTCAGACCAAATTGGGCATGTTTCTTTGGAGTTTTCATGTGTTATAGCGTTCACATCTTTGAAGTATTCTAAAAGAAGCTTTCTGAGATGATCATATTGATAAGCTTCGAGGTGATTTCCAGTAGCAATCACAAGGAAACTAAGTAGCAAAACCACTTTAAGTTTCATTTTTGATATGTTGATCGTTACGATGTAGGCCAATCGACTGAAAATGTACACCTATAGAAAGTGCATAAATCAATAGTTTGGAGTGCATCGCAGCATCCCATCTCTTTCTGATAGTGTGGCCACTACATTAAGATTTATATTTTATTCTATATTACTATAGCCTGCGACTTTGCACGTGTTCTTATATCTAGATACTTTTAATTATTATCGTTTCAATAAGTAAATTGTCCTGTACATATTCTCTCTGAGCCGTTTTTATGTAAAAATCAGCAATATTTACATATCCATATAAAGTTTTCAGGATAGAAAGTGAAGCTTATTTGTTACACTATCAATCCAATATTCTATACGAGAATAGACTGTAACAACTACTGTCTCAGCGACTGACAAAGAACGTAGGTACTGTTTATGCATTCTATGTATTCGGCCTTTATTAACGTCCCACTGCTGGAGGTGGGCCTCCCTTCTACACCAGGGGGTTCAGACCATAGTCCACCAAGCTGGTCAAGTGCCGGCGGACTGAGCATGTCTTTCAAAAACTTGCTAAGTTCTCTCAGACATGCAGTTTTCTCCACTTTTCTTACCAGCTATCACCATACCAGATTTCATCAAAATATGTCCAGTGGTTTTCTCGTGTGTTCCCAGACAAACAGACAAAAATTCTAAAAACTATAGATTCGACCTCTGTATCGATAATAATGTCTATTTCAATAAGATTTTCCAAAAAATATGTAATGTACAGATTCGACTCAGAATTTTATTATATGTAGGTACATAGATGTATCAAAATCGAAATGTTTGATTAAGATACTTAGTGGGTACGTTAGTATTTTAATTATATTTCGATTGTACAGATGAGAAATTGCTACTTAAATCAGTGCGTAAAAAACGAGACAGTTGACAGGAAACCAAACAACCACTTTTCCCGAATAAAACTTTAAAAAAAATTTAATTTTTCTTTATTACTTAAGACCTAACAATTAAATTAAGTCGTAGAGCTTAAAATAAAACATCTAATATAAGGCGATATACACATCCATTTAGCAAATAGTTCTAATTAAAAAGGTTTTATTTTATTAATTTAGGTCCAAAATAATGTGTTTAAAGCCTTATAAAATCATAACATTAAAAATAAATAAAATTTGTTAGCTAAGTACAATACTGCATAGCTTTTCTACAAATGAAATATTTGTTCGTAAAATTAACAAATGACTTTAAAATTCTTATATACATACGATCAAAAAGTACTAGATACACAATCAGCGACAAAAAAGATCCTCAACGAATGAGCGCTCATTTGAACATATGAGCGCGGTTTTAAAGTAAAAAAAAAAATGTGAAAACAACTTTAAGCATTGCATTTAAGGTTCAATTTACATTGTTGTATATTTATTTCAACTAGAATAATTACCTAACCACAATTGGTGACAGTTTTAAGAGAACTTTTACATGGGATTGTGTATTTTGCATTTTTTTGATCGATGTCTACAATCTGCAGACATACATTACTAAGTAGTTAAGAGATCTCTTATGTCATTTGAAAACAAATAAGTACCTAATATGAACCTGAATTCTCATGTGTTACTTTTTTAGAGTTCCGTGTATGAAGGGTACCAACGGAACTCTATTACTATGCCTCCGCTGTCCGTACGTCCGTCTGTCAGAGGGCTGTATCTCATGAACCGTAATAGAGAGTTGAAATTTTTACAGAGTATGTATTTCTATTGCCGCTATAAGGAGCGTAGAGGTAAGGAGAAGTTACTGTGTATAAAAAAGTGTCCGTCAAAACGCGTCCAATAAGGGTGGCGCTGCGGTAGCGTGGGATACGTTTTAAAGGAAGCGCCAAAAATAATTAGATCAAGATAGAGAAATAAACAAGGATGGTTATATTTACTAAATCATTTTAGACTACGTAAATAATTTAGATTTTGTATACTGGTATTTATAACTACTTCACTCCGTCTACAACAGTTAAATTCATATCGCAGTTTTTCGTACGCCAGCGCCATCTATTTTCAGCATACAGCTGGACACATTTTTTTTTTTTTTTTTATTAAAAATAGGCTCACTCTTGACCTTCATCTTACTTTAAATGTATAGATAAGGTCTATGATGTACCGAGTTTGCCCAGGAGAAGCCTGTTGACACGCACCTTAAAAAGTTTCAAGTTGTACGCTCTCGGAAAAACAGACGCAGGCAGGGCATTCCATTTCTTGGCTGTGCGCAATATAAAAGATGATGAATAGCGCTTAGTGCGAGTGGCCGGAATGTCAACCAAGAAAGGATGTTCCGATAAAAGAATGGCGATGGCGGTATGAGACTGTGGAGCTCGTGGGCACACTCCCCGAAGTACAGTCTGTAGAAAACCGACAGACAAGCAACTTGGCGACGGTGTGCTAAGCTGTGAAGCTTAGTTTTCACAAGCTTTTCGTCGCCGATTAGCTTTTTAGCTCTGCGTTCCACCGAGTCAAGAGCGGCAAGTTGGTATTTTGCAGAGCCATCCCAAAGGTGACTGCAATACTCCATGCATGATCGGACTTGAGCTTTGTATAAATTGAGAAGCTGTCCAGGCGTGAAGTATCGCTTAACCTTGTTTAGGATACCCAGTTTTTTGGCCGCAGTCTGTGCCTTCGACTCGATGTCATCGCCAAAGTTAAGGTTTGCCTTCAACCTTATACCGAGAAGCTCTAGACTGTCGGATACTTCCACACGTGCACCACGGAAAGTAGGAGTCAGGCTGAATGGACTCCTTTTTGCAGAGAACAAACAGGCCTGCGTTTTGGCGGCGTTGAAGTCAACCAGATTGTCATCACCCCATTGTGACACAAGACTTAAGGTTGCATTTGTACGCTCCACCATGGCCTCTCTCAAAGTGCATATTGTTACCCCTCCGTCCCTTGCACCGGACACATAGCTCTCTATGACTGTGCTGTCATCTGCATACGCAACAATACCAGGTGAAAGCAGGTCATTGATGTGCAGCAGGAAGAGAGTCGCAGAGAGAACAGACCCCTGCGGAACTCCGGCTTGTCCCCCATATAAGAGACTCCTTAACTATACCCTCCATACATTTCTGTACATGTGATTGTAGAACGTCATATTTTTTTTGTCTAAACTACTAGATGTCAGTAGATAAAGTGATATATTGTTTTAACGCACGAGAGATTAACAAAACTAATAATATAATTTAAATAATATTATACATGATCTTTATGAATACTGCTTCTAATATATTGTTTATTTGTTTATGTTATATTCTACGGCATATGATATTATTATTTTTCTCTACATGTTATAAAAAAATTTTGTTATATCAAAAAACTAAAATAACAGAATTAAATATCACTAAAAATTTGTAGGTACATAACATTGTAAAAATATGCCTTTTGTAAGAAACATGTATATTCATTTAATTAAACACTAATATATATGTATAATTATTATCAAATTAATGATTATTTACATAAAATATGATTATTTTTTAATTTACTTTTCGTTTTAAAAAAAATAACATCTACGATACAAAATTTCCAAATATGTGATAGTGAAAATAATTAAATATTTAAAAAATTATAATCAAAATAATCGTTACGTTGATAAAAAACAAAATTATTATTATATTTTATCAAACTCAGTAAAAAGATATAGCATTTTTTTTAATTCAATACCCTTGCGCTGACGCTCTTTCATACTTAGTATTAGTTTGTCTCTTTCTGACTTATGTCCTTTTATTCTTATCAGAGGAAAAGAAAATATTAAGTTATCTAGTACACTAACATTTATAAGTACATCGACACTGGAAAGTATAACATTGTAAATGAATATAGATATAATTTAAATATAGTAGGTATATTAATTTCTCATAATAATATTTAAAGTCCACGGGACTTGAACAAGATGTCATTTTACAATCGTCATTCTATAATCATCTAAAATTGTATTGAAATGGCGAATTTAATCGTTTTGACTTAAAATCATAATATTTCATTCCCATATATTTTTTTATTTCTATTCTACAACGATTGTAAAGTAACATTTCGTCTGAACTCTAAAAAGTGCTACAAAAGCGAGTTGCGACGTTATTACTTGCATGTGTCACACCCACAATATACAATTTAGAAGCTAAAGTTAAAATTAATTAAATAAAAAAATGTATTAAATAATTTATTATAACATGATGCTATTATTATGTGCGTGATATAATTTAAAATAATATTATTATTATAATAATATATCTAATATTAATAGTCTATACACAAACATTTTATTCCTCTCTACTTACAATATCGGCACAATTCGAAATGACAATGCGACTTATTACTATAATTCAAAAAAATTTGGAAATAATTGCAATTGAACCTTTAGAAATTTTGTCTTCAAATTTATATAGAATTTTCTCCAGACCTTTGGAAACCTTCGCGTAAAATTAAAATATACATATATACATCATAATCTCTTTTTTAAAGTTATTTAAAAATATAATAAAAATGTGACTTTAACCAGGTCGAATTTAATCTAATGGAAATACTAATATAATTTTCTTATATACATACATAATATAAAGAAATAAGAAATCATATTTTTTGAACTTTTTTTTTCTTTTTACGTAGGTACGAAAATATTTACTATCACAGGTAATTCATCAAGGTACATACATTAATTACTTATATGCTGATAATATAATCAGTGTAAAAATGGCATAACTCCACATTTTAACATTTTAGTGCTCATTTAATATATAAATTAGAAAGTTTTTGCATCGTAGACCTTATCTATGCCTTTGAGCTAAGATGAAGATCAAGAGTAAGCCCATTTCTGAATAAAAAAAATAGTATAATTTTTCTAACAATAGATTATTTTTTTCCAAGAAATGACAACTGCTGCTTTTTGTTTCAGTTAGTTAATCCCTGTGAGATATATGAAATTGAAAATAGATACTTAAAAAAGATCGATGTGTACTTAAAGCCTTGTAAGTGTAATGAAGTTACTATTTTTTGTTAATTAAATAGTATCGAGTTTTATTGTCGCATTAATGCATTAACTCATACCTACAGGTAATACAATTATTGTAATTGAGATATTATTTCGAAATGTTATTTGTAAGAGTAGTTTTCGAAATTAAATTTTAGTTATGGCATTATTTTCTTTTTTTTTGAATTAGGCCACTTTTGCTCTGACAGTCCTAGCTTTGAAATTTCTTACTATATAGTGTAGGTTTTATTGTAAAAATTATCATTCAGGAAATTGCATAAACCAGTACATATTCTTGCCATATAAAAGTACAATTTATCTTAAAAAAAAAAACCATTAATATTAGCAGATAGTATCTGTCTGTTTGAAGAGGTAGACATTTTTACGCTACTTAAGTAGTCCCATCTTCTTAATTAACTATTTGTAGGTGAATCAAAGAAAGCAAGTTAAAAGTATGAATAATAAGTTGTGTGTTATATTGGATGCCTAAATTTTTTTTTAAATATTTCCCATTACATCAATTTTTTGGGTTTTTTGATCGAACTTTATATAAACATTAAATTCAAGCAATGCCGGATTTAAAATTAAATCATACTGTAAAGAAATTAAAGAAGAATTTTTAGCCTTTTTTTAGTTCACTACATTCGGAGTAATCAATTTACAAATTGATTTGATATGAAATAATATTATTTTAGAAATACAATGAGAAACAAATCAAATCTCGAAACGATATTTGTAAAGTCACATTTCAAAATGAAAGTCGTCATTTTTACCTTACTCTTTAAAGAAACCACACTATCAACGTTTTTTTTTATAAATACCACAAAAGCAACACAAACATACTGAAACCCACACTAACTTTTAGTACACAACTCAATGCCACGTAAATACACAATGACATAAAAGTAAATAGGCAGAAGCAACAATCAAATGTCCAATCATAATAGGAAAACCGATTCTAAAGAACTGCATGAAAGTGAACCTATAGCCGTGCTGCTCGGCGACTCCGGCGCACACCACGTTCGCGCTCGCGCCGATTAGGGTGCCGTTACCTAGTTGGATAAAAAAAATACATAATTTAATTACAAATCCCTGGAGGTATAGCTACCCAAGTTTGAGAAACTCTGACCTACAACTTACCTCCCAAACAAGCGCCAAAGGAAAGAGCCCATATCAATGGCGTCATCGGTAGCTGCAGCGTGGGGTTGGAGCCGAGGGCGGTCACCACCCTCACCATCATGGTGGTTAGGGGGATGTTGTCTACGAAGGCTGATGATAGTCCTGATACCTGGAAAAATATTCCTTATATTGTCATCTTTGTGTCTATTTGTTCAAACCACCAATACTTGTTGTACTTTACAGTAAAAAGTTTATTTCAATATTTTAAAAACAAAGATTTATTTCTAAGATTTATATACATTATACGTATATAGAATACTAGCGACTCACGGTTCGTCCCTAGCTTGCTTCCCATTACAAACTTTCATCCCCATTTTCACCCTCTTAAGGGGTGATTTTCGGAATAAAACGGACCCTATGTCCTTCCCACGGTCTTAAACTATCTTCTTACCAAATTTCATCTGAATCGGTTCAGAAAATCCAGAGATTACCCCCTACAACGTCACAAACTCATAATCTAACAATTCATAAACTCACAAACTTAACCTCTTTATAATATTAGTATAGATAGATAAAATACAATTTTTAATTAGGTTCTATGAAACATACAAGTTTCCTCACGATGTTTTCTTTCACCGTAAAACAAGTGGTAATCATGTTGGAAATGATTCGCACCTGAGTATATCAGAGCCGAGATTAAATAACATACAACCTAGTTGAAATTGAGCGTATTTATAGATTAATTTAACAGAACAAAAGAAATGATTTTGACTAAAATCTGTGCACCATAAACTTAATAGTCTAATCGGAATTTGGTTTGGGAACAAAATATTGAAAATCTGCTTTGCGTATTCCCATTTCTCGGGGGTAGCTTGGCATGTGTGGCATTTTACGAATTTCTTTGCCTTATATACCTGCTAACATTTTAAAATCTTAAAACTTAAAGTTTTCAATATATTTTTTTTCTCTAAAAATAAACGGATTCCGATTAGTCTATAAAACCGAGATGTCTAAACAAATACACAAATCTCACAATCGTAAATGATTTAGCACATATCAAATATCTCAAACCACAACCATTTTATAACTAAATAAGATTCTAACTGATTCGAATCTGTACATTAAATATTTTTTGGAAAATCTTATTGAAATAGTCATTGTTATCGATACAGAGGCCGAATCTATAGTTTTTACAATTTTTGTCTGTCTGGGGACGCATTATGCGAAAACCACTGGGCAGATTTAGATGAAATTTGATATGATGATAGCTGGTTATCCGGGTCAACATACAGAAACTTTTTAGTGCGGGAAAATATCTCATCTCTGAGAAATCTATACTAAACGTTAAAACGTTACAAGGGACGAACTTGAGTGGTGCCAGGTTGAGTCTCTAGTATAGTTTTAGCAAAATTTTATAAAGTAATAAAAAAAAATAAACTTACCCAAAGCAATAGAATGATGGCGACCGCCAACCTTCCGTTCTCATCAACTTTCAATATGAGAGACTCCGTCAGACCACCGATGAATTCTATGAGGCCAAGTATTGAAAGTGCCTGAAATTATATTATATTTATAATATGTATGTATTTAAAGTTATATATGTGTAGTGTATCAACTATCTGGTATTCATAACACAAACTTCGTAGCTTACCATGGAACTAGATGGCGCTGTGTGTTAATGTTCCAACATATTTATTTATTTATATATACAGAATAATGTTATTCAAATCTATTAATGTAGTGACTAATAAAATATACAATCGACTCGAAATACGGTGATCTGTCCAAATTTCAATACATTTGTATGTGTAACTTATTCTGTTGTAGTTCACACTAAAATCCTTTCAAAAAATAATTTTGACTTTTCACAAAGTTCCCAATTTTCCAGATAACTTTTCAAAGTTTATTTCTTAAGTACTTTATTCGAACATTTAAAAATAGCTTTAGACATATTTAAAAAAATTAATTAAAAATAGCCTAATCTTTCCAGCCATTTTCAGGAACAACATTCAGTATTTAAAACCCTTATATTTTAGACATGTCCGTCTGTCCGTATACCACGATGCTATAATAAAAACTTACCTCCATTAAAACGAATAAAGCGGCAAAGAACAACAACGTGGACCATTCAACTCGGTGCAATATCGGCTCGAGGTCCTCTCTATCCGCCAACGTTAGAAGCAGGATAGCTCCTAACAGAGCTGTCCATCCGAGTGATACACGATCTGAAAAAATATATAAACGGGTTTATTTATAAAAAATAGATTTTGTATGGATTTGATATTTTTTAGTGGCTTCAAACTCGACTCAAAGGATCTAAAAATGCAAATTCTTTTTTTTTTATAATTTGTTTCGTCTGCCCAAAGAAATATACGGTATTTATTAATAATTTGTAATAAAATAAAATCAACCTACAAATAAAATCAACATTAAAGTAAAATTAACTGTATTTTTAAATATTTGTATACATTATTTATTAATTTTCGCTTTACGGCGTATCATTGTCATCTCCTACATTGATAATAATTCAGGTAAACTCGAGAAAGACGTCTGAACGTTACGGAATGCAACGACGGACTAATAATGACTTGCATTGTAATCACGTGAAAGCGCAAAAATTTCTCTCTCTCTCTCTCTCTTTTAAATTTGTAAGTCTTTTTTTTAATTGTTATTTTTAATATTTTGCATCTGTATCCATGTCTTTGTTATAAGTGTTATTTTAACAACGGAAACTATTATTGGTTATGTATTATCAATTGTTTGTTATTCTATGTTTATCTTGTAACACCGTTTGTTTCCTTAATAAATAAATAAATAAATAAATAAAATCTCAGTGCTTGGTTCATTCAGCGAATATAAGTATAGACGCCTTCGGTAGACGAGGTATGGATAAATAGACTTAAGTCAAAGCACTTACTCAATTCAGGAATCGAATGTAGGAAGAAGACAGCGACAACAAAACTGATCGCGATGGTTGACTTCAGGAGTAACATTTTATCACGAATTATGTACTGTAACCAAAAAAAGTAATATTAGCCGATTTTACAAGAGAAAAGTACAGGTTTGTACATATATTTTGTGCTACAAAGGTCATAAGCAAACATTTTCCTCAGCTTTATAGTCGTAGGTGCTGTGGAAAGAGTCTTTCTTTCTTTTGAGAAGAGAATTCATCTAAATGCTCCATCTGCCAGTTGGCCACTTCAAGAACTAACCTGCAGGTTGTATTGGCCCTGATAAATAAAGTAACTGGTCGATAAGCAGTGACGTTGAATACCTTAAGTTATTTAAGGTATTCACTCGGGATGTTACACACACGGGATGTTAGACGACACGTTTGGCTCAGTTTGTAGCGACCATACTTCCTGTGCCAGCGGTCGCGGGTTCGAGTACCGCTGGGGACATTCATTTGTGTGATGAGCACGAATGTTTGTACTCCAGTCGTGGGTGTTTATATTTATAATATGTATTTAAAGTTTTATATTTGTAGTGTATCAACTACCTGGTATCCATAACGCAGGCCTTGTAGCTTACCATGGAACTACATGACGCTATGTGTTAATGTCAAAAAATAAATAAATAAGCAAACAAACAAATAAATGCAGTACACTGGCACATTCGTGAAGAGTGAAGTGGTTAACGAACGTAGAAAACGAACTAGAAAGAGGCTATATAAACGAGCACTTTCAAACGTAGGTAAGTGCTAACTAAACATGGTAAATATTCTGTTTTCCATCACAATAATATTATGGTCAGTCACCATGAAAGTTTAAAGACTTATATCAATAAAGAATTTCATCTATTATAATATGTATATTTATAGTAAAATATGTAGGTATGTATGTATATTGTATATGTAGCAAAGTCTGACGTGTCCTGTACAAATTTCAATAAAGTGTGTGATCTTCATACAAATTTCCTATTAAAAATACACTTTCTGTTAATCCCGAATTCTTGATTTTGATTCAAAAAAGAAATCTTAAAATATTTATAAACAATCGTCAAATCGGCCCTACCCTTCTCGTGCGATGACGCTTACCAACAAAGACGCTTTCATTTTTATTTATATAGACTAGCGGCTCGGGTTGGCCTCTAGGAAAACAAAAACAAACTTATCCTTCGGGAACCGTACATTTTTCCGGGATGAAAAGTAGCCTATGTGTTATTCCAGACTGTAATGTATCTCTGTGCCAAATTTCATCCAGATCCGTTCAGCCGTTCTGGCGTGAAAGAGTAACAAACATCCATACTCGCAAACTTTCACATTTATAATATTAAAATTCGGATTAAAATGAATGAAAAAAAGGTCCATAAGAAATAGAATACACACTATGAATTAATATACTCACTTTATCCTTCAGCTGACTTAGTGTAGTCTGAAAAGTCTCTTTCGGACAAACTCTCTTCGAACTCTCCTTCTCCATATTCTCTAACTGAAGATTGAGTTTCTTTATTTTTCTCTCCAATCTCTCTCTAACAACTTGTTGATCTTTACTTAGATGCGGGAGTGATTCGATCGCGCGACGCCATATTGATATTTGGTGACGGAGATCTGGAATACAAAAACAAAACATATAAGTTTGTGAACAGTAAGAGTCTATTCTCTGTTTGCAACTCCTGAAACGGCTGAATTGATTTGAATAAAATTTAGTACACAGATAGTGTATGACCTGGAGTAAGATGTAGACTGTGTTTAGTAATAAAGTTTGCCAAAAGATGGCGCTGTCTGTATATAATATTATAAATATAAAAGGCACCTAGAATGTTGCTAAATAATAAAACGGCACTTGTTACTGGTAATCCCATAATATATTTATGGTATATAAATGCGAAAGTTTGGATGGGTGTTTGTTAGTCAATCACGCCAGAACGTCTGAACGGATCTGGACGTGGCACAGATATAGGTTATAGTCTGGAGTATCACATAGACTACTTCCTATTAAGCATGGAAATGATTGCTACTTTTAAATCATTATCATATGATATCACGTGATCACCTGCTACTTTTCACAGGCAATGATTTTTTATTTCGACGGTCTGGTGTCACACTTTATATTATTTGCTATTAAAATGAAGTATTAGTAGGGGAGCCCAAGAGGGGATTTTCTGTAGTTACTCGAGCGCGGCAGATTAACATAAAAGAGGTTACCTTGCACTCTATTGAGTACTTTCACCATAATATAAGTCTTCTATATAAAGGGGCGCGTCTAGGGAAGCCGATTAAAATATTTAAAAAATGTTTTGATAAGGTAGAAATACTTGAAACCGTCAGATTAAGGTGTGGTAGGCTAGTCACATCCTGAAAAGTGTCCAATTCAATAATCTGCCGATTTGCACAAGCCGAAGAGGCAAAAATCGACTATAAAGTTTATGGTGATTTGTAGCAGTCACTGTGAATTTAAGTAGCAGGTGTGACGTATGATAACGCATTTCATGTGATTTTTCACTTGCTACTCGTGAAATGTTCCATGCCTACTTCCTATCCCGCAAAAATGTACGGTTCCCGTGGGATAGATTTGTGTTTGTTTTTCAATAGGGACGAACTCGAGCGATACCAGGTGGAGTTGCTATTATGTAATAAGTAGTTTATTAGAGTTCACTATATAAAAGTTACTTAGACCGTATGGAGTACATCTGGGGTCTGACGGAAACGTGAGTGGTTGCTGGAAACAAATAACAATTTTTTTTTATATGAAGTTAAGAAAATATCTTACCTTGTATATCTCTTGGTACGTTAAGACGTAGCTTGCTGGTATCACGATATATATACCGAAGTTGGAAGTATGTCTGTACACTCACCAGCAAAATGCCTAGAGTCATGTGCATTGTGAAATTTGTAAAGTTGATACCCTGAAAAACAATTAAAAGCTAGATGCTTTCTAATACTTTCTTCGATTCACGCAAATATTTGACATTCACTACGCTCTCTCCACTTCTGCTCATCTACTTAATCAAAATCTTAGGTAAATTTATTCACTCACTGACATGCACAGCCTAAGACCATCTATAGATATAATAAAATTGTAACTAAGCCGAATCTGTACATTGAATATTTTTTGGAAAATCTAATTGAAATAGACATTAGTATCGATACAGAGTCCGAATCTATAGTTTTTAGAATTTTTGTCTGTCTGACTGTCTGTTACCGCGTCACGAGAAAACCACTGGACAGATTTTGATGAAATTTGGTATGATGGTAGCTGCTTATCCGGGTCAACATATAGGATAGCATTTTTACCGCGGGAAAATATCTCATTTCAGAGAAAAAATACAAAAACTGCAATGTAAGAGTATACTAATATGTAAAACCTAAGAATTTAGTTTTTGGTCATCTGAACGCGGGCGGAGCCGCAGGCAATGCTAGTACTTTATAATAATTAACTATGTTTACTAATAAATTAATCCACTTAATTCACTCACATAGAATTATGTATACCTTTAAATATCTATTCTTGGTATAAAATACACATTTTACATTAAAAAAAAGCTTTCAAAAAGTATGTTATCATCTAATAAATAAATATGTAAATAAATAAATAATATACACAATACCTACCTTTTATGAGTGTGCTTTTCCTCTAAGTCTTATAAGTTGCCTATCTTATTTATAAGATTTTCTATGTTTCATAATTTTAAAGGTGTAAGGAAAAATAAAGCTATTTTTTTTAATTTTATTTATCTATTATATGTTGTTAAAATTCAGCAAAAAAATATTCACTTACCGCCTGTACAACAGCTTTGTTAGACGCTATGATGACGTTAGGGGGATCCCCCACGGGGGTCGCCGTGCCTCCTATGTTGCTGAACAGGACCATCGACATCAATATCGGCACGGGGTCCATATCCATTACTTCACATAACCTGAGAAATATATGTCAAAAAATCTTTTTAGTAAATAGGTTTTAGTTTTTTAATTACTAGCGACTCATCCTAGACCAGGGCTGAAGCCTTGGAAAATGTTAAAAAGTGAAAAAAATAATAGTAGGATGAAACCCATTGGAAAAGAAAGAGAATATAACAAAATGATGGGAAAAATAATTTACGAGCGATCTGAGGTATGGAAGTGGGAGGGGGTCAGCTTTTAGGGGTAAAAGCGGCTTATCTCGATTTCCGACAAAACTACATGTTCTATGGAAAAAAATTAAATCGCAATTAAATCGTTTATGATTTTTAATTTTTTACAAAGAAAAAAAGGTTTTTCTCATGAAATTTGGTGAAAACTTACCTTTTTATGTCCCAAACCTACTGTAATTTTTTTTATTTAAAATATTTTTTTTTGCCTCATTTCGACTTAATATCGAAAAAGCACCCTAATTTTCATACGAAAATTCTCGCGTCAAAATATCTGCTTTTTTGAAAAAGTCGGTGGGCTGTTTGTTTGTTGAAATCTCTTCTTTCTGATGGTATAAACAATACACATTACTATGGTAAATTTTCTCAGAAAAAACTTGCATGTCTGAGAGAACCTAGCAAGTTTTCGGATGACATGTAAAGTCCGCCAGACTTGGCCAGCCTGGCGGACTGTGGCCTGATCACAATCGTGTTGAAAGGAGGCTCGTGCCCAGCAGTGGGACGTTAAAAATAACTGAATACTAATGATTTTATTACAGACAATTGCAAACAAAAGAAGCGAGTTAAATATATAAATGAAAGTAACTATCAGTTTGTTACTTCTGTACAGATTTCAATGAAATATTGCAAGGATATAGGTAAGCTAACACACTATATGGGCACGTGAACAGCTATGGGAAGATGCTAGTAATAAACAAAACTCACCTAATCGTTACTGGTGTCATCAGTAGTACGGTGGTGACATTGTCTAAAAATGTAGACAGCAGTGCTGTGATGGCGCACAGCAAAGTTATCAACGGCCATAATTTTCCTTTGGTTACCTAGAAAAACATATAAGAATTATTTACTCAAAAAGTACATACCGTTGGAGTGGTATTTTATCCTGAAATTCACAATATTGGACTGCAGAAAGACTCAAAGTATAACCAATTCGTCGTAAAAAAGGTTTAATTAATTAATTAATATTGAAAACAATTCAGGACTTCTTCTACTTTAAGTCGGTAAAAAAATAAACTCTCTATTAATACTAATAGAACCTACTTATGACTAAAATTTCCTCTTCCTACTTCAGCTGTACCTATAGCTTATAAGGTTCTGGGTTCGAGGTTTGTGTTAGACAAAACTTATTAAATTAAAGATTTTTTTCTTAATATAGGTATTGATGTTTTAAGGATTCATTTGATAATGACATTTAGGTATACAAGTGAAGAATTAAATTTCAAGGAATTTCACTGTAATTTAATGTACAATAATATATTAATTTATTTATAGAATATCATATACGAAAAGAATAATATATATATATATATATATATATATATATACGGTTACTATGGCAACGTGGCAATATATTTTGTCTCTTTTTAGTGTCGCATTTTCGTTTCATCGAGTTTCAAATCACAACGATTCTAAAGAAGTTTCACTTCAAAAACTTCTTTTTTGGGCCATGTTAATTCATAAGTCTTTCTGTTAAGATAATAACATCGCGGAATCGGGATGTTAGCGACGTTTCAACTCCATAACTCGGCGAGTGCGTAAAGCTGTTGATCCTGCACGATCTCTCACCGGTCGTATCAAATTATCGCCCCACTGGAGTTAGAGTATAAAACGTTTAGAGCGTTATCTTGTGATTGCGCGTATATTTCTGCACTATAATATTTCTTGGCAGATGCTAGTCTTAGAGAGTTTGACCGCTATGGCCGAAATAGATCAAGAATTCATTATTATTATTATTATTTGCCTTGACGTGATATAACTTGACAACGTTTATTCACCCTTGAACTAGAAATGATCGTATGTTATCTTAGTGTGGTCTGTATTACATCTTCTATCTTTCTCTATTTGCTTTCATCATGTCAGATAAGCCGTTCTTATCTATGTAATGAGTTATGAGCTGTGTTTGTTTAATTTTATGAAAACTAGTTTTTATTTATGGCTTTATTCGTCCATATATATTTACTTTAAATATATATATAGTATAATTATTTTTTAAAAAGCCAGTTGTAACCTAGTGGTAACGCGCTCGCTTGGGAAAGCGAGTGAAGCAGTTCAAATACCGGGTCTCGCACCTCTGATATTTTCATGTGCGAACCATTTCCAACATGATTACCACTTGTCTTACGGTGAAGGAAAACATCGTGAGGAAACCTGCATGTCTGAGAGAAGACTATGGCCTGATACCCAGATAAATTGAAGGGAGACCCGTGCCCAGTAGTGGGACGTTAAAACAGGGCGGAATATAAAATTATTTTTGCTTATTAGTAATTAACAAAATATGTAAACAAATCTTGAAAATCGACAATAGCCCACTTCTAAATGGTATATAGATTTGAAATTTTGCATCTATGTGAAATGCGAACAATAAAGTTATTTGATTCCATCAAGCCAATCTGATGATGGAGTCAGGAGGATAGTGGAACTGTTCATACATGACTACTGGTTAAACTTTCAGAAGACATGGGTGCTGATCAAAGTCCACTTCATCTTGTGGGGGAATGTGTGTATTAATCTAAAGAAAGGCTTTCTTAATAGAATAATGGAGCAGTAAACAAAGTCTGCAGTCTGCAGCCTTTTTTTTTAACGTTGGGAAATGCATTTACGCACGACGTGTGGGACTCACCGGCGTAATACAGCCAGTACTACCCACTAAAACCCAACAAAACCTTCCCCCGTCTTAATGGGGTGTCGCAGGATCGCTTACGCATTCAACTACGACGCCCCGATGGCATGTCTGCCGAAGCAGACCACCATAACCATGGGGTTGCTCCAAGGTCCACTCTGCTATCAGAGAAGTACCAGGAGGAACCCGCAAGGTACACCGCCCCCCGAAGAGGGCCACCTCCCACCGCCCACCGAAGTGGGCAACATCCCTGTGCGTTTCTTAGCTTCGCGCCCGGTAGGGCTGCCGGGCACTACTGAGCCCCCCCACCACGACAAGGTGAACGCACGTTGGGGGGGAGCAGTCTGCAGCCTGCTATAATAGCAGCATGGTTTAGTGGTGAAGTCTAACTCTTCTAGCAAGGACCACTATATATAGACCAGGCATGGTCGCAATAATACCATATAGGCATATCAAATTAATAAAAATGGTAAGGCACGTTGGATTCGATTTGACGAGTCCCATGCATTATAACTACTTGTCAAAATGTCTCTTAAAATTTTAATGAAATCTAGATAAAATACGAATAACCATAATTTCAGCATGGGAATAGAAGTCAACTTTTCTACTCCGCTACTAAGAATTTCTTCCAGAGAAAATCGAATTCAGGACTTAGTAACTTACTGCCGCACAAATACAATTCTTTATGAATGGACCAGTGTATTTTTTATTATTTATCGTAATACTAGCAGAACTCGCGGTTTCGCTCGCGCTAAAACTGCAAAAAAAAACTCTAAAATGTTAGTTTTCATATAAACATTCATCCGCTGTTTTACCCCCTTATGGGATGAATTTCGAAAAATGCTAAAACATGTAATTAAATAATTGTATTGAAGAGCATTTATACCAAGATTCAAGTAATTCTGATCGTTTCACATTTATAATATTAGTATGGATATATGTATGTGTATTGTACATATATGTATATTTATGTGTTGAATCTGTGCAAGCATTTTTGTATTGCGTATGAATGCACTTAAAATTCATGCGAAGCCTGGCTCTTAGCTCTTATTAAGATAGATATTATATAAATATTTTGTAATAATCTCCATTCACAATCAGGTGACATATGCAAAGATAACAAAGCTAACTAAAGATAAAAATATTTCAAATTGGGACATTGATTAGCATGACACACACAGCGTTTACTTGTTTGTTCATACAAAATAATAATAAATGCTGTAAGCTTAAAAAATTCGACCGGGAATAGAACCTGTACGAAGAAACAAACAAAAATTCTAAAAACTATTGATTCGGTCTTTGTATCGATAATAATGACCATTTCAATAAGATTTTCCAAGAAACATTTAATGTACAGATTCGACTTAGTTACAATTTTATTATATGTATAGATGATCTCTATACAAGTGCATTGTTTGACTTACCAAAATCTCAATCTTCATTAACTTCTATAAATTCTTTTTAATTATTTATTTTTTACAAAATCTAATATAATAATGACATCTTATAAACTATATACTATATAGAGCATCTTCTTAATTAGAAACCTATTAAAATTATATTTTTCTATCGAACGAATTAACTTAAATCGTGTTTTGAATTAAACTAGCTGTTTTTCACTAATCTACATACCTATATGTATATAAAAATCAATGTGGTTATGTTTGTACCCTATGGACTCTAAAACGAATGGAGCGATTTTGATGAAATTTTCAGGTAATGTTCAGGTTAGCCCAGCGGGTGACCCTGTAAAGTTTGGTAGCGATCGGAAGTTTGAAAGTAGGCGAAGCCGCGGGTACTGTTAGTTCTCTAAAAGTCTACAAAAACTTTCAGTAAAATAACCTCAAAACTGACCTCAAAAGTATAAACTGCCAAGAAGTCAAACATCCCCGTCTCAGCCATGATAGCAACTAGAATCATCATGCTGAACAGCAGAAGTAGGGTCTCCATATCCAGCCAGGAGACCAGCTGAGGTAGAGATGGTCTTTCACCAACAAGAGAGAGTACTGCTAGTGATGCTGTTGAGATGAGGACTGCTGCCATGGTCCGGTTGATAATCTGGAATTAAGGAAAAGCTTAAATAAAAGCTAATTATTCAATAATTATTTCTAAATTTTAAGTTATACTTAGCCATAATCGACAAACTTATATTCTACTAGCATTGCCCGCGGCTCCGCCCGCGTTCAGATGACCAAAAACCAAATTCCTAGGTTTTACAAATTAGTATACTCTTACATAGCAGTTTTTGTATTTTTTCTCAGAAATGAGACGTTTTCTCGTTGTAAAAAGTATCCTATATGTTGACTCGGATAACCAGCTATCACCATACCAAATTTCATCAAAATCCATCCAGTGGTTTTATTAGGATGCGGTAACAGACAGACAAAAATTCTAAAAACTACAGATTATAATGTATCGATAATAATGTTTATTTCAATAAGATTTTCCAAAAAATATTTAATGTACAGATTCGGCATAGTTACAATTTTATTATAATAATATATAGATTTCTTATTCTTCAAGCAGAACGTTATTATCAACAGTAAGTAGCACAGTTGTTTTTAAGAGTTATGGCCGATTTCACCAACGTCACCTAAGTTTAAGGGATCCCCTAAGCATGGTTAGGGGGCTGTTTTAGGGGGCAGTTTCTGTTTCACCGACAATTAATTTCGTTATTTAAGCGCCAATATCATTAATGTTGATTTTTATATAAACTCGTCCCCGATAATATTTTTTACTCTCTCAGGGGACGGATTTCGAATAATCTGATTGATAACACGTATTGCTTATTTTTTATCTTGAATACTTAATTTTAACAATATAAATGGTAAATTTTCTTACCAACATTTACCCCCATAAGGGATTAATTACAAAAATTTTATACCACGCGTTTATTTAATTGTATTGAAGATCATTAATACCAAGTTTTATAGAAACTTTCAACCCCTATTTTACCCCCTTAAGCAATGTTTTTTTTTTAATAAAAAAATAATACTGTAAACTTTTTTTACATTTTTAACGCCAAAGATGACGGAGTGGTACCTGCTATATTAGACAGGTAAATAATTTTTGGTAAGTACGATATCTAATTTCTCGAAAATTGTCTAACACATCTGATTAGCTTAAATTATATTACATGCTAGTTCTATACTTTTTAAAGTTTTTTCTTCTATAACCATAAAAGTAACTAAGTTTGAACTAAAATAATGACATCATAGCGTATGTCGTTAAAAATATATCATTAAAACACTATTATCCCACTACTGGGCATGCCAATAAAGCGAGATAAATCAGGGCATAGTCCGCTGGCCAAGTGACTGAGCATGTCTTTCGAAAACTTGCTAGGTTCTCTCAGACATGCAGGTTTCCTCACGATGTTTTCTTACACCATAAAACAAGTGGTAATCATGTTCGAAATGATTCGCACATGAAAGTATCAGAGCTACGAGACCGGGGATTTGAACCCGCTTCGCTTAGTTTTCCAAGCAAGCGTATTACCACTGGGATAACACTGTCTTTTAAAAAGAAACACTTTTGAAACCTTGTATACTTTCGTGATTCATATAAATTATTGCCTTGTTATAATCCATACATATAATAAAATTGTAACTAAGCCGAATCTGGTCATTAAATATTTTTTGGAAAATCTTATTGAAATAGACATTATTATCGATACAGAGGCCGAATCTATAGTTTTTAGAATTTTTGTCTGTCTGTCTGTCTGTCTGTCCGTCCGTCCGTCCGTCCGTCCGTCCGTCCGTCCGTCCGTCCGTCTGTCCGTCTGTCTGTCTGTTACCGCATCACGGAAAAATCACTGAAGGGATTTTGATGAAATTTGGTATGGTGATAGCTGGTTATCCGGGTCAACATATAGGATACTTTTTACCGCGGAAAAATATCTCATTTCTGAGAAAAAATCAAAACTGCAATGTAAGAGTATAGTAATATGTAAAACCTAAGAATTTGGATTTTGGTAATCTGAACGCGGGCGGAGCCGCGGGCAATGCTAGTATAAATTATAATTTCTGTAATGGTCATATCTTCCGAGTTCCGACCACATTTTCCTCAAGTAAAGCATGTGATGAATGAATATGAATAATAATAATAGCGACATCATTTACATATGTACACAATACTTAACCAACTTTACAAAGGAGGTACACAATTCGATTGTATAATACATACAACCAACATGTATGTATTTTGTATGTACATATGAAAACTAGTTTTATTACATACTAGCGACTTACCCTCGGTTCGCTCGGATGCGTCCCTAGGTACATTTTAAGGGGATTTTTTGAGCGGAACCCTAATTTTATTTCTAAAATAAAAGTAACCTAAGTTACATCTTATAACATCAGCTATCTACCAGTAAAATTCTCGTTAAAATCAGTTAAGCCGTTTTGTAGATTAGCCGGAACAAACAGACAAATAGACAGACAAACATTTTAAAAGTTGTGTTTTCTTATAAGTAGGTAACGTATACAATTCGTATGCATTTAGTAAAAATAAATTAATAAAATAAATAAATATGTTGGGACATTAACACACAGCACCATCTAGTTCCATGGTAAGCTACGAGGCTTGTGTTGTGGATACCAGATAAGTAGTTGATACACTACAAATATCTAACTTTAAATACATACATACATACATATTATAAATATAAACACCCATGACTGGAGTACAAACATTCGTCCTCGTCGCATAAATGAATGCCCCCAGCGGGACTCGAACCCGCGACCGCTATAGAGTCACTGACTGAGCCAAACGTGTCGTCAAAAAGCTGTTACTTTGACGTTACAAACAGAGACATCAATTTTATTTATCTGTATACAGAAATTAATAATGAAAGTTTTAACGATTATAAAAATTTAGCTAATAATATTGTTGATTATAAATATTTATTAAACCTTTTGACTTTATTTACAAACTGATAGCATTTTCCTGTTGCGGACAAACAAACAAAAAGTTATTTAATATTTACTAAACTAAATGGTGCCGTGTGTTATGATCCCAACATATTTATACATATATCCCACGGGAACCGTCTCCGGGATAAAAAGTAGCCTATATATTATTCTGATGCATGAGCTATAATATTGTGTGAAGTTTCTTTAAAATCGATTCAGTGGTTTTTTGTAAAATTTATTATATTAGTATAGATTTATTATTATTTGTTGTTATTGTAACAAACATCCATACATCCTATACCTATTTTCCATAAATCCTCACAAACTTTCGTATTTATAATATTAGTATAGATTTATAGTAAAATACTACTCTTGAAAATTAATTTAGATGCCTCCATTTATTGCTAACTGAAGTGTCAAAATAGATATGTAAGTAAGGGTCTGAAATTGCACCAGGATTGACACATGACTTATTGTTAGATTGAGCTTACATAATATACTATTAAAATACGATGACGACAAAATATACTTGAAAATTACATCAAAAATCAACCTTATGACTTCAGCATAAAGCTTAAAATGGTTCAAAGTCGATATATATTTATACCTGCCACATATAATTAGGTATAAATTTCCGCCTATTTAAATAGATGGATATCAGTGCACACGTGTATTGTTCTAATATATACTTACTCGTTAATATCTACTATGTTACTTAACTAGTGTTATCTATGACCATATAAAGATGACCCAATTTTTAAAGAAGCTGCTAAGTATTCAGAGCTCAAACTATTACATAGAGTTTGCTAAACGGAAGCTGTTGCTTTAAAAACTGATAAATTTTAATCTAATCTTGAAATTACATTTTCAACTAGTTAGATTCTAATCGTAATATACGATTTGAAAAGTATAGTGTAGTACTATTATAACGGAAGTATGATTTTAATAAAATAACTCTGAAATTAAAAATTAAAAATAAACCCCAACAAAATAGCTTATTCATTAAGGTCAATTTAATTTGTCTAAATAAGATATCTGCAGTACTTTAGTAAAGAATTAAGGGTCTTGCAGATTCCTGATGATGCTGCAGCATCAGACCAAGGTTACCATATCATTGCAATGCCATTGAAGTAACGGGATACCAAGTTTCGATTGGATTAGATCTTTGGAAGTTGCTCATATACTTTTTCTGTCTAGAAAAGAGCTAGACAGCCTGCAAACGGCTGAACGGATTTTCGTGATTTAGCTAAAAACACTCGATCAATTCACCTCTCAAACAAAATTAAAACCGATACATCTATTTAGGCGCTACGATGCCACAGACCGACAAACAAATACACAGATACACGTAAAACTTATAACAACCCTACTCGTGCGGCAGGGGCTAAAATCAGACAAAGTAAAAGAGAGAGAAGTATAAAAAAAAACTAACCTTTTTTTAAATGGACACATTTATAGTATTAATTAACAGAAACCTGTCTTACCTCAAAAATTATCAAGACGTATAACCCACAAAGTAGTACACAAGCGTACAAAACTCCACTCCTGAGATGTAGTGGGTTTATGGTGTAGCTCATACTAAAAGGCGTGCTCTCATTGGCTGATGTGCGAATGCGTAGTGAATAGCCATCGGTCTGATTGGTCGTGTGTATATCCAAGACGCCAGACCGGGATTCCCCTTGACTGAAATCCAGGTTGTTATTTTGAAGGAGAATTGTCCAGCGTTTGGACGTCTGGAAGTGATGAGCATATTTAATCTAAAATATAAAAACAAAAACAAACTTACCACACGGGAACCGTACATTTTTCCCGTATAAAAAGTAGCCTATGTGTTATTCCGGGACAAAAATTATGACATAAATATGACACGGCCTATGTGCTATTCCAGACTATAATCTATCTCTGTGCCAAATTTCATTCAGATCTGTTTAGCCGTTCTGGCGTGAAAGAGTAACAAACATACACACATACAAATTTTTGCATATATACATACTTTATTCCTCCACGACCGCGGACACGCCGGCGTGTCAGTTAACAATAGATTTCCTAGAAATTTAATTAATTTCTTAGAAATTTATCAGGAGGTGTTAATAGTAATCCGATAATAAACATTTAATAGCTTATATGACCTGATAAGCAATGCGACTAGCAGACGACAATGTTCTGTATAGGTATTTTTTAAAATAAGTATTTGTAAGTTATCTATGCCAGTTTTTATTAATTTTATTTTCTTTTATTTATATGAAAAACTTAAAACTTCCATAGTATTTCGTTTATAAAATTTATACGATAATAATTTCGTGGACTTTAAGAATCTACGTTAACACAGTTCTATATATTAGAAGTTTGACAATTTAACTACTTTTTTCAATAGTTATACATGAATGCAAAATTTTATATAGAGCTATAAAGCCGTACGTACCTCTTTATTATCATCCAGTTGATCCAAAGACCATGTCTCCAGCCATACGTCCATTTTCCTAAAATCATCCACTTCAGACGCATTCAGCCTTCGCTCTGCCTGCTCAGTCAGGAACGGCCCAGAAATCTTCACTTTCATAGATAATTGAGAATCCGATATATTCAACAGATAATCTGGGAAAGAAAACCTTATTTAATCATCATCCTTATTTAATAACTTGTCAACTCCGGGCTGTTACTGACAATATCTTAACAGAAAACTCAGTAATTAAACTTAGTCCGACCCAGGAGTCGAACACAGGGCCTCCGGATATTGGCTACATGCTAGCCACTGAACCACCGAGGCAGTAACAATATATACGGCCAGGTCAAAAGTCAAATAACCCCAGTCTATATAGAAAATTAAGGCAATGAAAGAAGCTCAAGAGATATTTAGAGATCGTAGAGACACTATTCTATCTGATTACCTCGCAAAGGAATGTACTCGTAGTTTGAAGCTATCGGATTATTATAAATGCTAATTTGTATGACTGTTTGTCGCTCCTTCGTGCTAACGAATGGATAGATTTGGATGATCCGTCCAGTTTCAGCGTGAAAGTATAACAAACATACATACATACACACACACACTCACACACACACACACTCACACACACACACACACACACACTCACACACACACACACTCACATACATACTTTCATTTTTATAATAGTAGTATACGTCGGGAATGTACTTAATATAATTAAAAAGTGTTTGTTGGTTTGTCCTACTTTCACAAAAAGAGTCATTGACTCTTGCTTACTTGAACTTTTGCATCGAGATAACTTAAAAGCCGGATATTGGTATTATCTTAATGGCTACTTCTTATCCTGGTACAAAACTTGGTTTCCGTTAGTTATTAATCTATTCAAAAACATGGCAACACTTGCTGTCTAGAGTTAAATATTTTTAAACGACTTCATAGACTGTTTCTGATTTGCTGAAATCAAACCTCTTTTTACCCGACTGCGGCGAAGCCCAAAGGAGGGTAATGTGTTTGACCTGTATGTATGTATGTCCAAATATATGTTCCCTCGTAATTACTAAACAGCTTAACCGATTTCGATGATCCATACGTCATTCGATTTATCTTGATAACAAGACTGTCTTAGGGTATATAGTTATCATTAAAAATCATAATAGCGGATCTTAAGCGTCAATTTGTGCCTTGAAACATTTTTTTTATCCGAAACAATCGATTGGGGTATCGAAATACAACTTTTTTAAGAGGCGATTACAAAAATCATATATTATTATGTATATACAACTTATATGTTTAAAAGTAATCTAAGCTATTCTAGGTATATGTTATATGTATGTCTCCGTATGCATAGTACTATGTTTGTTCGTCAACTTGTTCTCTTCTTTTTAGTTCACTTCTTACGCAGTCGGGTGTTTCTTTAAGTTTTGTAATTCTTCTCATTGTTCTTATACCATGCTACGTGAGGTCGGCACAACGTCATGTTCTCTTTTCCGCTTGCCTCAGGCATCATCTCAGTTCACACACCTCTCATACTCATATTATCCTCTTTCACATAGTATCCATATCATTCTCGGCCTACCACTACTTTTATGTCCAGAACTAAGATATTCATCAAACAATGTCGCCACACAAATATTAAGTATCTTCTAATTTTTGTAGTCGTAAATATCTTCGATTATACAATACATTCTACTCTTCTCAAAGACGTAAAGTCCGCCAACCCGCACTTGGCCAGCGTGGTGGGCTATGGCATGATCTCCTTAGTATTGAAGGGAGGCCCACCCCCAGCAGTGGGACGTGAAAAAAAGGCACACAAAGTTTGCACCAGTCCCATGTAAAGAAATGCCTTGCGCTTTATAGCCTCTTTTTAAATATTACATCATGCCTGCAATCATTAACGTCCTCTCATCGCACATAGCAATACTACGATTCATGATTATTATCCAATTTGTCCATATAATTATAAAAACTATTGAATCTGACGGACGTATTGTTAATCTTATAAATAAAAATAACAATGAATGGCTAAATATGTTGCTAAGCGCCAAACTCGAGAACGACTGGACCAATTCGGCTATTTTTTTTTAATTTTCGTTGAAGTCGGTCGAAAGTTTTAAGAAGAGAAAAATTGGAAATATTTTACGGGAAAACGTAAAATCTCATTTTTCTTTTTCCCTACTACTACTTTATAATTATAAACGCAATCTTAAAATTAATAAATAAACTACTGGATGCTTTTGTAGATTTGACACTTTCTCTTTCTTTATTTCGGTGTTTCTAAAGTTTGACTTTGTTTGAAACAGAGTAACGGATTGGCGTGATTTTTTTGGTGTAGAGATAGTTGGAGGACTAGAAAATGTATATATATATATATATATATATATATATATATATATATATATATATATATACATTTTCATATATATATAATATATATTTTAATAGCTAACCTATTTATTGTAAAGTAAGAACTAAGAATACGTTGAGAAAACGTTTGACATTAAAAAATACACAAATCCCAAGTGAACTAGCAACAGAAATCTTAAAACACAAAGAATAAAAATAAGTTTAGTAGCAAGTTTATTTACATTCGCACACACGTTAGTACTCAGACGTGCAGCGCTAGGTCATTCACCGAAGACCGTGTTACAACATAACCTAGGTCTTTATAGGTTTCATTTATGTTTACTTACTTTGTTAGTAGTCCAATCGGAATCCGGCTTGGGAACATAATATTTTAAACCGGAAGTTTTATGATTTTAAAATGTTAGCAGGTATATAAGGCATAGAAATTCGTAAAATGTCCCTCCCGAGAAATAAGGGGACGCAAAGCGTTGAAAAATAGTTTTTTTTTCCTATTTCCAACTTACTGTGACGTTCTATCGAAAAAAATTTTCTACAAAAGTTGTAGGTCAACATCTACAAGTTTTATAAATAACACTTTTTACAATAACCTTAAATTTTTCGAGATATTTGCAGGAAAATTGGTTTTTAACTATTACTTGGTTTTCTATTTTTTACTTTTGGCCGCGACTCTGTTTATTTACGTATTAGTAATTGTATCGTTTTTAGATGTCATAGCGCGATGTTAGATAGTCCATAAATTTTCTCAATAAATGGCTAGAAAATGCACAAGAATTTTTCAAATATGGTACAAGATGGTATGTATGTAGCTATAGAGATAAGCGCATTCCAATAAATATAAAAACAAACAGTTTTATTAGCTTTTACGTAAAATTTTCTAGATATATATATTAATGTGAAAGAAAATGCTTCCTACGCCTTTTGGCATTAACTTTGAATTAAAGGCTGACCAAATTATAAATAGCACATAATTCAATCTATTGAACAAAGACATCTATTTTGGCGTTACACGTGCTATGAAAAATCACACAAAATGCGTCCGTATTATTATATTATTATATAATATTAGAGTATGTATGGATGTTTGTTACTCTTTCACACCAGAACGGCTAAACGGATCTGGATGAAATTTGGCACAGAGATAGATTATAGTCTGGAATAACACATAGACTACTTTTTATCCCGGAAAAATATACGGTTCCCGTGGGATAGATTTGTTTTTGTTTTCCTAGAGGTGAACCCGAACGAAGCGAGGATGAGCCTCTAGTTGTTATATAGATATGCGAAACTTGCAAAAGTTTGTATATATTATGCAGGAGTGGACCGTGATAGTAGGAGGACCCTGAGCTAATACTTTATGGCGTTCTAAAAATGATAATTACTAATTATTAAGATCCATCCCATGATGCAATCTATGTTCTTGCCAAATTTCATCGAAATCTGTTCAGCGGTTTAAGCATGAACAGGCAACAAACAAACAGATTAGAGTTACTTACACGTTTTTTGTTTAAATTATATTATTAATGTCCCAAACATTAACACACAGCGCCATCTAGTACCATGGTAAGCTACGAGGCTTGTGTTATGGATACCAGATAGTTGATACACTACACATATATAACTTTAAATACATACATATTATAAATATTAACACCCATGACTGGAGTACAAACATTTGTGCTCATCACACAAATGAATGCTCCCAGCGGGGCTCGAACCCGCGACCGCTGGCACAGCAAGTAGGGTCGCTACCAATTGAGCCAAACGTGTCGTCAATTTATAAAATTCATATAGATTTATTGAATAAATCGGTGAAGAAAATCGGCTATCTATGGGCGAAGATATCGTATTTACACAAAAACACATCTTTCATGAATTCGATCAATAACTACAAAAACTAAAAAAAAATTAACTTACTTTTGACTTCTCCAGGGTAGACTGAAGAATTTCTAACGATTTCTTCCTTTTCATTGTACAATAGAAATACAATAGTGAAGAAAACCCAGCAGGCGAGTAGTAGCGTCATCTTCACGTAATACCGAGCTCGTGCCAGCTGAAAAGTAAAATGGACATTTGAATTCATTGGGTATCTACAATCGATATCACTAATAGAAACATATATTAACTTTTCAGTGTAAACCCACATCGACTTCAAAATTGTTTTAAAAGTACTAGAGTTTATCTTTACAGGTGGGATTTTTTCTTGTAATTTTTACGGGACAGAATTTTTAGAGAAAAAAATTATACCTAAATTGAGTACACCCTTCATTCCGAAGTCGGTTAAAAATATTTTATAAGCAAGGAAGTTATATAATTTTGCCTTGTATTTAATCATGTTGAAAATGATGTGCGAATCATTTCCAACATAGAACATAAATGGTTTTGCAAAGCCACGTGAAGTTCACCAACCTTGGGCAGTATGATGGACCATAGTCCACAAGGGCCTTCCTTCAATACAAGGGGAATCAGGCCACAGGCTGATCCTCCTTATCCACCCCCATCCCCAGCAGTAGGACGTTAAAAGGGTCGGTGGTATCAGGGGCACATTACTAAAGGAAAGACCCAAAAAATTAAAAAAATATTTACCTTACTCGGACTTTTTGGTGCCCAATCTCCTTTGCTGAAAGACAAATGAAAATTTGAGTCACTGGGTTTACTTACATTACTAGTCTACAGGTCCATTCGAAACACACACAGTTTCTACAAAATCCATGAACTCTTGATCACGATCCCTCTTTATAAGAACCTGGTTTTTGCCTGCAGCCTCACTCGCGTGATAAGCGGAGCTTGATTGGAGGGTAGGCTATATCCGTCCCCAGGATGCAAACTACGTCCTTTCCAAATTTTATCGAAATCTGTTCAGCGATTTAAGAATGAAAAGGTAACAGATAGAGTTTTATAGTTACCTTTCACATTTAAGTATTATGGATATCAAATATTTTGTATTATGCACTTAGACATCACACTACTATTATAAAGTGCGTAAATTTGTTTGTATTGTACTCCTACACGTTGAAACGGCTGGACGGATTTCGATGAAATTTGATACACAGATAGATTCTAACCTGGAGTAACATAGGCTATCGTTATTAATCTAGGTAGGTAAGTAGGTCTAAAGTAGGCCTCCCTGTCTACAACATTATTATTATCATATGTAAAGTCAGGCCCTACACTCACCCATCCTTCCCAGGACTATGAATTTCAACTCCTTCAAGTTTCGCATCAATACTCGGTGTCTCCTCAACTCTGTTATTGTTCAAATGTGGCGCTGACTTCACTAGGGGAAGTCGCTTCGATTCCGGGGTCGATCCATTCTTTAATTTGAGCGGTATATTCTCTTGTTTGCTTGCTGAAATAAAGAATAACAATAAGATGGCAAATCTACACTAATATTATAAAGAGGTAAGATTCGTAAGTTTGGATGATTGGGAATAATCTCTGAAACTACTTACCTTTTGAAAATTCTTTCACTAATAGGAAGCTAAATTACCGCCGAGTTCTATAGACTCTTTTTTATTTCAATAAAAATGTGGTTAGTGTCAAAAATCATAATAACTTTAATTGAAGTTAGAAAAAAGTGGTGGATGAGTTGCTTTATCGGCTTGCTGTGCCTGAACAGTTTGGAAGAAAACAATAAAATGTATGGCCTAAACCTAAGTACGCAGCTGAGCAAAACGAATTTACTCTATAGTCGATAGTATTTGCTCTGCTCTTTTCAGATTTATTTTGATTTCTGGTACCAGACGGCTCCAATGCTTAACAGCTTCATAGTAACGGGAGAGACTGAAAATCAAAATAAATCCGCGAAAAAATCTGAAAAGATAGTTTCATAGTCATATAGTTTTTATTAGATAGACATTTTTTTTACATTACATTAGATAACAAAAATGCAAATAAATCCGCGACAAAATCCGAAAAGATAGTTTTATTTAAAATGTCAAATATTCGCGTAAATCTAAGAAAGTATTATTACATTAGATAGTCATATAGCCAACCATTTCTGATATAGAGTCCAAAGAGTGGGTTCATGAAGTGCAGGCGTGTATGCGCAATCCCCATGTGCACTTCTCACTTTTCCGGTAGACCAACTATATAACACGACTGATGGGCAAATTGTGAGCAGGACCGACAGATTTTAGATGCAAGCAACGCCAAGTACTCAAGTCCCGCGTCTTGTGACAGAGAAACGCAGTTATCATTTTGGCCCCACTCAAGACTCGAACCAAGTATCTAAGGATCTGCAGACTAACATGCTAGCCACTAAACCAAGAAGCAATGATTTTGCCACAGCATATTATATTATGTTACTTAAATAAACGGATTATTCACATGCACATTTCTTCACATTTGATCGCTTTTGACCCCGTTCCAAGGAGACGAGCGAAATGCTATTTCTAAACCGGTTCAATCCAGTTTTACCGCGCTGTTTACCTACAGAGAAAATGATGAAGAAAAAGATTGATATGAACATGATATAATACGTTCTTAGATTTAAGTAAATATTTGACATTCACTTCACTCTTTCTACTTTACTTATCTACTTAATCAAAATCTTAAATATATAAAAATAATTTACTGACTGACAATGCACAAAATGCAAATTGCAAAATATATAAAGTTATAAAACAAATAATAGCTCTTATGTTTATAATAAGCTTCGTTTGCCTTCATTTATTGTTGAATACGCTCCGTCTCAAATTCTAGGATTTTTAAAGTTCCACTGCTGGGGGTGGGCCTCCCTTTAATACGAGAGGGATCAGGCTATGGTCCACCAAGCTGAACAAGTGCGGGCGTACTGAGCATGTCTTTCGAAAACTTATTAGGTTCTCTTAGACATTATTATTATTTATTTTTATTGGGTGTGGTGCCGAGCTCGGCCCTAGCTACGTCGACCAGTTATGGTCCATTGTAGCTCCCTTTGGAATGAATTACAGTTCTCCGCTTAGTCCTGTTGATTCCAGGAACTTCCAGATTTTCGGAGCGGGGAGCATCCGGATCTCTTCTGGTTGCATAATATGCTGTCCTAGATAGATATCTCTTAGACATGCACCTCAACCGTTATCATGTTGGAAATGATTGGCACATGAGATTATAAGGAGTCGGCGAGCTCGGTACTGGGCTACCACTGCCTGTATATATAGTAACCCGCCTGCTATATTTATTATATTATATTATCCTATCTGAAGCATTAGCCCGAAGGTAAAATTTATACATATAATAAAATTCTAACTAAAGCGAATCTGTTCATTAAATATTTTTTAGAAAATCTTATTAAAATTAACATTATTTTGGATAAGGAGGCCGAATCTATAGTTTTTTAAATTTTTGTCTGTCTGTCTGTTACCACCGCATCACGGAAAAAACCACTGGAGGGATTTTAATGAAATTTGGTATGGTGACAGCTGGTTATCCGGGTCAACATATAGGACGACTTTTTAATGCGGGAAAATACCTCATCTCTGAGAAAGCTATATTAAACGTTCAAACTAGGGACGAACCCGAGCGGGGCGAGGTTAAGTCGCTAGTCTAACATAATTTTACAAGTAAACAAGTTCAAAATCATTATAAGATATTGGAATGAAGTTTTATTTTTTGTATCTTTGATCCTCTTCCAACTGATGCAAATATAAGCGTACTATTTTTAACTCTCTACGACATCGAGTCTGCACTTTCGAGTGTAATAACATTCACACGTTTTAATTTAGTATATTATAAGATAGTGATGACTCTCAAATCTTAAATGAATTTCAATCTACGAGATGACTAGATTCTCTTGTGGTTATTTTATGAAGTAACAAGAGCAGTTTACTCCCTTAACAGAAATGGTACATACTAATTACTTTATCGTTTATGGACACTTTTAACTAGAAATACTGTACTTTTAGACCCGGTAGACTCATATTGGCCTACCTCAGTGTTTGGAGACTGAAATTTTGATTATTATATCATTTTCAAAACAAAAACAAACCTATCCCACGGAACCGTACATTTTTCCGTGATAAAAACTAGCCTATGTGTTATTCCAGACTAAACTCTATCTCTGTGCTAATCATCCAGATCCGTTCAGCCGTTCTGAAGTGAAAGAGTAACAAACAGCCGCTTTCACGTTTTTTTGTCAGAAATCCAAAAAAAAAAAGGTAATATGTAAGATTTTTTTTAGTCAGAAAACAAAAAAAGAATGATATGCCTTGACAATAGCGTAACCTATGGGGTCCCACTAAAAGAAGTCCCAAAACAATCTGCCACAAAAAAATATTAAAATCACTCGAGCCGTTAAGGAGGGCAAGAATTATGAAGATATGCACATCGGAATTTCATATATAAATATAAACAGTATACGTAGACTAAAAAGTTACTACCACTTATAATTTTGCTTTACTTAATCAGTTGTGGTGTAACTTATTTAATATTACTATTAAATTATAATTTTCGATATATTCTGTAATCTGTAATGATATAATGAAGTAGCATTGCCCGCGGTTCCGCCCGCGTTGAGATGACCAAAAACCAAATTCTTAGGTTTTACATATAAGTATACTCTTACATTGCAGTTTTTGTATTTTTTCTCAGAAATGAAATATTTTCCCGCGGTAAAAAGTATCCTATGTGTTGACCCAGATAACCAGCTATCATCATACCAATTTTTTTCGAAATCCCTCCAGTGGTTTTTCTGTAATGCGGTAACAGACAGACAGACAAAAATTCTAAAAACTATAGATTCGGCGTCTGTATCGATAATAATGTTTATTTCAATAAGATTTTCCAAAAAATATCTAATGTACAGATTCGGCTTAGTTACAATTTTATTATATGTATAGATAACTAGTATTAAATTATAATTTTAGATATATTCTGTAATCTGTAATAATAATAAATAAATAATAACTAATATTTCTACACCAATCGCTTTCATATACATACATACTAGCGACTAACCTTCGCTCGGGTGCGTCCCTTGGAAGGCGGGTTTCGTGGATATTTCATGGGTTTTTTGCACAGAACCCTAAGTCTTTTTCTAAATTTAAAGTGGCCTAAGTTACTCCTTATAACATCAGCTATCTACCAGTGAAAGTCCCGTCAAAATCAATCTAGCCGTTTCGGAGATTAGCAGGAACAAACAGACAGACAGAAAGTTAAAAAAAATTAAAATTGTTTTTTTCTTATAAGTACCGTAATTTTTTTCATATATGTACTTAGTAAACAGCTGTATATATATATATATATGTATGTATGAATAAAAAGAGGTAATTTAAGCTATTTTTCCATATGCTTATACATATATATCTACTCTTGCTCACATACCTACATATATCCTACTAATATTATAAAGAGGTAAAGTTTGTGAGTTTGTGACGTTGTAGGGGTAATCTCTGGATCTACTGAACCGATTTAGATGAAAGGTAAGAAGGTAGTTTGAGATCCTGGAAACGACATAGGATGCTTTTTATCCCGGAAATCATCCCTTAAGGGGTTGAAAATGGGGATGAAAGTTTGTATGGGGAATCAAGCTAGGGACGAACCCGAGCGAAGTGAGGGTGAGTCGCTAGTGTATGTATAAATGTATTACCCTTTGCACTTTTATTACAATATTTTGAGAAACTCGCAGAATCAGAATTTTCGCAAAATGTTCATAAATTATAGCCTATAACCTTCTTTAATAATCCTTCTTTCTATTGGTAAACACCTTATGAAAATAGGTATAGTAGTTTTTGAGATTAGCCCGAACAAACACAAACACAGTACGCCGTGGGTATACATAAATTTCCTTATTGACATTAGACTTAGTATAATATCAATTAGGAATGCGTCTGATAGTGATTCTGTTACTTAAGCGATATAGAAATTATCAGATTTAATACTTTCTTAGATTTACGCGAATATTTGACATTTTAAATAAAACTATCTTTTCGGATTTTGTCGCGGATTTATTTGAATTTTTGTTTCCCGACGTTTCGAATGCTTTACAGCAATCATGGTCACGGGAGAGACTGAGATGTTACATGTCTTGGAGGTATAGTTGTTAATTGTGGGTAGGCTGTCTCTCCCGTGACCATGGATGCTGTAAAGCATTCGAAACGTCGGGAAACAAAAATGCAAATAAATCCGCGACAAAATCCGAAAAGATAGTTTTATTTAAAATTATCAGATTTATTAGTAAAGGTGATAGATATTAATTTGTCGATATGTTAGGATTTAAGATTTTCTTACTCGAAAATTACGAGTATCTCGTCATCGTGTGGCCAAATGACTACGACCCTCGGGTAGAGCGAGAGAAGCGATCGTTTTAGACGCCAGGCGGCAAGGAGCGTCAAACTGCCAAATGCAAAAATTAATTTGGAGCGAGAAATGAAATTTTTTCAATCAGCAGGAGAATTGAATTGAACTGAAAATGTTGATGCCTCCTTGTAAAGTTTGTCATTAGAGCTACTCAATTCAATTTAAATTTTATAAATAGTTTTGCGATAAAAGTTGTTTTTTTTTGTAAAAATTGGTTATTATTATTTATTAATTATAAAATGAAATACAATTTATGGAGTTTATAAGCGTCCGGCAGTTTAGCCGGGCGTGAATCCAAGAAATGCATAGGTGGCCCACTTCTGTGGGCGCTGTAGGTACCATGCGGGTTGCTCTTGTACTTCTCTGTCGGCAGATTGAACCGTTGGAGCAACCCCATGGTTGTTGTGGTCTGCTTCGGCAGACCTGCCGTCGGGGCGTCGTAGTTGAATGCGTAAGCGATCCTGCGACGCCCCATTAAGACGGGGGAGGTTTTGTTCTGTTTTAATGGGTAGTACTGGCTTTTCTTGCGTGTGAGTCCCACATAGCCATCTCTACAGGTGGTATGCGTAAATACATTTCCCAACGTGCGTTCACCTTATGTTATGTCACACTAACATGTTCAACTAATACAAAAAAAAACATAAAGTCGAATTAAGTACCTCTTTCTTTTTAAAGTCGATCAAATAGTAGGCAAAAAGCAAGTTATCATCAGACACAATAGTGTCTGCGACTTTTTACGACCTTAAGTCAGTTTAAGTGTTTACAACGAACCAGTTTGAACCGGTTTTGTTGCAAGTTTCTTCGCAATAAACTTATGTTATACTCGTATATACAATGCATAGATACCGATTTTTTTATGACACAATTTAGCGACAAAATTCTCAAACGATGGCCATTGCATTGTATTGTAAGGCAAAAATCTCTACTAGTGACTTAATCTCGCTTCGCTCGGGTTCGTACCTAGGTTCCTAATAATAGCCTATATGTTACACCAAATCATATTCTATCTGTGTACTAAATTTCATCCAAATCCGTCCAGCCGTTTTTGCTTAAAGGAATAACAAACATACACACATACAAACTTTCGCATTTAGAATAGTGGTCTTATTAGTAAATAATAATAATATTATGACTAATCCTTGACCTTTTTCTGTTATTTAGAGATTAGAAAATTAGTTATTTTCTATTCTCTAAAACTATAAAAAATAACTAATTTCCTATTAATTAATATAAATAAAATAAATTATTAATTTAACTATAAAAAATAACGAATTTTCTATTCTCTAAATAACAGAAAAAGGTCATTTCAATTTTCATTTTGTCAAGGTTTATTCTTGGCTATTGAATATCTTAAAGGTACTCGACATTTTATGAGACTTGAGATAACATATAAAATACCAAGACCAAGATTTATTACATTATAAAAAAAGTAAACAAATCACTTCAGTAGTATTTTTACGTCAACACCTTTTCAAATTTGACACCAATATTTAATTTCTAACAGAGTCGAATCTGTACATTAAATATCGATACAGAGGCCGAATTAGCGAAGATAACTATTACATATAATAAAATTGAAACAAAGCCGAATCTGTACATCAAATATTTTTTGGAAAATCTTCAATAAGACATAATTATCGATACTGACACAGGAACTATAGTTTTTTAGAATTTTTGTCTGTCTGTGTGTCTGTTACCGCATCACAGAAAAACCACTGGAGGGATTTGGATGAAATTTGGTATGGTGATAGCTGGTTATCCGAATCAACATATAGGATATACTTTTTACCGCGGGAAAATGTCTCATTTCTGAGAAAAAATACAAAAACTGCAATGTAAGAGTATACTAATATGTAAAACCTAAGAATTTGGTTTTTAGTTATCTAAACGCAGGCGGAGGCGCGGGCAATGCTAGTCGTAGAATAAATACATACAAATATACGTTCACTCGTATAAGGCCTTCAATTTTTAAAAGTCTTAAGACCTGTACGAGTATTTAAAGGACGTAAATCTGTCATAACGGAAAAACAGACAAAACAGTTATGATTTTTATTTTTGCCCGACCTACAAATGAAGGATCTTCCATTTGGATATAGTTCGCTTCACAATAATATTATATGAGTATTTTTTTTTCTTGGTCAAATTATATACAGATTATTAAATAAAAACCTTGTTGCTAGATATATGAAGTTTGCAGAATTCATTTTTCAGAATTCAGAAGAAGCTACTGAAGATCTACCACTCAAGCTTTCCGAAGGGTTTCGAACATTCTTCTTTTTAAACTGGTATTAGCCCCACGTCGTCTGATATTTTTAAATGATTTCAAGAAAGAGGTATATCTATTCCAGAATGTATATATATTATATACGTATTACCATCTTTTATTCTTGTGATGGTACATGGTTTTTTTAACGTACGGATATGCATTTACGCATACTATCTGTATAATATACCTGTATATATAGATTGTGGGAATCACCGGCTAGAAAAGCAAGTACTCACTACCCACTAAAACCCAACAAACCGCCATCGTCTTAATGGGGCACCGCACCGCAGGATCGCTTATGCACTCGATGACGACGCCCCGAACGGAGGTCTACCGAAGCAGACCACACAACCAATAGGTTTCTCCCTCGGTCCACTCTGCTCTCAGAAATGCAACCTACATGGTACACCGACCATCTCCCAGTGTATGTCTTGGCTAGACGCCCGGATAGATTGCCGGACGCTAATAAGCCCCACAACGACAAGATGAACACACATACATATACATACTTCAAGAGTTGTATATATATATATATATATATATATATATATATAGAGAGAGAGAGAGAGAGAGATTTTTAAAAATATCCGCATTTTGAATTACTTTTAGTGATATAGAACTCAATATAGCTTTTTAGCAAGAAATACAAAATCGTGGGGCACAATGTTACTAAGAATAAAGAGGAGTGCGAAAGCAACTCTAATGAATTATTTAAATGCACACGTTTTACTTTCATCTGGAAAGTATTTAAATGAATCTGTGAACTATTGGTTGAAAACAATCTAATGTATAACCATAGACATAGGGAGTGGACTGAGTGTTTCCTTGCCATCCGTCAGCCGAAAATGGCGGAAAGGCGTGACAGAGACAAAACGAAAGTGCGGCCAGAAGTCTTCTGTATTCAATGAAATACGGTTAAAGAAGATAGATATTTATAATCATTTTACATTCCATTATCTATACATATAATAAAATTGTAACCAAGCCGAATCTGTACATTATATATTTTTTGGAAAATCTTATTGAAATATACATTATTATCGATATAGAGGCCGAATCTATAGTTTTTAGAATTTTTATCTGTCCGACAGTCTGTCTGTCTCTTACTACATCACGGAAAAACCACTGGAGGGATTTTAATGAAATTTGGTAAGGTGATAGCTGATTATCTGGGTCAACATATAGAGCACTTTTTACCACGGGAAAATATCTCTCATTTCTGAGAAAAAATACAAAAACTGCATTGTAAGAGTGACAATAATATGTAAAACCTAAGACAGACAATAATATGTAAAACCTAAGAATTTGGTAATCTGAACGCGGGCGGAGCCGCGGGCAATGCTAGTAATATTATAATTCTCAATAATATTTTTTTTACATTACATTTATAAATTCAAATTGGAATAAAAGACAGGTGTTGGCCGCATGTTCGCTTTCTCTCTTGTCAATTTCATAATAATATTGCTCAGTCCATTCTATACAGCTAAGATATTAACTCATTTACGACCTTAACTTCCAAATGTTCCGGAAACCTGAGATTTTGAAACACCTTTCTGGTGTTTTTTTGAAGTAAATACTTTTATGTAGTAGTTTCATCTTGCGCTGAGAATTTGGTATAAAATCATAATGGCTGCTTGTTATGGTCCAAAAGTTCTATCACATTTGGACTTTCTCAGATCAGAAATTTTGGAGAAAATGCAGTGATAGCCGCGGTTTCATTCTAGTGTATAGAATAAAAACAATGAAATTAAAAATCAATCAGTTTGAGACAAACATGATCTTTGGATGAATGCCAGCGGATAAAAAATGAACAACTTCAGACGATTAGTCACAGTTTAAAATTGATACAAGGTTGCGATTATTTGTAAACAAAGTGGATTTTTTTGTGTATTTCAATATCTTGAATTCATTTTAATATCTTAAATTTAGATATATTTTTTTAAATGCTTTCAATTTTATTACATACTAGCAACTTTGTCTGGATTCGCTCAAGTGCGTTCGTAGGCACGCCGATTTTGTTCACAATTTCATGGGTTTTAGTTTATTTGCGCGGAACCCTTATCTTTTTATAAACTAAAATCACGCTAAGTTACTCCTTATAACATCAGCTATCTACCAGTGAAAGTCCTGTCAAAATCGGTCCAGCCGTTTGAAGATTAGCCGGTACAAACAGACAGATAGACAAAAAAATTACCGTAATATACGTATAACGTAACGAATATAAAGTAAAAGGCTGTTATTATAACATTATAAACAGACACTTTATTTATTTGTATAGATTATTACATATTAAGTGTTAATAGTAATATTGATATGTTTTACTTTAGCTTGTTTTTTAACTATCTATGCGATTAAATAAACCTTAAATTTAAAAGTAGGTTTTAAATTTTAACCTACTTTAAAATATAATTATCGTATGAATTTAAAATTTAATGTTTGTGTAATGTGATCAAATGACGGAGTCATAGGATCTCTTCAAAGCCTTCTTCGAGCTTAGGACCAATTGATTCAATTTGACGAATCTTATACAAATACTAGCGGACCCGACAGACGTTGTCCTGTCAGCACGTCTTTAATTTGAAAATTTCAAACTTTTTTTAATAATTTTTTTTATGAAAATTATTATTCAAATTGTGAATCTAAACCATTCCCAGATCCCCTTGAACACACATAAAAAATTTCATCAAAATCGGTCCAGTCGTTTGAGAGAAGTTCAGTGACATACACACTCACAGAAGAATTATATATATAAAGATACAATAAGTACCTACAGTTTGTTTTATTTCGATTCTTGGTCCCCGACGTTTCAAACGCTTTACAGCAATAACGGTCACAGTAGAGACTCAAAGAGACAAAAATCCAAATAAATCCACGAAAAAAAAACCCAAAAAGATAGTTTTATTTAAAACTAGCGGCTCACCCTCGCTTTGCTCAGGGTCGTCCCTGGGTATGTTTTGACGCATAGTATTGAATAGATTTCTTTTTTCAATTTCTTTTTGTGAATTTTTTCCCATGTTCTCCAACAAATCAAAAATCATGAAAATCGGTCCAGCAGTTCTCGAGTTGTAAGTGTTGTAACAAACCCGAATCGAATATTCGCTTTAACAAAGACTAAAAACATAATAGGTAGGTACTTTGTTAAATATTTATTTAACAAAGTATTGTTTTTTAGTTTTATATTTGTATTTTATTAACAATAATTAATTAATTATTATTAATGCATGTGACACATTCGCATACCAATATCAAGCACCACCTACACAATATATGCGTAACGTATATCTATACTAATATTATAAAGAGACAAAGTTTTTGTTTGTTTATCTGTTTTGGTCTATTTATAACAAGTTTCTTGTTAGGGAATCCCCTAATTTGGTGTTTTAGTGACTTTTTTTTATTATTTGTTTATATTGCTTAAAACCGACATAAACAGCCTTGTAATATGTACTTACAATTTGATAATAGGGGCCATTCAAGTATTACATAAGTTACTTACAAAAAATACTACCAGAACACGCGGCTTGGCTCGCGCTATAACTACAAAAAAAACTCAAAAATTTTTTTGAGTTTTTTTTGTAGTTATAGCTGGTTTTATACAAACTTTCATCCCCTACTTTACCCCTTTATGAGATGAGTTTGGAAAAATGCTAAAGCACGTATTTATTTAATTGTATTGAAGAGCATTAATACCAAGTTTCAAGTAATCCTGATCATAAATATTTTGGGTTGTATTATAACGTGTTTTCCCTTGGGAATTAGATAATCTCTCACCGTAAAAAGTAGCCTATGTCACTCTCCAGCCCTCCAACTATTTCCACACAAAAAATCACGCCAATCCATCACTCTGTTTTGACGTGAAAGAAGGACAAACAAACACACTTTCACATTTATAATATTATAAATATAGATAAGTATTTCCAAGGAGGGTTGACGTCAGGCAGGCGGCCGGTTGTAAAACTTTTGCCAAATCCTATCAGCAGTTCAAAAGATATACTGCACCGACCCCAAGTGATTGGGAAATGGGCAGGGAGATGATGATAATGATGAAGTATAGATAGGTAAAGACAAAACAGTTCAGTATTGTATTCAGCTTGTTTTAACGTCCCACTGCTGGGCACGGGCTTCCCTTCAGTACGAGGGGGATCAGGCCATAGTCCACCACGCTGGCCAAGTGCGGGCGAACTTCATGTCTTTCGAAAACTTGCTAGGTTCTCTCAGACATGCAGCTTTACTCATGATGTTTTCCTTCACCGTTAAGACATGTGATAATCATGTAATTAATGATTCGCACATGAAAATATCAGAGGTGCGAGACCCTGGATTTGAACCCGCTTCACTCGGTTTCACAAGCGAGCGCGTTACCACTGGGCTACCACTGCCTATGTCCAGTATTATTATTCATAAATCTTCAACGATGAATATTATCGAATTTCGAACACTGGACGAACGTTAATTGTTTTGAATCGAAATAACAATTTTTCACATGTTAAACTAAATGCGTTAGTAATAGTAAATAAATATATGAAGTCATCTCGAGCGTACTTTTATGGTAATGAAGCATCGTACGTATGCTAATTGATTGATATGTTAATTTTAGAAGGTTACATTTTGTTATTCAACTTTAACTGTATGTTTTATTTTACTAGCCCCTTAAAACAAAAAATACTTTAAGAAAAGGTTTTTTATTTTAAATAAAACTATCTTTTCGGATTTTTCGCGAAGGTGTTTGGATTTTTGGTTCCCGACGTTTCGAATGCTTTACAGCAATCATGGTCACGGGAAAGACTGAGGTGTTAGATGTCTCAAAGGATACAGTTGTTACAGACAGCCTACCCACAAATAACAAAATGAATTTAAAAAATTGAAAGATAGCACCAAAGTACCTTATAATATTTTTTAATTTTCAATTACATCTAACACCTCAGTCTCTCCCGTGACAGTGATTGCTGTAAAGCATTCAAAACCAACCAAAAATCTAAATAAATCCGCGAAAAAATCCGATAAGATAGTTTTATTTAAAATGTCAAATATTCGCGTAAATCTAAGAAATTATTAAAAGGTTTTTATTTACTTTTATATATAGACACTTAGGAAGTAATTAAAAAAAGTTAAGATTCTTTTCTAGATATATGAGTCCACCATTAAAAAATGAATGGCACGTAAGACCCTCAGTTCCGTGCTGACCTCTCACCGGTCTCAACCCGTCGGAGTATGAGAGTGACAGGAATAGAGAGTGCACGTTGTGTCTGCGCGTACACTTGTGTACTATAATATCTCCTGAACAGTGGCTAGTCTTAGTAAGATTAAATGCCGTTATCGAAATCGATAAAAAAATATATTCACCAGTTAAATAATTTAAATGATAAGCTGACAGCCTCCGATATCAATGAAGTCGCTACGTCATAAGAAAATAAATATTTCATACTTACATATAAAGGAAAATGTACAATGCCACAAATATGAATAAGATTATTGACAGCACTTAGTTTATATATAGTGCGATAAAAAATGTAGGTCAGTGGTAAGGCCAAATAAATAATAATTAATTTATATAATACACATATTATAATTAAAGCAATTTTATAGACTTAGATTTAAACATTGTGGAGTTATGGTGGTTATTAAACCGGATATATTAGCCCGGATATTTAAGGTCAGATATTTTATTTATTTTTATTTTTTATTTATTTATTTTAGGGAAACAAACAGTACAATATTACATAAATAATAATAGACAACACATAAACCAATGAAGTTTCGACAAATTAAACAATACAAATAAGAATCAGACCACAATGAAAATAAGAAAAACAAAAAGCTAAACACTAAACTAAAAAACTAAAAATAACACTTTCTTAGATTTACGCGAGTATTTGACATTTTAAATAAAACTATCTTTTCGGATTTTTTCGCGGATTTATTTTGATTTTTGGTTCCTAATCCAAAAAAAAAACCGTGAAAAATTCCGAGAAAATAGTTGTATTTAAAATGTCAAATATTCGCGTAATAGTATGATACAGCTATACGCCCTTACTTACACAATAAAAAAAATTTACGTCTTTTTAATTTTGATACACCGGAACAAGTACTCTGTTTTATCACATTTAAATTATCTCTTCTCTGGTGCCATTTTTATCTATAAATACTAGCGACTAACCGTCGCTTCGCTCAGGCACGTTTTAACGGATAGTATGAAATAGATAGACTATATATTATAAGATATATAACCTATAGCCTTTCTCAATAAACGAGCTATCTAATGCAAAAAGAATTTTTTAAATCGGATTACCAGTTCCTGATATTAGCGCGTTCAAACAAACGCACAACCTTTTATAAAAAACTAGCGGCTCACCCTCGCTTCGCTCGGGTTCGTCGCTAGGTACGTTTTAAATAGATATAAATAGTTATTAGCCAGTGTTATTAGCCATATAAATATTTTTTTTCGTTAATTTTTCTGACGTTTTAATACTTAGGTATTAACCTATTCCGGAATGAGAGAAACCAAAAATTCAAATATCATAAAAATTGGTCCAGCCGTTCTAACGGGCTGAAAAGTATCCTATGTCCGTCTCCTGGTTCTAAGCTACCTCCCCACCAAGTTTCAGCCAAATCGGTTCAGCCGTTCTTGAATTATAAATAGTGTAACTAACACGACTTTCTTTTATATATATAGATTATTACTAACAGAACTCTAGGTGTTACTCTAGGCTATCTATCTGTATACTAAATTTCATCTTAATTAGTTTAGTCGTTTCAGCGTAGAGGACAAACAAACATACAAACTTTCGCATGTATAAAATTAGTGTTACTTAAGAATGAAACTCACCGATTTCCTTTTCGTATCGTTTCCGGAAAGGTTCTAATTCGGGATCGTATTTGATTTTCTTAGGTAGCTTCAACCATACTTGTAGGGCCTCCGCTGTTAGTTCCCCAGCAGATACTAGGGAGTACTGACTTCTGCTTAGCTCAGGAGTTGAAGATTTCCTAGGAACACCACTCCATTCCTTCACTCGTTTCACAAATTTATCCATTTTTTAATCAAAAATTCAACTACACGCTAACATATTATGTTTGGTCACTGATAATTTTCAACGTCTGTCAGTCAAATATTCATACTTTTTGGAAGAATTTTTATAATAGCACAGATAGTAGCGTATAGAGCTTATTAGGTTATGTTTTGATAAAAAAGTATTTAATCTTGTACCTATATGATTAAAAAAAATAGTATTTCTGTTTGTATGTCTATCTAATCTAAGTCCTAAATATTTTCAAAATTATTCCACTAATATAAAGCTACACTTCTTGAATTTCAAAATGTCTATCGATGTAAAAAACGCAAAAAGTTGTATAACACAGTATATTTCAATTTTTAGTAGGTTTGTAAGGGCTTCCGCACATTATGAAGTCTACTGTAATACTGACTCTGAACTCTGTGTACGAACTGCCCTTATATAAGGTTTTCCTTTCAAGTGTGAAGAAGCTCAGTAAATATAAGAAAATGTTCATAATTGAAGGACAATCATTAAAATTTGCTTAAGTTTGGCTCAGTTTGTAGTGACCCTACTTACTGTGCCAGCGGTCGCGGGTTCGAGTCCCGCTGAGGGCGTTCATTTGTGTGATGAGCACGAATGTTTGTACTCCAGTCATGGGTGTTTATATTTATAATGTTTATGTATTTAAAGTTATATATGTGTAGTTTATCAACTATCTGGTATCCATAACGCAAGCCTCGTAACTTACCATATGGAACTAGATGGTGCTACGTTGACCCAGATAACCAGCTATCATCATACCAAATTTCACCAAAATCTGTCCAGTGGTTTTCTCCTGATGCGTTCCCAGAAAGGCAGACAGACAAAAATTTAAAAACCATAGATTCGGCCCTTGTATCGATAATAATGTCTATTTCAATAAGATCTTGGAAAAAATATTTAATGCACAGATTCGACTCAGTTACAATTTTATTATATGTATAGAGTACATATGTATTTATAAGAAAGTCCTGGATTAAAATAAGTTTTTTAACGTAACTTTAAACTTTATTTGTTTATAATAACGCAGGTGTGAACTATAAATAGATGTTTATTTAAAGCTGTTTGAAGACAATTACTAGATTTTATTCTGTTTGTGATGGGCTATAAAGTATGGCCCGACTATAAATATTTGTTACGTCAATTTGACGTGGCAGCCCAGTGTTAGCACATTCGCTTGGAAGCATTCGCAAGTGAAGCGGGTTCAAAGCTCGAGTTTTGCATCTCTAATATTCTCTTGTTCCTTACAGTCACGGAAACCATCTTGAAGAACATGTCTGAGGAAATCTAACTAGTTTTCGAAAAACATGTTGAGTCCGTCAACTCGCACTTGGCCAGTGTAATTCCCACTCGTATTCTTTATTTTGAAGCAAGTCCATGCCCAGCAGTGGGATATTAAAATAGCTGAATGAGAGACAGAGCAAGAGAGATAGAGAGAGGCAGAGAGAGAGAGAGAAAGAGATTGAGAGAAAGAAAGAGAGAAAAAGACAATATTTGCTTAACTGATGCTACTATCAGCGTTGGAAATCGCAGGTTTACAGTTTACACACTGTAAGATGAGAAGTGTTTAGTAATGACAAGTGCTCTAGAGGTATCGCACTCGCTTGGAGAACCAAGTGAATCCAAATGAAAGTAGGTTCAAATCCCGGATCTCGCACCACAAACATTTTCACTTGGGAATTATTTTTAATATTATGACTTACTAATATAGTGAAAAAAGCATCATAAAGACAGCCTCAAAGACATGTGAAGGCCTCTAGCACGCTAGACTGTGGCCTGATAACATTGAAGGAGGCCTGTACCAAGTGAGAATAACAAACATATATACACACATATATACATACATACAAACATACAAACTTTCGTATTACAATAATACTGTGTTAATGAAAGATAAAAACGTGCTCACATGGTTTAAGCATGTAAAATGAATAGCAAAGTAAAAAGATGAGGTCAGACGTGAGTGGATTTTACAGAACTGTAATAGACTACTTAGTAAATAGTGTTGCCCCTCGATATTGCTCTTGTAGGTATATGGATTTTTGTCCATGTCACGTGCCTGTGTTGACAAATATTCTCCGTTTCAAATTATTCTCAAACCATCTACGCCATCATAAAGTAAAGAAGTAACAAGCAAACATACATTTTAAATAAAACAATCTTCTCGAATTTTTTCGCGGATTTATTTAGATTTTTGGTTCCCAACGTTCCGAATGCTTTACAGCGCACATGGTCACGGGAGAGACTAAGGTTATAGACGTCTCAACTTTTAGTTACGTTTTAACGTTTAGTATGGATTTCTCATAGATGAGATATTTTCCCGCAGTAAAAAGTATCCTAAATGTTGACCCGGATAACCAGCTGTCATCATACCAAATTTCAATAATATTTGCAGGGATTTTAATGAAATTTGTTTGGAAAATCTTATTGAAATAGTCATTATTACGATACAGAGGCCGAAACTATAGTTTTTTGAATTTTTGTCCGTCTATATATCTGACTGTCTGGGAACGCATCACGAGAAAACCACTGGACAGATTTTGATGAAATTTGGTATGATGATAGCTGGTTATCTAGGTCTACACATAGGATACATTTTACTGCGGGAAAATATCTCATCTCTAAAAAATTTATACTAATCGTTTAAACGTACCAAGGAACGATCCTCTGGGTGGATCCTCAGGGTGAGTCGCTAGTAAGTATATATATATTATATATACATAAGTTTCAAAAGTTAGCACGTACAAACAAACAAACAAAAAAACCAACTTGGCCTTTATAAGTATAGATAATAATTAAATGAGTATAAAATCCAACTACAACATATCTTTAAAAAATAATCATAATTTTGAAGATCGTTAAAATTCACATCGTTAGAAGCTCGTTTCTGTGAAATAACATTGTAGCAGTCATTATACTTAAATTAGGCTATTTTCAACTTATCTATCTGTGTCAAAAAAATACTAGATCTAAGGCATGCTACGGTAAAGTATTCTGTATATAATTTTTTTTTTTTTGGTTTGTTCTCGTAGAGAAAAATCTTAGAAGCGATACATTCATAGACCAGCGACTCACTCTCGCTCTGCTCGGGTTCGTCCCTAGATAGGTACGTTTTAACTGTTACTATAGATCTCACAGACATATATTTAGATATTTTCCCGCAGTAAAAAGTATCCTATATGTTGACGCGGATAACTAGCTATCACCATACCAAATTTCATAAAAATCCTTCCAGTGGTTTTTCCGTGATGCGGTAACCAAACTTCATCAAAATCTGTCCAGTAGGTTTCTCGTGATGATTTCCCAGACAGATAGACAGACAAACAGACAGACAGACACACATTCTAAAAACTATAGATTCGGTTTCTGTATCAATAATAATGACTATTTCAATAAGATTTTCCAAAACAATTTAATATCAAATTCGACTAAGAATTATATTATTTCTTTACTATAATATATATAATTATATACATATATTTTAGTTGAAGTAAAAATCGTCATAACCCTTTTAAAATTCGTTTGTATAAATTCTTAAATAAATTACCTCCATGGGCTTGTTCTTCTGTTATTTTTGAACTTCATCACTAATAAAAGTTATAATTTCAATTAAATTTTAGCAATTTAAAGGGCGAAAACAAACAAATTATCACTATTATAAATTTTTCTTAATATTTCCCGAGAGCCCTTAAAAGGCCCTTCTGATAATGTCTCAAGAGCGTCCCACTTAGCTACTTATCTACAAAGGCACTCAACGACTGAAGAATTCACCCCTATTCTAACTTCATATAGTAAATACCAGTTCTTAATCTAATATAGCAACTGATTATTTGTTCAATAAAACAATGAGTGTAGTTTTTACTAGATTTAGTTGGATTTTAATGCCATTGTTAACAGTATTTTAGAAATAATTACATTATAATATAGTTATAGCTCTGTTGAGGCATTGGTAGCCCAGTGGTAACGTGCTCACTTGGGAAACCGAGCGAAGCGGGTTCAAATCTCGGGTCTCGCACCTCTAATATTTTCATATGCGATTAATTTCCATCATGATTATCATTTACTAGCGACTCACCCTTGCTTCGCTCGGGTTCGTCCCTAGCTTGCTTCCCCATACAAACTTTCATCCCCATTTTCAACCCCTTAACACGTTAAGTGCGAAGCGAGGCCTAAATCACCCCTGATGCAACTTCCCTGTGGTGCGGCAAGCAAAAAAGTGAATTTCTCTGTCGTGCGAATGGCATAGCTTTGGTTTGGTCCAGTGTAGGAAAGAGATAAATATATATTTGAGATCACTAATGGTTCCGGACTCGGTGGTGTACCTACCTTGGTACCGGATGTCTTAGGCCTCGTGCCGCACTGAATTAATATAATTTTAATGCAGTGCGGAACGAGGCTAAAACGTCCCATATCCCCCCTGACCTCGTACCGCACTCAACGCGAGCTTCCCGCGACCAGTGTTGTGCATTTTATTTATCATTTTTATGCATTTTTTAATGTTAATTCAAGTTCTAATAATTGTATTTTTAAAGCCCGAGGCAGAATAAATAGGACAGTTTCTTTTCTACTTCTGGTTGCCTTTTTTTTCTATTCTGTGAACCGCATTAAGATTTTCATATACAAATAGAAAGATAAACCTTATGCATAAACCGTAATCCATTATTTTCCAATAATAAGTCTGTAATAGGTGCCTCTTAATGGTATAGAATGGAACGCTTCGTGCGCGAGTCCGACTCGCACTTGGCCGGTTTTTTTTTTCTTTATGGCGCCTTCAAGCACAATTTAGATTATTTAAAAAAATGTATCATTTGATAGCTTTGTGTTGTTTTGCCAGGTTTTGCCCTTAAAACGATCTAATGAGATATAATTGATCAAAATCGGTCAAGTCGTTGCGTAGTTAAGACAGTTTAAAAACGTCGATATTATTTTTCCCATCACTAATCGCAGCGAAAATTTGCCCTATTTCAGTGCGTTACGAGGTGTATAAGATCCCATATTTTGTTTTGCTAATAATTCCTAAACTAGCCATCAGATCCCGGGGCGACGGTGGATTAGGGTTCATCAATTCACTGTCTATATCAAAAAGGACCAAAATTCTCATTTATCTTTGATTTCGCGCCAGAAAATGGATTTTAGTCTGTAAAAGGAGGTGGGGTCTAATAGACCGCGTGTCGCCCTAACGTCTGGTCACGGTACGGGCCGATTATACCTCGTGCCGCAGGAACGGAAAGTATGCAAAAATTGGTGCCGCAGCTAACGTGTTAAGGGATAATTTCCGGGATAAAAAGTATCCTATGTCCTTCCCAGGGTCTCAAACTATCTTCTTACCAAATTTCATCTAAATCGGTTTAGTAGATCTAGAGATTAGCCCCTACAACGTCATAAACTCACAATTCACAAACTCATAAACTTTATCTCTTTATAATATTAGTATAGATTACTTGTCTTTCGGTGAAGGAGAACATCGCAAGAAAACCTGCATGTCTGAGAGATCGTAGCAAGTGTTCGAAAGATATGTGAAGTCCGCCAACCCGCACTTAGCCCGCGTGGTGGACTATGGCCTGATCCCCCTCGTATTGAAGGAAGGCTCAAGCCCAGCAGTAGGATTTTAAAATGATGTGGTAGTGGTGTGTTTATGTTACAATTTATAATACAGATAGACTATGACTTAGAGTAACACATAGACTACTGTCAGGAACATAAAGAAGCAAGGGCAAGTTGCTTATATCCATACTAATAATATAAATGTTGTTTGTTTGTTTGTCCTTCTTTCACATCGGAAAAGAATGACGGATTGGAGTGATTTTTTGTATGGATATAGTTGGAGCTGGAGAGTGATATAGGCTACTTTTTAGCGCGGGAGGTTCTCGCATTCCTACAGGAAAACAGGTTAAAATAAAAAAAAATATGATCGGAATTACTTGAAACTTAGTATTAATACTCTTAAGTACAATTATATAAATACGTGTTTTATTATTTTTCGAAATTCATCCCATAAGCGAGTAAAATAGGGGTGAAAGATTGATGAAACCTACCTTTTGAGAGTTTTTTTGTAGTTTTAGCGCGAGCAAAGCCGCGGGTTCTGCTAGTAATAAATAAATAGCAAAAATAAATCTAAATAAAATAATTTTAATTCCATTTACATTTTACATCTTAAATTACGAACCGCTTACAATAATCTAGAAGAACCCGTTTTATTTAATTATTGTTGTTTGAATAATATTAGTAAATGAAATGATTTAAAAGCATTATAATTATTCTTAGAAAAACAACAGTGCCATTGGCAGTATAATTAAAATTGTAATGAATTGTATAAAATAAATCGGACTAATAATATAAAATGGAAATTTTGTTTGTATGTTTGTTGCTCCTTCACGTTGAATCTAGGTGAAATTTAGTAAACAGATAGGTTATAACCTGGAGTAACAATATAGATAATACTAGCGACTCACCCTCGCTCCGCTCGAGTTCGTCCCTACTTACGTTTTACGTTTAGTGTAGATTTCTCAAAGATGAGATATTTTCCAGCAGTAAAAAGTATCCTATGTGTTGACCCGGATAACCAGCTCTCACCATACCAAATTTCATCAAAATCTGGCCAGTAGTTTTCTCGTGATGCGGTAACAGACAGACAGACAAAAATTCTAAAAACTATAGATTCGGCCTCCGTATCGATAATAATGTCTATTTCAATAAGATTTTCCAAAATATATATAATGTACAGATTCGGCTTAGTTACAATTTTATTACTTACTAGCGGCTCACCCTCGCTTCGCTCGGGTTCGTCGCTAGGTACGTTTTAAATAGATATAAAAAGAAAAAATCTTTCTTTCTCACATTTTAATTATATGTTTTAATACTTACCTATTCCGGACTAAGAGAAATCCAAAAATTAAAATATCATAAAAATTGGAACGCGGTCGAACGGGATAAAAAGTATCCTATGTCCTTCTCCTGGCTCTAAACTACCTCCCTGCCAATTTTCAGCTAAATCGGTTCAGCCGTTCTTGAGTTATAAGCGAAGTAACTAACACGACTTTCTTTTATATATATAGATATGTTTAGATAAGGACGAACACGAGCGAAGCCACGGTAAGTCGCTAGTAAGTAAAAAGTAATAACTAATGCGAATTACTCTGTGCTTTTATTTATATACTAGCGGCTCACCCTCGCTTCGCTCGGGTTCGTCGCGTAAAGGTACGTTTTAAATAGATATAAATAGTTATTAGCCAGCATTTGCCATATACATTCTTTTTTTGTTAATTTTTAATTTTTTCTCTTTATTAAAACCTTCCGTGGACCTTAAGGAACATACGAAAAAAATTTTTAACCGAATTGGTCCAGCCATTCTTGAGTTATGCGCTTACAAACATTCATTTTTATTTATATAGATATTAAAAATGAAGGCTTGTAACTATTTTTTCACTATTTGTCCCGCTTTTCTCGTATTAGTTCCGATTTGTCAACCGACTTCAAAAAGGAGGAGCTTCTCAATTCAGCTGTATTTGTTTTTTTTTTTCACCTCATTCAATATAATGGTAAAACTAAGAGAGACAGTGAAAAATATTATTGTTTCTCAATATTACTCACAAACTATAAAAGAAAATGCCTAGAATAAAAATAACAAAAAACTTAGACATACATATTTAATAAGCAACTAAAACACATTAATTATAATTACTAGTGTTCCCAGTAATCGTGGTCGACTATAATAATATGTTGTATGTTGGGACATTAACACACAGTACCATCTAGTTCCATGGTAAGCTATGAGGCTTGTGTTATGGATACCAGATAGTTGATACACTACACATATATAACTTTAAATACATACATATAATAAATATAAACACCCATGACTGGAATACAAACATTCGTGCTCATCACACAAATGAATCCCCCAGCGGGATTCGAACCCGCAACCGTTGGCATAGCAAGTAGGGTTACTACACACTGAGCCAAACGTGTCGTCAAATAATAATATACCACTTGTCCAGCGTGGTGGACTATGACCTGATCCCCCTCGTATTGAAGGAAGGCCCGTGCCCAGCAGTGGGACGTTAAAAATGGCTGTACAATTATTCTGCGCAATTGAATACGAAGGCTAAAAGAAGGGATAATAGTCTTATTTAATATGACAAGTAACAATTGTCAATGAATTAGAAAGAAACTAGTCAAATATACGGGTTTGTCTGCGGAAATAATTAAATAAATAAAGTTTTATGATATCGAATAATTCGATTTCCTTATTGATTTCGGTTTGCGCGGCTAACCTCACGGTTTGACAACTGGACAGCACATACTCGTATGTATAAGTAAATAAATTAATAAATATGTTAGGATATTAACACACAGCACCATCTAGTTCCATGGTAAGCTACGAGGCTTGTGATATGGATACCAGATAGTTGATACACTACACATATATAACTTTAAATACATATATACGTAATATTAATATAAACACCCATGACTGGACTACAAACGTTCTCACACAAATGAATGCCCCCAGCGGGATTCAAACCCTCAACCGCTGGCATAGCAAGTAGGGTCACTACAAACTGAGAAAAACGTGTCGTCAAATTATGAATAAATTATTACTAGTGTCATGTCGAAGTATCGTGCCATTGGAATTTGAGAAAGAAAGAAATAGAGAGTGCACTTTTGCACTAAGATATATCCTGCAGTTGGCTAATCTCAAAGAGGTTGGCTGCCATGACCGAAATCGGTCGAAACGACATTATTATTTATTACTACGAGACAATCTCCTTTGATCAAAATAATAATTACAAATTAAAAAAAAACCCCTACGCAAATTAATTGTCATTTAACGATTACACTGGCACGCGTGAAGCACTTGATCGAGTAATCATACACCAAAATGCCTTACATCATTTGGGAAAAAGCTGATACTCTTACACTGCTGGACCGATATTAACTAAACATAGCTAAGAACCACCGCAAGGAAACTGGCTTTCAAATGAAAAAAAACCGCATCAAAAACAGTCCATCTGTTTAAGAGATACGATGCCACAGACAGACACACACAGAGACAGACGTCGACGTCAAACTTATAACACCCCTCTTTTTGCGTCGGGGGTTAAAAAATATTACCTAGTAAGACAATATCTAACTTATACATTCCTCGTATATTTATATATGTATGTTTATGTAGAATTATCATTGTATGTAACTCCGTATTTATTACTCGTGTCTGCGAAATGCTTTGCGTATGTTTTATTCAACAGTGACTCTATTTCTTGTATACGAGCTTGAATCTATAGACTTGTACGTTTATTTTAATTTTTAACCGATGAAAAAAAATGACTCAATTCAATGCTTATATTTTTTACAGTGTAGTCCGATTACGAAGATAATTTTTTATTGGATACGGTATATCTCAAAGTTGGTCCAATTTAAATTTGAAAAAAAAATTACACCTAAATATAGAAAATAGAGGTGATTGATTTTTCATCTACTGAATTTTGGAAATGTTTTTTTCTCTGCTTTTCGGATGACAAAATTAAAACGCACGTTGTTTCGTTTAAAAAAGTACTTTATATGGTGTGCGTAAGTTGGAATTTGTGTTTAGACGATTAGAATTTTCGATTTTTTAATTTTATTCTTTGGTTTGACTTAACGTCACATGTCGACGCTACTTTTTGAAGAGATATTTGTTAGAGAATGTGTATCTATGTTTTTATATATTAATGACACTAATAGACTATATACATACGCTGTAGGTGCGCTGGACAAGTGCGAGATGGACACATCGATCAAAAAAGTATTAGATACACAATCAGCGACAAAAAATGTCCTCACCGGATGAGCGCTCATTTGAACATTTGAGCGCGCTTTTAATTTAAACCTTTTTTTGTGAAAACAACTTTAACCATTGCGATTAAGGTTCAATTTACATTGTTATATATTTATTTCAACTAGAATAATTAGTAATTACCTAAACACAATTGGTGACAGTTTTAAGAGAACTTTTCCATGGAGTTGTGTATCTAGTACTTTTTTGATCGATGGTTGGACAAGTAAAAAGATAAATAAATAAATAAAGATCCGCAAAAGTCTCAGAACTAAGTTGACAGAAAGATTGATGCCACTTATTGGTGCAGTTTTTAAGACATTGTTCTTCTAAACAGCTTGAATACGTTTTGTTTACTTCTATTGTACACTAAAATGTGACACGGCTATAAGTCACGCTGATAATTACGTAATGATATCAACCGTTTCAAAATATTTTGATGTTTAGATCTATCGAAAGTTAGAAATCATGTCCATCTTAACCGTTTTGTTACTTAACCGGAAAAAACAGACGGACAAAATTTAAAAAAAATTGTGTTTTTCTTAATATACTCGTATGTACCGTACTTATATACTTTCATGTGCATTTTGTAAAAAGCTGTTATTTTGATATTACCAACAGACACTTCAATTTTATTTATTTATATAGATACACGATAAGTACCAATAACTATGTATAGTTTTCCTTACTAGTTATAGACATTTGACATAAGCTCCATGCAAATTATGTCAAACCAGCGACTCACCCTCGCTCCGGTCGAGTTCGTCCCTAGTGCGTTTTCACTATTAGTATAGATTTCCCAGAGTTGAAATTTGGTATGATGATAGCTGGATATCCGGATCAACATATAGGACACTTTTTACTGCGGGAAAATATTTCATCTCTGAGAAACCTATACTGAACGTTAAAACGTAAGTAGGTACGACCCCGAGCGGAGCTAGGATGAGTCGCTAGTAGCTACTAAATAAAAATTCCGGACAAATGCGAGTCGGATTCGCCCACCGAAGGTTCCGTACAAAGTAGGAAATCTGTTTAATTTTCATTTTCAACTTTTTTTTATTTTTTGGATTTTTTTCTTTATTTGTGCTATAAGATCTTGCTTTTTGCCAAATTTTTTCGAGTCATTATTATCGATACAGAGGCCGAATCTATAGTGTTTAGAATTTTTGTCTGTCTGTCTAGAAATGTATCACAAGAAAACCACTGGACAGATTTTGATGAAATTTGATATGATGATAGCTGGTTATCCGGGTCAACATTAAGCTAACTTTTTACCGGAAAATATCTCATTCCTGAGAAAAAATACGAAAACTGTATTGCAAGAGTATACTAATATTATGTAGAACCTAAGAATTTTCTTTTTGGTCATCTGAACGCGAAGCCGCGGGCAATGCTAGTTTTATCATTAAATAGTTTGTAACATAGAAGTCAAGAGGATTTTAGATTATGAAAATCTTTTGTGAGCTCATACATTGTATGTCTTTAAAAGATTTAAGAAACTGTACATATTTTTAAAAACTTTTAGTTACGTTTTAACTGTTAGTAGGTACATGCAACACGTATTTGGCCAGCATGATGGGTTATTGCCTAATCTACTTGAGTTAAAGCCCACGCTCAGCAGTGGGACTTGGTTCTATATCTGATCCACAGGATAATACTGATTATAGTCCGCTCTCAGTCCGACTACATTCTGATAAAATACTAGCTGACTCGACATACATACGTTGCCCTGTCACATTTTCAATTAATTTATGTATGGTCTTTGAAGTTATACAAAAATTGGATGGTGAAAAGCACTTTCAGTTTTTCTTGAATTTTCCAATTTTCTTAGACACTTTTCCAATATTTTTTATAATATTAATTATTCTTTACACAAATCATTAGAACTAGTACCTACATTTCTACTTGGCATCTAAAGCAGTTTTAGTAAAATATTTTTGATTTAGGGCCAAACAATAAATTATTTCGACAAACTCGACAAGTGCCTTGGACTGCATATTAGATACGAATCCTATATTTAACTACGTATATATATTTAGATTAGTTAGATCTTATAATTGAACGTCACATCTCCCAAAAACCACCAATTAGGGTCCACTGATGTTTGATTTGAATGTTTTATTGAGGAAAATTGTTTAAAATGTTATTTTTTACATTTTAGTGCCTGGAAGTCGGTTTTTATTGTTTGTTAAAAAGTTTTTATTTACATGTATGGAATGGCACCCTTATATTTTTTTTATTTGACTACAGTATTGTCTAGTGGTTTACATAAAACACATATCTACTTCAGTAATATAGCTCTAATTCTTCTAGTAAAATGGCTGTGACATACGGACAGACGGACATGACGAGATTATAAGAGTTCTATTTTAGCCTTTTGGCTATGGAACCCTAAAAACCATTTAATTAAGAAAAAAAACTCTATTAATCTTTTTATAATATGGATATTCATTATCTCTATCATATCATTAAATAAGCGAACTTAATTTACGTAAAGATGTATTACTCATTAAATGAATAATTATTGTATAACATCACTATCTGATAAGCAAGAAATGTATATTTTAAATAATTAGATGCAAAATAACTGGCAATATAATAATAAATAATCTATACATATTATAAAATTCTGAGTTGAATCCGTACATTAAATTTTTTTTTGGAAAATCTTATTGAAATAGTCGTTATTAGCGATACACAGGCCGATTCTACATATAATTCTTAGAATTTTTGTCTGTCTGTCTGTCTGGGAACGCATCACGAGAAAACCACTGGACAGATTTTGATAAAAATTGGTATGATAATAGCTGGTATCCGGGTCAACATTTGGGATACTGTTTACTGCGGGAAAATATTATTTCATCTGTGATGAATCTATACCAACCATTAAAACATACCTAGGAACCCGAGCAGAGCGAGAATAAGTCGCTAGTAAAAGTATATTTCTTTAATATATTTCAGAGACAGTATGGATTTCGTTCCAATTTTTTATGGAACTTTTGATTGTATTTTTAGATAAAATCTTTTTAGGAACAAGTTAATTATTTCATTAGTCAAAATCTTGTATCGTTTATAAATAAAACACAGGTAAGTTTATTTATAACTAGCGACTCTAGGTTGATTCCCCATACAAAATTTCATCCCCACTTTCACCCCTTTAGGTGATGATTTCCGGGATAAAAAGTATCCTATGTCCTTCCCAGGCTCTCAAACTATCTTCTTACCAAATTTTATCTAAATCGGTTCAGTAGATCCAGAGATTACCCCTTACAACGTCACAAACTCACAATACACAAACTCGCAAACTTTACCTGTTTATAATATTAGTATAGATAACATATATAGTCGTACGTACGTACACACGTACATACATATACGGTTTTGTACTTCCGAATCTATTGGACGGTAGATTTGACATTATCGTACGCGTTTTAAACGGAAAGAGAGAAAGATAATATCTCTTCCTCTCTCTAAAACAACTTATTATTATACGTTATTCTATAAGACAGACAAAGAATATCCATACAGGGAAAACATAGCGACTTTTATTACATACTATCGATTTACCCTTGCTTCGCTCGGATGCGTCTCTAGTTGCGTTTTTTTTTTGCGAAACCCTAATTCTTTGTCTAAAATAAAATAGCCTAAGCTACTACTTTTAAAAAGCAGCTGTCTACCGGTCAAAACGCCATCAAATTCGGTCCAGCCGTTCCGGTGTTTCAAATAGACAGACAGACGGACAAGAATGTTAAAAATTGTGTTTTTATAAGTACATTACATATATATTTTCATATTATGCATTTAGCAAAAAGCACTTATTTTTACATTACAAACAGACACTTCAATTTTATTTATCTGTATAGATTTTCATACTCTACTTTTATATTATTTTAAATACATAGTTCCTTATTATTAATCCTGTTATTTTATACCCTAAGGCTAGAATAGACGAGATAACAAGTGAATGAAAATAATCTCACAAACTGTTCATACAAATGCCAAATTATATTAATTAAAATGAAGATAACATACGTTGTTTCGATAATTTCAATGTTATCAAAAATGCACTGGTCGTTCTAATTTTCTATTACCTCACGCTACTATATAATATTATGGTAATATTAATTAATAAAATCACATGTAGGTAATTTAATTTCCACCAAAAAGTATGAATAATAATTAATTCGGAACACAAAACTGAACACTCGCACAGACTAAAAAAGACAATTTTAACGCGCGTAATTGTCAAAATTTTCGCGCATTTTTAAACGTCAATTTATTTTTAACTTTTTAAAATGGAATAGACGTTCGGTCTCGATGAACAAAAGCGCGCAACTGGCGATGGCCGATGTGTATAGGAAGCGTTTATCAAATGCGTTATCAATACGCGATAGAAATGCTAGGTATTTAGTGTTTGTTTATTTATTTATGTGCATTGAATTTTTTATCACATTTTAATTTCAACGTCAAAGGTTACTTACTTTATATCATACTTTGTTTGGTACATAATATTTATTTATGTATCAAATTAATTTGTTTTTTTTTTTATTATTATTATATTTTAGTTAACCTCTTTGGAAGTGGATAAATGTCAAAGATCACGAGTTAATATTATGAGTTTAGTCACAATAGCACCGACGCATGTAAATTAACACTTATTAATGTTTAAACATTAAGTACTTATTTATAATTATTTTAAAAAATATGAAAAGTATTATACGAGTATTTCTTCCTTTGCCTTCTTTAATATTGATTGGCTAACTCGCTTCGCTCGACTGCGTCCCTGGGTGCGTTTCAATTTTTTTGAGCGGAACCCTAATTATTTTTAGTTACTCCTTTTAAAAGTAGCTATCTGCACTTGGCCAGCGTGGTGGACTATGGCCTGATCCCCCTCGTATTGAAGGGAGGCCCACCCCCAGCTGTGGGACGATAAAAAAATGGCTGAATACATATTACAAACAATATATAAAAAAAAATATATAATATAAAAAAAAATTATTAACGTTGGTACTATTATTATAAGTTTTAAAAAAAAGTTTTGTTATAAGATTTTTTGTTGCTATTATTATAATTTACTCACAATTTTAGGATTTTTACTTTTATATTTATATATTAACAAATTAAAAATTGAAACGTAATTCGGTGCCATTTCTGATTTGTATGTTTGTTTATATGTACTCGTATATGGACATACCTATCCGCCTTTGTGACTACGACTACTACTAGAAGGCTGCAACAATTATTATGAATAATTATTATGAAACTTATAAGTCGTTTCATTATATAATACTAGCAGAACCCGCGGCTTCGCTCCCGCTAAAACTACAAAAAAAAAACTTAAATGGTAGGTTTCATACAAACTTTCATCCGCTATTTTACCCCCTTATGGGATCGATTTTGGAAAATGCTAAAACAAGTATTTAATTAATTGTATTGAAGAGTATTTATACCAAGTTTCAAGTAATTCTGATCATAAATATTTTTTTGGATTGTATTATAACGTGTTTTCCCGTGGAAATGAGAAAATCTCCCGCAGTAAATAGCCTATGTCACTCTCCAGCGCTCCAACTATCTCCACACGAAAAATCAAGCCAATCCCTCACTCCGTTTCGACGTAAAAGAAAGACCAACAAACATACAAACACACTTTCACATTTATAATATTAAGAATTGATATTAAAATTCATCGTTTATTCCATACTAGCAGAACCCGCGGCTTCGCTTGCGCTAAAACTACGAAAAATCTCTAAAAAGGTAGTTTCATACAAACTTTCATCCCCTATTTTATTTACCTCCTTATAGGATGAATTTCGAAAAATGCTAAAACATGTATTTATTTAATTTTATTAAAGAGCAATAATACCAAGTTTCAAGTAATTCTGGTCATAAATATTTTTTTGGGTTGTATTATAACGTCTTTTCCCGTGGGAAAGAGATAATTTCCCCGGTATAAAGTAGTCCATGTCACTCTCCAGCCCGTCAACTATCTCCACACAAAAAATACGCCAATCCGCCAAGCTGTATCGATGTGAAAGAAAAACAGACAAAAAGAAAGAATGAAACAAACAAACAAACAAACAAACAAACAAACAAACAAACAAAAAAAAAAAAAAAAAAACGAACAGACAAACAAACACACTTTTATATTTATAATATTAGTATGGATATTATAGTAAAGTTTCATCAAAATCCAATTAGTTGTTTTTGTGTACTAAGCAGTATAAGTTACTATAGTTTTTTGACTATCCCACGGGAATTCTTTAATTTTCCCGGATGAAAAGTAGCCGATTTGTTAGTGTCATGTATGAACTATATTATTGTAAAGTTTCATTTAATCCAATTGGTAGTTTTTGTGTACTAAGCTGTATAAGTTGTCATAGTTTTTTAACTATCCCACGGAAACTCTTTGATTTTCCAGGGTGAAAAGTATCTAAGACGTTGCCCGGAGGTATAAGGTATCACCATGCAAAATTTCGTCTAAATCGATCCAATAGATTCGGAGATTAGCCCATACAAACAAATAAACAGATAAACAGACAGAGAAACAAAATCTGGATTTGTTCTATTTGTCTTCTTACATCCCCCTGACTTGGTTTTTAGTATTTTTTTCTATGTACAGACATTCGATTTTACTATACCTATGTATAGATAAACAGCCAAAGTGGCGGATTCTTGGCGCCAATTTACTTATAACGGTAAACGGATAGTCATATGGGTCACTCCTTATCCCCCTACATAGATTAAATCTATGATTAAGATATGTAGTTAGATAAGTGAGCTGCAAAACTGACCTACCTACTAATTAAGACCTTGTTATGTATAATTTAATTCATATTAAGTTACTTATAATTAAATAACATGACCTCTATGGAATGGAAAATTTAACTGGCATTATTTACTACGATGGAGACCGCACGTTTCATTCCTGTCTAAGATCATTAGTTTAATTTATATTTCTTTAGAATAGTAGTTACTATTATTATCTTGTCTCTTTAGAACAGATTTTTTAAAATTAAAGAGCAAAGCAAAGAGTAAATAATCACATAATTCGTGATTATATAAACTAGAAACAAAAATGGACCCAAAAATGATCCCTGCAAAACGTCTATTCTCAAAGGAAATCCAGAAGAATTAACATTATTTACAAGTACCTTCTGAACTTTACCACTATGATAAGAAGCAAACACCACAGATAGCGTAAAGAGTAAGTTTAAGCAAAAAGATTTTATCATCTATCCTCCATGGATTTTTTTATGGAAAATCTTGTATTTAGCCTTGTTTAATATCCCACTGCTGGGCACGCCATATCACGCTCAATAGACAATGTGAGGCACCTGTGTCAGTTGGCGGACTTAATAGCCTTACAGGAAACATGGTTATTTCCACACAATATTCAGTTTCTTAGCGGGATTGACGGACGTTTCGGCAGCACGGGCACTTCTGCTATTGATACGGCGGCTGGCGTCGTGTACGGCCGTCCTTATGGAGGTGTAGCGCTGTTGTGGAATAAAAGTGTATTTCCTAATGTGTCTGTGGTGGATTGTGAAAACCCACGAATATGTGCTATAAAAATAGTGTTGGGCGATAGGTCCATTTTAGTGTTTAGTGTGTATATGCCTACGGATAAAATGATAAACCTTACGGAATTCACGGATTGCCTCAGTTCGGTGAGTGCTATTATTAATAATATGAATATCGAATGTGTTTACATTCTTGGTGACTTTAATGCGCATCCAAACAATGGGTTTTATGATGAGTTAATGTTTTTTTGTGACGAACAAGAATGGGCGTGTGCGGATGTACAGCTTTTAGGTGTTAGGTCGGGAACTTACACTTTTGTTAGTGAGGCTAACGGGTCGAGAAGGTGGCTTGATCACTGTGTGACCACTAAATCCGCTGTATCGTCAATTGTAAATGTATATGTTAAGTATGACGTGTTGTGGTCTGATCATTATCCTTTAATTATTGAATGTAATCTAAGTAATATAAAACCAAAGTGTAGTAGTAAAAATAAAGTGATTAACGAGATTCTATGGGGAGATAGAAAACCGGAGGAAATACAATTATTCACTAATTTATGCCATGAAAAATTGAGATCTATCGATCTCCCCGAAGAGTTTCGTTCTTGTTGTGATTATATGTGCGAGCGTATTGATCATACATTACTTATAGATAAATTATATAGCGAGATTATTAATATTTTATCTGTGGCTGCCACTGAGTCTAAAACTGTAAGATCACGCGGTGGGAAGCGTCCTGTGGTTGGATGGAACAGGTATGTACGCGACGCCCACTGGGAGGCCAGGTCTAAGTTTTTGATGTGGGTTTGGTTGGGTAAACCTAATAATGGTTGTGTCTATGAAGACATGCGCCGAAGTCGCAGTGTATTTAAGTCGCGCTTAAAGTGGTGTCAGAACCACAGTGAACAAATAAAAATGGACATTTTGGCTACGCAGCATTCGAAAAATGATTTTCGTAATTTTTGGAAATCGACAAATAAATTAAATAATAGATCTGGTCTACCAGAGAGCGTAGAAGGTATTAATGATCATAGTCGTATAGCAGACATGTTTAAGGAACATTTCACAGTGACATCACCGTTGGGACCATCACAGCCTGCAAGAGATAAGTGTAGGCATGACCAGCAGGTTGAAATCAGATTTACAGCGAAGAATGTCAATGATGCTATAACTTCTATGTCGCGGGGCAGGTCTCCTGGCCATGACGGACTTAGTATTGAACATTTAAAGCACGCGGGTCCTCATTTGCCCGGAGTACTTGCCATGTTTTATAATTTATGTATAGCTCACTCGTACTTGCCTGCAGCCCTGATGAAAACTGTGGTGGTGCCAATTGTGAAAAACAAAACTGGGGATATATCTGATAAATCCAACTACAGGCCCATTTCACTTGCCACCATTGTTGCGAAAGTGCTTGACAGTATGCTTAACGTCCAGCTTGATAAACACATTCACTTACATGACAATCAGTTTGGCTTCAGGCCAGGTTTGTCAACGGAATCAGCAATATTGTGTCTAAAGCAAACTGTGAAGTACTACTCGGTTAGGCAAACGCCTGTGTACGCCTGTTTCCTTGACCTTAGTAAGGCATTTGACCTGGTCAATTACGATATTCTATGGCAGAAACTAAAAAAAAATACTGGATTGCCTGAAGAAGTTACCGGGATCTTCAAATATTGGTATCATAATCAGGTCAATGTCGTGCGATGGTCGGAAACTTATTCGCAGCCATACGGATTGGAGTGCGGGGTGCGACAAGGGGGCTTAACTTCCCCTAAGCTCTTCAATCTCTATATCAATGCACTGGTGGAGGCGCTCAGTACTACTCATGTTGGTTGTCATATTGACGGAGTGTGCCTAAATAACATTAGCTATGCAGACGACATGGTGTTGCTGAGTGCGTCTGCTTGTGGTCTAACGAAATTGTTGAGTATATGTGAAAATTATGCCCATAGTCACGGTTTGATTTATAACGTTAAAAAAAAGTGAATGCATGGTGTTTCGTGCCAAAGGAAAATCTCAGCCCTCAACTCCACCACCCATTAAGTTATACGGTACCCCGTTAAAGAGGGTGTTTCAGTATAAATACCTAGGTCATGTGATATCCTTTGACCTGAAAGACGATGCTGATATAGAGAGAGAACGCAGGGCATTGTCTGTGAGGGCGAATATGATCGCACACAGGTTCCTTCGTTGTTCCACCCCTGTTAAGGTGACCCTCTTTAGAGCTTACTGTACTTCTTTTTATACTAGCAGCCTGTGGGTCGATTACACGCAAAAACAGTACAATGCCCTGCGTGTTCAGTACAATAATGCATTCAGGATGCTGATGGGACTGCCTCGTTGGTGCAGCGCGTCGGGTATGTTCGCCGAGGCGCACGTAGATTGTTTCTACGCTATCATGCGCAAACGGTGCACATCATTGGCGCGCAGGGTTCGGGCCAGTTCCAATAGCATCCTGAGGGCATTTGCTGACAGGTTCGATTGTCAGTATTTGAACCATTGCCAAATGGTGCACATGCTGACAAATCGAGTCTGTCTTAGATAAGGTTTAGGATTAAGTAGATTAAATGTGTACTAACATTAGGTTAAACTGTGTCTTTACTAACAAAATATGATCCTTGAGGGTTGAAATAAATGATATTATTATTATTATTATTATATCAGCCCATAGCCCACCATGCTGGCGAAGTGTGTTGCCAAACTGCACATGTCTTTCGAAAACTTGCTAGATTCTCTTAGACATGCAGGTTTCCTCACGATGTTTTCCTTCACCGCTAGACAAACTTGGTAATTTATATTATAAAGGTTTTATATATTGGAAGACTTTTGGTCTTTTTTAGTATTTGTTAGAAATGAATGAAACAGAGGAAAATAAGCTCTTCAAAGGAAATAAATTTACATAAGTTATTTGGTAGTACTTATTTCATGACGAAAAAAGATGAAAATAAATCTATACTAATATTATAAAGAGGTAAAGTTTGTGAGTTTGTGATGTTGTAGGGGGTAATCTCTGGATCTACTGAACCCATTTAGATGAAATTTGGTGAGAAGATAGTTTGAGACCCTGGAAAGGACATAGGATACTTTTTATCCCGGAAACATTCCTTAAGGGGGTAAAAATGGGGATGAAACTTTGTATTGGGAGGCAAGCTAGGGACGAACCCGAGCGAAGCGAGGTTGAGTCGCTAGTTAGTTCAATAAAGTATATGTTACGTATGAATAAATAATACTTATGGATTTGTTATTGAAAATTATATAAAATATATATTCTGGTCGAAAAAAAAACACCTGAGCAAATAAAAATGAAGCATGAGCAAGAGAATACGACGATTTTACTACATCAGTATCGAATTAAACATTTTTGGTCACTAACATCAGTTTTGTTTTCGTATTTTGCTATATTTTTCACTTTGCATACATACATTTTTATAAAATAAAATACTTAGGTTAGCTGCTTTAGTTTTAGCGCCATCTATTATCTATTTAGGCCAAGCAAAATAGCCCAAAAAGTAATCGGAATTAGGGTCTTCCATTTTCTTTGTATGAAATGGTATATCTGTATTAATATAGTATTATGTCAACAGCTGTACATTGTCTGTAACTGCCTCGGTGTTCTAGTGGCTAGCACGTGTGGCTGCAGATTCGCAGGTCCTGGGTTCGGGTCCCGGTTTGGACCAAGTTCAATTACTGGATTCTTCTGCTTTATTTTTTTATTAGATATTCTTACATTAAATATTCTTATTATTATTTGATTAGATATTCTTAGTAACAGCCCTAAGTTGGGGAGTTGGCGGCGTTTCATCCCGGTGCTTCGGAGAGCACTTAGAGCCGTCAGTCCTGTGCCTCTCACCAGTCGTGTCGTCTCATTAGATTTTGAGAGTGAAAAGAAATAGAGAGTACGTTTGTGTCTGAGCGTATACTTTTGCACTATAATATCTCCTGCGCAGTGCAATTGGTCGCCGTGGCCGAAATTATAAGGAGTGCAGGAATAATTTTACTATTATATCGAAACCACCAACAGACACATTCATTTTACACATTTTTTTTATATATAGACGTTAATTAATAATTATTATAATGAATGTTAAAATTAGATTATAAATTAGTTTGAACATGCAAAGTAAATTATAACATAATAACCGCTCTAATATAATAATGATGATTTATGATATAACTCTAGATACCTACTTCTAGTTGCTAGTACATATATTACATTTAATGTATCCAGCTCTTTTTAACGTCCCACTGCAGGGTATGGACCTCGCAATACGTGGGGAATTTAACGTTATTCCACCACGCTAGCCAAGTGCCGAGAAGATAATTTTATTTAAAACTAGCAACTCACCCTTGCTTCGCTCGCTTTCACATTTTTACACCCTTAAGGGATGATTTCCGGGTTAAAAAAAAAATAAAAAAAAAAAATCTTTATTTGGAACAAATTTACAAAATCAGAACATTGTACGATATGGACTACATTAGTTAAAAACTGTGTTGTAGTCAATAACGCCCACCTCCAAGACATTTAATTAATATTAATACTAGTTCCAATAGCTTATCCATAGAAGTAGTTATAAAAGGTAGTATAGTTATCTTTGCAGACATAGATTCTAGAATTAAATACAATAATATATATAGTATAATGCTGTGTGTGTGTGTGTGTGTGTGTGTGTGTGTGTGTGTGTGTGTGTGTGTGTGTGTGTGTGTGTGTGTGTGTGTGTGTGTGTGTGTGTGTGTGTGTGTGTGTGTGTGTGTGTGTGTGTGTGTGTGTGTGTGTGTGTGTGCGTGTGTGTGTGTGTGTGTGTGTGTGTGTGTGTGTATGAGAGTTGTGACTGCCACTTAAGTAAGTAGATTTTCAGTATCTTCATAGGTAAGATCCTGTAACCAAGCGATAGTTGCACTTTTGCAAACATGTAGTGTCTTAGGAAATATATTGATAATTTTATTTATTCTATTATATATATTCGAAGAAAAATAATAATAGTGTCGTCGACACAAAGCCAATCGACTACGATGGGTTTCACAAACTATATCAGATCTACGTTTATTGTGAATTGTATAGTCCTTGTATGGTGTTTGTGAATGTTTGCGTAGTATAGTATGTAGAATAAATAGTTTCCTAACCGATAATACCCGTGTGAGTTTATATAGCTCATCGGTAGGATACAGCATGGATTTAAATGTCATGGTTTTAAGAATTGTTCTTTGAGCCCTTTCAAGACGAAGTAATTTAGTTTTTCCAGTCCCTCCCCAAGCTGTAATACCATAAGATAATATTGATTGTGCAAGAGCATAATATACATTTTTTAACAATGGGAAATCCATTAAAGGTCTTAGTTTCTTAAACACGAAAATCAATTTACGAAGTTTTGTGTAAGTAGCCGCAATATGCTCTTTCCATGTCAGGGTGTCGTCAACCCATATGCCCAGATATTTAACATAAGTCACAGGAGTAATTTTTGTACAAGTACATTCGACATTTCTCCTACAATTTTGCTCATGAACATGGATGGAAATACGGTCAGACGGAAGAGAGTTTTTATGTGGAGCAAAAGTAATAAAATTAGTTTTTTCAAAATTTAACGTTAAAATATTTAAATTTAGCCAATTATAGACGGAAGATAGTGCACTTTCTGCACGTGTACTCACTTCTGGCCAGCTTTTACCATGAACGAGAAGTATCGTGTCATCAGCATATGAAATTATACTACAGTTTGGAATAGAGAGTTTAGACAATTCATTGACATAGACAAGGAATAGTGTTGGCCCAAGGACACTGCCCTGTGGTACTCCAAAACTTAAACCAACTTCATCACTCACGGTACCATTAATTACCACGCACTGAGATCGATCACTAAGATAACTTTTAAATAGATCATTCACTACTCCTCTTATACCAATGTCATTTAATTTTGTCAAAAGATTGGTAATTGAGACCGTGTCAAATGCCTTAGTTAGATCTAAAAATATTCCAATAACTTTGTTTTTACGGTTAAAATTTTGAACGATTGTAGTGGTAAGGTCCAAGATCGCATCTTCAGTTGACTTACCACTTCTAAAGCCATATTGGTTCGGAGCTATAATATTATTAGCGGTTAGATAATTGTTAAGTCTACGGTTTAATAGTTTTTCAAATATTTTAGAGAAAGAGGTTAAAATTGAAATAGGTCTGTAGTTATTAATTTTATTTGCATCTCCGTTTTTATGAATTGGATGAATGAGAGCTTTTTTAAAAACTTTAGGAAAAATGCCTGATTCAATAGATATATTAAAAATATGAACAATCAATGGAATAAGCACGTGTCTAGCTAACTTTATTACAGAAATGGGAATTTCATCCCATCCCGTCGCAGCTGTATTCTTAAGGTTATTTATTACATTTTCTACTTCTGAATGGTCAGTGTTATATAGGGACATAGAAGAAGAGAAATGGGGTACAGGTGAGGAGCAACATGCATTCATTGGGTTTGAATTACCAGAATCTTTAATTTTGGTAGCTAAGGTTTTACTGACACTAGAAAAGTAATTATTAACATTATTGACTGCGGTAACAGAATCACTTGCCAACATTAATAAGTTAGTAGGTGATTGGGTTGGAGGTTTGAGATGGCTAACATTTTTTATAAGATTCCAAGTCTCTTTGGCGTTATTTTTAGCTTTTAAGAAGTTATTCCGATCATAATCTCTTTTGATTCTTTTAAGAAGATTATTGCAAAAATTTTTATACCTATTATATATTGTGAAACAATTAATATCATCCGGGTTTTTTTTAGATTTCCGAAATAATTTATCGCGATTGCGTATACATCGCAAGAGTCCGGGTGTGATCCAGGGTTTGATTATTCTGTTCTTATTAGAAGTTTTTATTTCATGTGAGTTCCTTTTAACAATATCAGAAACTGACGTAACAAGTTTTAAAGCTGCACGTTCAACATTGTAATCTTGAAGGATATCAGAAAAATTAAATTTTTCTAATTCTTCAAGACAAGCCGTTTCATTAAGTCGTTTAGCTGACTTCCTTATGCTATGAAATTTTAATTGAAGATTAAAGTTGACGATAACCGGTGCATGATCAGTAAAATAGGAGTCAAGTACGAGAGTATTGGCAATATGTGTAGATTTTAGGATAACATGGTCGAGGCAACTATTATTTCGAATTAATTTCGAAAAAGTATTCTATATCCTTCCCAGGGTCTCAAACTATCTTCTTACCTTTCATCTAAACCGATTGATTAGATCCAAAGGTTACCCCTTACAACGTCACAAACCCACAAACTCACAAACTCTCAAAATCACAAACTCACAAACTTTAACTCTTTATAATTACATAATCACATAAATCTAAGAATGTAAATTATTATTTGTTGAAAATGTTACTAATTACTAAAATTCAATTACCTATCCTTAAAAGATTAAATTTTTGGTTCTGGCCCGGAGTAAAATCATATTGGTGTTGTATATTACTTCGACTGCAGTTTAGTATATGGGACGCAGCTCTTGAAGGATTGGGTGGTATTTTTGAATAGGGGAGGCGATAGGAAGTCCAAACATATAAATTTTATTTTGAGGAAACGAAAGAGTCAAAAGTTATTCAGACTAAAGTTACAACATTTCCATATATTATACGACATTACTGCCATTTTGACATTTAAAATGTCAAAATGTCACTTCCAAGTGCCAAAATGATCTTTACATATAATAAAATTGTAACTAAACCGAATATGTACATTAAATATTTTTTGGAAAATCTTATTGACATAAACATTATTATTGATACAGAGGCAAAGAGGCCGAATCTATAGTTTTTAGAATTTTTGTCTGTCTGTCTGTTACCGCATCACGGAAAAACCACTGGAGGGATTTTGATAAAATTTGATATGATGATAGCTGGTATTCCGGGTCAACATATAGGATACTTTTTAGTGCGGGGAAAATATCTCTAAGAAAAAAAAATACAAAAACTGCATTGTAGAGTATACTAATATATGAAACCTAATAATTTGTTTTTGGTCATCTGAACGCGAGCGAAGCCGCGGGCAATGCTAGTCTTCAAATAATGAGTCAGATCTATCACCGAATTTTAAAATAATGTAAAGCACTAAATATAGCAGGGTTTCTGGGCTTGAAATAAAAAGACCTAACGAGAAGGCTAAGGCGGGAACGAAAGTCGGACTGCCACATGATCGAAAATAAATAATACAATTAGATTAAAAAAGTAGTCTACTTACGTTTATAAACTGGTTTACTGCACGAGTAGACTTAAAACACTAAGAACACTTAAAACTATAGTAATACTACTAAATCAAAAAACTAGAAACAAACGTATACGAAAATTAACAAAAACTAACTACTGGAAAATTATATGAGGAAAATAACTATGAAAAAGAGCAAAAAATATGAAAATCTAAACGCGTTTAATGAGTACAGATCGTATTCATCATATATACACTATCAAACTTCGCGGTATTTTGTGACTACCCGCCAAAAATACTGAAAAATATTAACAGATAATAAAATCAAATAATGGTTTAAAAAATTTTGCTAAATGTAAATTAATTATATAACTCAATATTTTACATAAATCAAATAAAACTCGTAAATCCATGCATGAATTGAAAATAACAAATTTCTATTTTAAAACCATAGTAATCTGATGACAATTTTCACTTTTAATATGCATGCCTAGTATTTTTTTTTTATTGTAATTACCTAAGTGGATTTGGTGTAGTTTTCTTTTTAATAATCGGATACTATCTTGTTCCTTAAAGAGTAAAATAAACTGCAAGAGAAAATATTTTTGAGACAAATTTTTACAACATTGCCTTGCAAAGATAGCCAAGTGCTGAAAGGTACATTCTGGCAAATCAGAAGTGAGAGTACCTACTGCTTCACTGCTATTTAATCAACCGCCAATTATAACTCATAAGGGTCACTAAGTGATTGAGCAAGTAAACAATTCACTTTCGCTAAACACTAACACTAAGCCACAATAGCTGGAACACCAAAAGTGATGTTGAATATTCAGCCACCGGATATCCGACTATCCAGCTATATAAACCGGATATCCGGTATTCCGCCAAAACAACTGTCCGCTTCATCACTAATAGATAACCTAAAACTTATCAAGAACGTATGTACTATGTACTGCACAATTTCCAACCGTAAATATTTACTTATGTGATATGTAGACGACTTTTTTATCTTACATAATGCCTCTAAAATTTGTAATTAAAATAATATAGATTTTTATTTACTAATGACCTGTGTTTGCTGTTCGCGGATGTGACTAGTCGTTAACAGTAGGCATTTCACCAAAATCGGTTCAGTCGTTTTAGCGTTGAGGAGTAACACAAATATACACACACAGATGTATATACAAATTTTCATATTTATAATAGTACAATAAATATAATGTATTCAGCTTTTTTTTTCTTTTTTTTTAAGGTACCACTGTTGGGCACGGGCCTCCCTTCAATACAAGGGGAATCAGGCCATAGTCCACCACGTTGGCCAAGTGCGGGTTGGCGGACTCCACATGTCTTTCGAAAACTTGTTAGGTTCTCTCAGACACGCAGGTTTCCACAAAATGTTTTGCTTCACCGTTAAGTGGTAATCGTGTGTTTTCTGACACAAGTGTTAATTACGTTGGAAATGATTCGCACATGAAAATATCATAGGTGCGACATTCAGGATTTGAACGCGCTCAACTCGGTTTCCTAAGCAAAAGCGTTCCCACTGAGATACCATCGCATATTCAGAGTAATATAATAATACCTATGTTTAGTATTACTTACATACATATCTGTACATAGGTATAATAAAATTGTAACTAAGCCGAATCTGTACATTAAATATTTTTTGGAAAATCTTATTGAAATAAACATTATTATCGATACAGAGGCCGAATCTGTAGTTTTTAGAATTTTTGGCTGTCTGTCTGTTACCGCATCACAGAAAAACCACTGGAGGGATTTGGTCATAACTGGTTATCCGGGTCAACATATTTGATACTTTTTACTGCGGCAAAATGTTTCATTGCTGAGAAAAAATACAAAAACTGCAATGTAAGAGTATACTAATATGTAACACCAAAGAATTTGGTTTTTGGTCATCAGAACGCGGGTGGAGCCGCGGTATTATATATAATAATTGTAGTAATAATATATGTAGTATTATATATAATAATAATGCTATTTAATTTTCATCGTAGAAAGTCAGGAGCGAGAATATATCTATCAAAACAATGACTTCATAGTATCATTTGAACAAAGATAAAATAACATTTATTTAGTATTTTATATCATAATTGTTGGTTGAAGAAATCCTAAATAAAACAAAACTAGATATTTTGTTATATATTTCCTTATACCTGACAAGTATCAAGGGCGATTTAATTATCCCCTGCACATCACACTACACCTAAAATCTATGGTAAACTTTTAGCGACATGACATACGTGATTCTAAATAAAACTATCTTTTCGGATTTTTTCGCAGATTTATTTAGATTTTTGGTTCCCGACGTTTCGAATGCTTTACAGCATTTATGGTCACGGGAGAGACTATCCAAATAAATCCGCGAAAAAATCCGAAAAGATAGTTTTATTTACAATGTCAAATATTCGCATAAATCTAAGAAAGTATTATAATTACGTGATGTGATAATAAAGACGTTTTTAACATGAAAATAAATCTATGATTTCAAAAATTTGAACGTAAATATTTACATTAAAAGAAATTATGCTGCCGTTTAGGGATTTAACTTTATGTTGCTTTGTAGTTTGTATGCCGACATTGAAGTATAACTGTATTCAGCCCTTTTTAACGTCCCACTGCTGGGCACGGGCCTCCCTTCAATACGAGGGGGATCAGGCCATAGTCCACCACGCTGGCCAAGTGCGGGTTGGCGGACTTCACATGTCTTTCGAAAACTTGCTAAGTTCTCTCAGACATGCAGGTTTCCTCACGATGGCGTGGGGTGTCGGCAGCCATTTTGGTCCGGAAGTGGGCCGACGGTAGGGGGGCCGCGGGGAAGAGGAGTGTCGGTATGGCGATGCGCCGCTCGTCCCTATCTCCCGCGGCCTAGCGGGGCCGCCACCGTTTGATGGCGGACGCGGTGGGGCTGCAGGAGAAGAGGAGAGTCGGTGTTTCGTTGCCGCTCTCCCTGTCCTCTGCAGCCGATTGGAGGTGGCCCACTTCGGTGGGCGGAAGTTCGGATTAATGGGGCTGCTCCGGATACCTCTCTGGTGTAGCAGAGTTGACTGTGGAGCAGCCCCATCAGTGTGATGGTCAGCCGTTGGCAGACCTGCCGCCGGGGCGCCGTAGTAGTTATGCGCAAGCGATCCTGCGGCGTCCCATTAAGACGGAGGGGAGGGGAATGTCGGGTTTTAGTGGGTAGTACCGGCTCTTCTAGCCGGTGAGCCCCACATCACCACCTGGGGGATCAGGTGGTATGCGTAAATGCATTTCCCAACAAAGGTTTCCTCACGATGTTTTCCTTCACCGTAAGGCTAATCATGTTAGAAATGATTCGCACATGAAAATATTAGAGGTGCGAGACCCGGGATTTGAACCCGCTCCACTCGGTTTCCCAAGCGAGAGCTTTACCACTGGGCTACCACTGCCTTTTATAGTATTAGTAGTGCCTTTTATAGTTAAGTATAACTGATTTATACATAAAAGAAATAAGAAAAGAAGCAAAAAATATTATAATGCAGTGTGTACTTATATTATAGTACACTTGTATTTTCCTCGCTATTTTTCTCACTCTCATACTACGCACGAGCAACAACTTTACCTGCTCTCTGAGGTACGAGAGTGAAACATCGAAAATTTCCCAACTCCAGTTGGCCCAACCAATAATTCGAACCCAGAACCTTCGGATGTGCAGTGGTACATGCTAGCCAATAGATCAAGAATCCTCAGGTAGTAGAATAGGGAATATACGTGATTTTTTTTATTTTTTTTATACAATAGCTTACATCGGTATATAATTGTAAAAAAAATATACAACTCCAAAAACTAAAGTTTAGTACATTTTTTTTTAAATATATCGATACGGATACTTTAAAGGCCTGCCATTTCGCGCGCTTAGTATAAGAAAAATGACGACTCTATTTGTAACGAACAAAATCGCTAATCGCTCTGTTATGATATAATCCGACGTCATATTCGGTCTGATCAATGGCGTGCGTTTCAACTACTTTGAATTTCCCACCTAATTTTGCACTTTTTAATAATTATTTTCTGATCAAAAAAAAATTATTAAAACATATTGATATAGGCTTCATTCAAAAGCAATAAAGATTATTAAAAAAAAATTCAGCTTTATTTAAATCACACGCATATACTCTATTCTAATGTGCTCTTCTTACTACCTCGGTGGAGTAGTGGCTAGCATGTACGGCTGCACACTCGGAGGTCCTAGGTTCGAGTCCCGGGTCGGGCCAAGTTTAGTTATGAGTCTTTCTGTATATTAAGCCTCAGTAACAGCCCGGAATTGGGATGTTGGCGATGTTTCACCCCCGTGCCTCGGAGAGCACGTAAAGCCATCGGTCCTGCGCCTTAACTTTCATTACTCGTTTCGAATGTCGTCCCACCAGAGTATGAGAGTGACCGGAATAGAGAGTGCACGTTGTGTCTGCGCGTGCACTTGTGCACTATAATATCTCCTGCGCAGTTGGCTAGTCTCAATGAGATTGGCCGCCGTGGCCGGAATCGGCTAGGACAACATCATCATTCTAATGTGCCAACTTGAAGCGACTTAAAGTAAATAATTAATAATTAATTAATAAATATGTTGTTTACAGTTCCTCGATGGCGAAGGGTGAAACGACTGCAAATCCTGAGTCTTCCGCTTCTAATATTCTTGTTTGAATATTTTGTAACATGAACTATTTGCCACACGGTGAAGGAAGACATAGTCAGGAAACGGGCAAACGCCATATTGTAAAATACCATATTGTAAAAGAAGAAAAATGTCCTTCAGAGATATCTTTATGTTATCTTTTTATGCTTTTTGACTAATGTCTAAGATATAATACATAACTATAATATGTGTTACTTACATATTATTAAATATACCAATTACTTTTTTTACAGCGCGTTTTTTTAGGTTAACAGCATGTTTATTCATCTTAATTATTTAATCGACAACTTTCCAAATAATTAAATTTTAATCAATAAGTACGTATATTTTAATATTAATTTTATTGGCAAAATTTGCATATCAATTATTTTTAATTTGTCCTGAAAAATAAAACTCAATGTTATATATATATATATATATATATATATATATATATATATATATATATTTTTGTCTGCTTGTATGTTTTATTTATTGTAATTGTCCCTAATTTCTTTTGCCGACTCAAAATTTGAGGATGTCTAAATTAAAAAAAAAACTAATATAATGAAGAATGTAAGGGAAAGCGAATTTTGAAGTTCATGGTTCGGTCTATTTGAGGTATTTTTTATTACTTTATATGTTAGTACATACAATTATAAAATTATTATTCGTCCTATAAATGAATAAAAGTAGATATATTTACAGATATCGCTTGTGATCCATAAAACAGTGCCCGTTTACCTATGAGGACCTATGAACCCCACGAGCCACAAAAGGCCCGAACAAAACAAACAAAACAAAACATAAATTGGAAAAAAATCTAATAAACATAATTAAACTTGTAGACAAATATTCAATTCAAAGTTATCCTTTAAAAAAAATCAATAAAATGAGAAGGAAATATGAGATGAAAAATTGGAAAGGAAACTTCGGAATTTTGTCAACTTCGAAGCCAATAGTTTTTAGAATTTTTGTCTGTTTGTTTGTCTGTCTGTCTGTCAGTGACAGCAATACAAGAAAATCACTGGAGAGATTTTGATGAAATTTGGTATAATGATAGCGGGTTATACGGGCCAACGTATAGGATACTTTTTACAGCGGGAAAATACCTCATCTCTGAGAAATCTATACTAAACGTTAAAAAGTAACTAGGGTCGAACCCGAGCGGAGTCAGGGTGAGTAGACATAATAAACTAATAAATAAAAGCGAAAGAAGTCAGAAGCAGTTACAATAGTATGTATATGAAAAATGCACCGTGTCGCGAATACCGTAGGGTAATCGCGAAATAAATGTTTAATCATTCAAATTATTATTTGTCATTAACGTGACGGTAGTACGAAAAGAGTTCGATAGGATAGATTGAGATTTGATACAGACGCGGTCGAGACGCGAGCGAGGCAGATCAGGCGTAACACCGTGTGTCCTCAAGTAAGTGGATTTATTTTACCAGTTTGTGAATATTAAATGTTATTGCGTGTGAGCAGATTGCTTGATCAGAAATCAGATTCAGAGTATTCGATTCAGTATAGACATGTGTTAACATGTTATCAGATAAATCAGACCAGTGATATGAGATCAGTTAAATCAGTTTATTAAATCAGAACAGTTATCAGTTTAGCGAGGCTCGGGGTGGCTATAGGGGAGGTTGGAGGCCACTAGCGAGGGACCAGACCCTCGTACATTAAATCAGTATATGTTCATTACCAGCAATCAGTAAATCATATATTTAACAGTTACATACATATAATTATTATGATATGTGTTGTATCTACGTCTCATGTTATATTCGTCTAATACCAATGAACAGGGTATTTGGCGACACACCGCATTGAAATTAGCTGCGAGTAGCTCCGCAGTTTTCATATTTAATAGTTTTTGCCATGATTATAAAGAAAGTAGTTTGAATGCGCTGAAATAATAACTATACGATGGCGGATGTTTGAGAATTCCGAAGAACGGTATAGTTATAATATTTTGCTGATTGAAGTAAGCAGCAGGTTCTGAGGTTCTGGGTTCGAGTTCTTGGTTTTTGTGTCTTTTATGTCAACAAATACTCAGTAACAGAACGGAGTCCGGGTGTTGGCGGTGTTTCAAACCCTTGCCGAGGCAGAGCACGTAAAGCCGTCGGTCCTGCGCCTGATCTCTCTCCGGTCGTGTCACCGGAATTTGAAAATAGGACAGGAATAGAGAAAGAGTGTTTGCAATAATTTGTAGTGCTTTTTATAGATGGCGCTATTTACATTTTATGATCTATTTATCAATCACTAATAGTAGTGATCATTGTTTTTGGGTTTTTAACCATCTTTAAACATATAAATATGTATATATATATAATAAGTGCCATATGCCACAAATATGTGGTATAAAGATTGTGGGGTTATATTTAAGCCCACAATTTTATTTAAAAAAATATTAAGCAGCTTTCTTAGCAAGCTTATTTAAGTAAAAACAAAGAACGTCAAATTTTTATATGAGACTGGGCATCTGTAACTTCAAGTACGTAATCTTGAAAACAATCCATATTCCATATTATCTATAGGTACATATAATAAAATTGTAACTAAGCCTAATCTGTACATTAAATATTTTTTGGAAAATCTTATTGAAATAGACATTATTATCGATACAGAAGCCGAATCTATAGTTTTTAGAATTTTTGTCTGTCTGTTTGTTACCTCATCACGGAAACACCACTGGATTTTGATGAAATTTGATATGATGATAGCTGGTTATCAGGGTCAACATATAGGATGCTTTTTACAGCGGGAAAATATCTCATTTCTGAAAAATCTATAGGTACTAAACGTTAAAACGTAAGTAGGGACGAACTTGAGCGGAGCTAAGGTGAGTCGCTAGTAATATTATAAGTGAAAGTTTGTGATGATGGATGGATGTTTGTTACACAATCACGCCAGAACGGCTGAACGGATCTGGATAAGATTTGGCACAGAGATAGTCTGGAATAGCACATAGGTTACTTTAATCCCGGAAACATTTACGGTTTCCGTGGGATACATTTGTTTTCGTCTAGGTTCTATCCGAAGCGAGGCGAGGGTGAGTAGCAAATATTTTATAATTTTACAATACTTACGAATTTCCAATGTAGAAGTTTCGAGATTTTCTTCTAGTTAACCTCTTCGATCTTCTCAAGCTTCTTCGAATCCAGTATTTCTTCTGCGTCCTCTCGACAAGGCTTTTGTATAATGGTCCAATAAAATGCATTTTATCAGCTAACTCTTGCTCAATATGTTTCATATTTCAATAAATAGAAACAAAGCAAGATTTAAAACAACTAACGTTATATGTTACTAATACTTCTTCCTAATTCGAGGTTTTCAAAGGATCCAGGCGTTGTTTCACTCAGAGTAGACTGTGCGTGCAGAATACGACAAATACGTTCTTGAAAAAAAAAAAACACAAAATTTTAGATTTATATATAGGAATGTACATGAATCATAATATTGTGTTACCTATCCATTGTATTTAAGTTTTCCTTTACCAATTTCTACGGTACGATTTCTATATTAGTTAACTAAAAACGCTATTATGGGAATCATTGAAAGTTGTTCGATAAAATAAAGTTTACCTTGAGTTATCAGGACCTGGGTTGTAATGAAACAATGTTTCTCGTCGAAAGACTAAGTACAACTAATTTAATTAACTTATTTTCTAAGGTTTTATAGGAACACGAGTGCGGTAGTGTGAGTGGGTTACCATCACAAAAATGGACCCTTAATATATTATACCTATTTATGCGTAATTACTTGCTATCTGTTACAACTCAATTGTCTTACATATACATTATTTATAATAATAGATCTTTTAAGAAGTATCTAAAAATTTACGACACGTTTGGCTCAGTTGGTAGTGACCCTACTTGCTGTTCCAGCGGTCGCGGGTTCGAGTCCCGCTGGGGGCATTCATTTGTGTGATGAGCACGGATGTTTGTTCTCCAGTCATGGGTGTTTATATTTATAATATTTATATATTTAAAGTTATATATGTGTAGTGTATCAACTATCTGGTATCCATAACACAAGCCTCGTAGCTTACCATGGAACTAGATGGTGCTGTGTGTTAATGTCCCAACAAAAAAAAAGACGTTGCATTCAATTGTTTTACATGTACATTGTTTATAATAATAGATCCTTTTAAGAAAGATCTAAGCAGACGATAGTTTCAATAGTATAAGATCCTTCCGAGAAAGATATCTAAATAGCCCACGCGTTGGCTTACATAACTTGTGTTTCACTTTATGCATAAACTAGCAGAACCCGCGGCTTCACTCGCGCTAAAACTACAAAAAAATGTCTAAAAAGGTAGGTTTTAATACAAATTTTTATCCCCTATTTTACCCCCTTATAGCATGGATTTTGAAAAATGCTAAAACGCGTATTTATTTAATTTTTTTGAAGAGCATTAATACCAAGTTTCAAGTAATTCTAATCATAAATATTTTTTTGGATAACATTATAACATGTTTTCCCGCGGTAAAAACCTTTGTCACTCTCTAGCCCTCCAACTATCTCCATACAAAAAATCACGGCAATCCGTCACTCTGTTTTGACGTGAAAGAAGGACAAACAAACAAGCAAAGAAACAAACAAACACAATTTCACATTTATAATATTAAAGGATGGCAGTATGGATTTCTTAGCCTAAATTAATTTTAAATATATAACTTTTATATGACACCCGCGTTATCAAGACGTATTGAACGACGTATAAATCATCAAAATTGGTTTAGCCGTTTATTAATTACAAGGACAAACAAAAACTGACATACATACAAACATATATACATACAGACAGGTCAAACATATAACTCTCCTTTGGACTTCGCCGCAGTTGGGTAAAAGGCAAAAAATAACCGAATAGGAGTTTTCATTTACTATAGATAGGTACCTAATCATATAAGTCGGTGCCAGCCGATAATGCTTTAAGAATTAAGATATATATATATATATATATATATATATATATATATATATATATATATCTAATAGCGAAATATAAACTTTAATTACATTAGTACGAAATCGCCTTATATTTCATAAAATTTTTGAGGTTATAAATACAACTGTCACTTGTCATTTTTTCACATATTATTTTAAGACCAAAAATTCCTATTCAAATTTTCTAAAAGTACAAGTAAAATACATAGCACTGATGTTACAATAAGAGGGCACCGAGCTTTTTATTTTAGTAGAACGAAAGCGGGCAGAGGGAGGAGGGGAGGTGGGGGGAGGGGGGAGGGTGTTTGGGTCTTGTCTAGGATGGACGGAAGGCGTGCGAATTTATGTATTTCCTTCGTATTATTAAAACAAATACACATTTTGTAAATGTAAATTGTATACGATATAGAAAACGTTTACTTTTGTTATTATTACAAAAACTGACGAACTTCCTAGAATTATTTACGCCGCGCTAAGGGTTTATTTTGTTTTTAGAAATCATTTTGGGCTTTTTTTTCTATCGAGGAAACTACAAGTAATCGTGTTTCTAAAGTGTACGATTTATAGAATAAATTCTTAATTATACGTTTGGCACAGTTTGTAGTGACCCTGCTTGCTGTGCCAGCGGTCGCGGGTTCGAGTCCCGCTGGGGGCATTCTTTTGTGTTTTGAGCACGAATGTTTGTACTCCAGTCATGGGTGTTTATATTTATAATATGTATGTATTTAAAGTTATATATGTGTAATGTATCAACTATCCGGTAACCATAACACAAGCCTCGTAGCTTACCATGGAACTAGATGGTGTTGTGTGTTAATGTCCCAGCATATTTATATATATTTATTATATATATTAATTACATAATTAAAGTTTTAGTAACAACAATACAGCAAGGGATCAAACGAACGTAATTATTTCGTAATTACCTCGGTGCGCCCTTAAAATTAATATCCTGCTAATAAAGTTCAAAATCACAATAATCTTACAGTTTGTATGTCCATTTACACCAATCACCATATATTAACCAAAACGTTTTAGCCCTTACCGTTTCAAATTTCGAATTTTACGTCCATATAATGCCGTGCCCAAAACTGCAAGACCTCTCTAAAGCTTAGAAACCTTCAAATGCTGTAATAATATAGTACTCACTCGTCTCCTTTTCTAACAATATCACTGGACAATTTCAGGTAAAATATAATTTTGGCGAACGACAAATCTCCGGGTAATTATAATTTAACTTGTGAAAATATAATTTTACGGCTCTTACAATTTCCCTACGACATTATATAGACTTTATCCATTCATAAACTTTCCTTAAAAATTAAACACTTTAATGTCATCTACACTAATAAAAACTTTTTAACAAAAAAATTAAAACCGATTTCAAACAAAAGCACTAGAAAGTAAAAAATAACTGATTGGTAGTTTTCATTTACTATACATACCTAATCAAATATTTTCGAAGTCGGTGTGCTTTGCTTTATATCGGCTGGCACCGACTGTACTATCAACGGAAATAGAAACAATTGCAAAGTTTCAAGTCAATATGACAATTAGAAGTAGGTTAAATTCATCATTCGTTGTTTTTCCACCCTTAGGGGTGGTATTTTTTTTGAAATTTAAATGGGACCAATCTGGAAGTATACCCTTTTAAACAAAACAAAAATTGTCCAAATCGGTTAATAAATGACGGAGTTCTGAGGTAACAAACATAAAAAAAACACAGCCGAATTGAGAACCTCCTCCTTTTTGAGGAAGTCGGTTGAAAATAACACTTACTTCTTCCTAAATATGACGAAATTTTCAGTTGACACAAACACAATTTAATTTTTAAAATAATTTGTCAAAGTACTTGAATGTGTGACACAACACGTATGTAGTTTCCAATTAAAAATGTCATTACAAAAGCAAAAGAAGATGATTAAATAAAATATATGAGAAATGTATATAAGTTCGCCATTTATATTCAAACATCACGATGATATTATACAGGCATTGTTCTGAAATCTAAACATAGGTAACGCTTACACTCGACGTTGTAGTAGAAGAAGTTTTGTTAACAATAGCGAGTTCAAATCCCGCTCAGTGTAATTTGTATTTTATTTAAAAACTCGCTTTACTCGAGTGCTACCTTAAATGAGCTTTTGTGCTTACAATCTATATTATATAAAATATAACTGTGAAAGTTTGTGAGTATGGATGTATGGATGTTTGTTACCCTTTCACGCCAGAACGGCTGGACGGATCTGGATGAAATTCAACACAGAGATAGATTATAGTCTGGACATAGGCTACTTTTTATCTCGGAAAAAGGTACGGTTCCCGGAGGATAGGTTTGTTTTTGTCTACATTAATGTCTACTGCAGTACCAAAGAATTTTTACTTCACAACAACAGCGCGTAAAGTTTATACGGGCTAATTTTTTTTCTGTTTGTCTGTCTGGGAAAGCATCACGGGAAACCCACTGGACAGATTCTAGTGAAATTTAGTCTGATGATAGCTGGTTATCTAGGTCAACATATACCACACTTTTTTCAGCGGGAACGTATCTCATCTCTTAGAAATCTATACTAAACTTAAAAACGTAACTAGGGATGAAGCTGAGCGTAGCGAGGGTGAGTTGCTAGTTATCTATATAATAAACGCTATTAATATAATTATTCAATTCAATTCATTTTTCTTGAAGCGTGTCAGTTGAGCACAGACGATTTTGACGACACGTTTGGCTCAGTTGGTAGTGACCATAGATATAATTATTATATCTATGGTAGTGACCCTACTTGATGTGCCAGCGGTCGCGGGTTCGAGTCCCGCTGGGGGCATTCATTTGTGTGATGAGCACGAATTGTACTCCAGTCATGGGTGTTTATATTTATAATATGTATGTATTTAAAGTTACATATACATGTGTAGTGTATCAACTTTCTAGTATCCATAACACAAGCCTCGTAGCTTAACATGGAACTAGATGGCGCTGTGTGTTAATGTCCAAAAAAAATAGATGATGAAAGTTTGTATTAAATCTACCTTTTTAGCGTTTTTTCCATAGTTTTAGCGCGAGCGAAGCCGCGGGTTCTGCTAGTAATTAATATATTTACAAACTATCCTTCTGTTAATTTGAAACTGATCCTGACGCCTGTACTTTTTAAATAGCAATCTCAAATATTTGTATACTTGCCTCACTGATAAACTATATTTAACTGCAAAATTTTGTTAAATCTACACATATCATAAAACTGTAAAGGTGGTTTTCTCGTGATGCGTTCCCAGAAAGATAGATAAAAATTCTAAAAACTATACATTCGGCCTCTATATAGATAATAAATACAACCTACGACAGCTTATCATCATATCATACCTATGTACATTGTATATATATAATACTAGCTCTGCCCGCGTTCTGATGACCAAAAACCAAATTCTTAGGTTTTAAATATTAGTATACTCTTACATTACAGTTTTTATATTTTTTCTCAGAGATAAGATATTTTCCCGCGGTAAAAAGTATCCTATATGTTGACCAAATTTCATCAAAATCCCTCCAGTGGTTTTCCCGTGATGCGGTAACAGACAGACAGACAAAAACTATAGATTCGGCCTCTGTATCGATAATAATGTTTATTTCAATAAGATATTCCAAAAAATATTAAATGTACAGTCACAGATTCGGCGTAGTTACAATTTTATTATATGTATAGATTAATCGATGGTCCGATAATTTAGAACATTCATAGATAGTCTGTGGTATATTGCTTAGTTATAAACAATCAATCTTTAATTACTATTTAGTTGCCTTATAGATTACAGTCGATTACGCAATTTGTGACTAAGCACTTTTAGCTAAAACGTTACACCGACGTCAATTTACTTTAAAAGTAATTATTTTACCCCTAAAATTGTTATAGGCGGTTTATTAAAAAATAATAATAAAAATTAATACCCTGTCCCTATACTCAAAGAAAGTAAAAAAAAACAATAACCCTAATCGAGAAACTCTCCTTTTTTGAAGTAGGTGAAGAATATAGCTATATGCTATACTAGCATTGCCCGCGGCTCCGCTCGCGTTAAGATACCCAAAAACCAAATTATTAGGTTTTACATATTAGTTTCTGATATGTTACTCTTACGTTGCAGTTTTTGTATTTTTTCTCAGAAATGAGTCATTTTCCCGCGGTAAATGGTATCCTATATGTTGACCCGGATAACCAGCTATCACCGTACCAAATTTCATAAAAATCCCTCCAGTGGTTTTTCTGTGATGCGGTAACAGACAGACAGACAAAAATTGTAAAAACTATAGATTCGGCCTCTGTATCGATAATAATGTTTATTTCAATATGATTTTCCAAAAAATATTTAATGTACAAATTCGGCTTAGTTACAATTTTATTATATGTGTAGATTTTAAATAACGGTTCGGCTCTAGAAAAAGAGGCGATTCACCTCTAGAAATACAAAATGAATATATCCCACAGGAACCGTATGCTTTTCCGGGATAAAAAGTAGCCTAATCTAGACTATAATCTATCTCTATGCCAAATTTCATCCAGATTCGTTTAGCCGTTCTGGCGTGATCGAGTAACAAGCATTCATCCAAACATCTAAACTTTCACGTTTATATATTACTAGCGAGTAGCGACTCAACCTCACTTCGCTCGGGTTCGTCCCTAGCTTGCTTCCCCATACACACTTACATACAGATTCTCACCCCCCCCCCCCCCCCCCACGTCCCTTAAAGGATGATTTCCGGGATAAAAACTATTTCACTCACCCACTTTTCATATTATTAGATTTGAAAAAAAACTTACTTTAGTAAAAAAAAATCTTTTAATTTTCTTGTAGGTATACAAACCTTGTCATGACAATAACAAACCCAAAATAAAAGAATTATCCAATTTGGTGCAGTCGATCGGAAGTTATACGCGTACATACATTTCGGTGATTCATTTTTAGGGTTTCGTGCCCCAAAAAAACGGAACCCTTATAGGATCACTTTATTGTCCGTTCGTCCGTCCGTCTGTCAAGACCCTTTGTCTCGGTAACGCGTGGAGGGAGGTATCGAGTTTAAATTAAAACGATGTACTCAGGTCTACACATGGTATTTTTCGATAGCTTAGAACTATCAAATTTGGCAAGTAATACCGTCTTATAATACAAGAAAAATCTGAAACTATGCATTTATAATTAAATCATAAAAAACCAGGTTATTTATGCAAGAAATGGCGGTCCAAGAGGCGGTCGATGCAAGAAATTTTGAATTGAGTTAACCGTATCATGTGGGGTATCGTATGAAAGGGCTTCATTGGCACAAGATTAAACACATTTTTAATTATTTTTATGATGTATAGTTTTTATAATATGTATCTACCTATAAATTTGCACAGAACCCTTAGTGGACGAGTCCGACTCGCACTTGGCCGTTATTTTTATATAAAACCACCTATTATATTTAATATGCTTTTTCCGTTCCTTGAATTTGCTTTTTATGCTCTCTATTATGATGATGATGATGATGATGATGATGTTCTCCTAGCCGATTCCGGCCACGGCGGCCAATCTCATTGAGATTAGCCAACTGCGCAGGAGATATTATAGTGCTCAAGTGTACGCGCAGACACAAGTGCACTCTCTATTCCTATCACTCTCATACTCCGGTGGGACGACTGCTCGACACGACCAGTGAGAGTTAAGGCGCAGGACCGACGGCTTTACGTGCTCTCCGAGGCACGGGGGTGAAACACCGCCAACTTCCCAACTCCGGGCTGTTACTGAGACTTTCTATACAGAAAGACTCAATAACTAAACTTGGCCCGACCCGGGACTCGAACCCAAGACCTCCGGGTGTGCAGCCGTACATGCTAGCCACTACACCACCGAGGCAGTTAAATCTCTATTATACTTACGTATCAAAACATTTTGCTCTTGCAATACAATAGTCATTCTCAGAACAAGTTTTCGTTTAAACGTTTTATAATAAACAAGTTTGTTGAGGCCGTAGCCCCGGTTTTGCAAATGGAACGGTGTGACAGGAGGTCAATATTTATCAGTGGTGAAGAAATATTACTGAAATTGAATCAGTAATGAATAGACATAGCTGAAGATTGTGCGAATTATTAGTAATGAAAATGCAGTACATTAATTATTTATTATTTAGTGTTTTAGTGTGTGTAAGTAGCCATAAACTTGAACAAGTTGTGATTTTAAGCCGCCATAACATACGGACTTCATTGACAAAAAGTTTGGAGCGCTTTTCGCCACATTCCTGGCCATCGTCAAAGGATGTTGGCTTTTTAACCAAAAAAGGTGCTAAATTAGAGGAATATATGGGTGAATATATTTCCAAATGGCTTCAGAAAGAAAAGTTACTACCTAAAGATTGTCCGAATGAGTTAGCTTTTGTTTATGCAAATACTAGACAAAGGACAAGAGAGTCGGCCAAAGCATTTGTAAGGGGAGCATTCAATTGCAATGTAACAGTCCATACGATTAATTCAGAAATAAAGGATCCGATTTTCAATCCGATTTTTCGAAATGAATCAAAAGTGTTGAAATCGATTATAATGAACGAGATGCAAGTACACTTAGATCAATTGCAACTTGAAGATTCTTACGAATTATTGGAAAATATATTGGACCTTAAAAACTCCTTGGCGTGTAAAGAGGACGGAATATGCAGTTTTAAAGTGAAAGATCAAATTTTGTATGCTATCGGGGAAGAACCTAATCTTATTGGTCCATTACAGCAAAGTAATGCTATAGTCGATTCGTTTTTCATGAGTTACTATGAAGGATTACCTATGAAGGATATTGCGTGGGGTAAAATAAAAAATAACGAAGATTGGAAATTATTAGCTAAAATCACAAGAGAAAATCTGAATGTACGTTTCAATGGCTCAACCTTGTCTAAGGAAGTTGCAAAACCATTACTTGGCTATTTGAAAACTATTTTCGAGAAAGAATCAGTAAAATTTGCACTTTTACATGGACATGATGCAAATTTGATTTCAGTGATGACTGCTATTGGTTTTAAAGGTTATGTTCTTCCGGATCAGTATGAAAGTACGCCTTTGGGAGGAAAACTGGTTTTCCAAAAATGGTCTCACAAAGATATAAAATTTTTAAAAGTTCACTATGTTTACCAAACGGTAGAGCAGTTACGAGAAGGCATAAAGCTATCAGAGATAAATCCTCCGCGGTGGGTTGAAATGGAAATTGTTGGATGTCCAAAGGATAAAAATGAATTTTGTCTATGGGATGATTTTATGAACATTATGAGATCTCTTTAGAACAGTATTATACATTATACAAATTAATTATAATTCGACAAATTTATAATAAAATCGAAATATAGTTTAAGAACCAATAAAACTTTTATTATGTGAATTATTATTACTATAAACATATTATGTAAATTATTTTTTTATAAAATTATCACCTATTATTATTACCTCTATAATAAGACACACCGATTCCGAAAACACCTTAAAAATATTTATCCCCACGTTAGGAGTAAATCTTTTTTTATTATACATAAATCATAATATGATAGTCTTAATAAGAGACCTTAAACGTTTTTTAAATTAATTTTGAAAGTATTCCTTGCACATATCTTCCAAATTATTTAGTGTATATACCATAATTATTTATTTTCGCTATACTTAATATTTTATGCATATACTCGTATTTGTTTTACTTTTAAAAAAAATTATTGACCTAAATGTTGCCTGTAAATTAGGACAATCGAACATCACAACATATTAGATAATGGTCTTTATTTCGAAAGACAGATACTTTAAGACGATATAATATTTAAAGTAAAAAATGCATTAGTTCTTATTAATATTGATGCACTGATAATTGTTATACATTTTTTAAACTCCCTGTCACACTCTCTATTTCGGCCACGGCGCTCTTGCTTGTAAAATCAAGTGAGGAAACCTGCATGACTGAAAGAACATTAGTACTTTCTTTTATTCTATATAAAACATGAATAAATTACTTAACAAAAACTATTTTCGGGTATTCTGCTCATGGCGCGTGCCAGTGGGATAAACCGGGTATTTTGAGGTTTATTGGTCGGGTAAATCAACGACTTTTATCTGGCAGCCCTGAATTTAAATTATGTAATTTTTTTTATGCTTAAACTGTCACAAAATACAAATTTTGAAATAACAATTTTTATTTGTCATCCATGGTCACAATGACAGTTTGTAAAATGTAAATATATATTTTTGTTTTTTTATAAAATTAAGTTAAATTGGTAAAAATATTATAATATGTAACAGAGTTATATTAATTAAAATAGTTTTTTATTGTTGAAGACATTAGCGGTTTTGTAACTTATAAGAATTAAGCTTTACAACTGCTTCGCAGATTGATCTCCTTGGCCCCTTAATATACTTATAATAATATTTATTACTTTTACATCATTTTGTGTCCTTTGGCCTTTCATTTTTTGTTTATTGCCAATATGTACTATAAAAAGGAGGCAATCAGTTTTTGTTTTATATTCATTTGTGTGATAATGCAAATAACAGTGTTTTCTTATATAATATTTTTTCATACTGTATCTTCATTAAGGTTAGACAAAGTTATTATTTTGAGTAGACACAATGTGAGAACTCCTTTTTTATCTAAGAACTTGGAAAAAATTACTCCATATGAATGGCCGAAATGGGAAGAACAGCCCGGGTTTTTAACAAAAAAAGGCTTCCTTTTAGAAGAATACATGGGTAAATATTTTTACACTTGGTTAAACAAAGAGGGAGTGCTGCCAAAAGGTTGTCCCAATGAAAATGATTTTTATGTATATTCAAGTTATACACAAAGAACCATGTATTCAGCCAGTGCATTCATAAATAAAGGTTTTCCTAATTGCAACATTACTATACATCATGCAGATGAGAGTAAGCCTGAACCCATTCTTAGTAACTACATACATAATTCATCAATCGCATTTCGCAATATAGCTATAAGTGAAATGAAAAATGTTCTAGATCATTTGAATTTGAATTATTCATATCACTCCATGGAAGATATACTGAATTACAAGAATTCTGAGTTTTGTAAAGTTTATAACAAATGTGATATGAGCCAAGATGTCAATGAATTAAATATAGTTGTTAAGAAAAAACCTGAAATTTCTGGTCCTCTAAAGATATGTAACGAGGCAGTTGATGCTTTCCTAATGGCATACTACAACGGGTTTGACTTAACAAATGTAGCTTGGGGTAAATTAAATACAACAGAACAATGGAATTCAATATTAGAATTGAGTAAGGAGTATCATAATGTTAAATATAATACAAGTTATGTTTCAAAAGACTTGTCTCGACCATTAATAGATTATATAAAGAAAATGTTTTTGGTAGAACATAAAAAAGTAACACTTATAATGGGACATGATACAAACATTAATACTCTATTAAACGCTATGTATTTTAAGCCTTTTAGTTTAATTGATAGCTTTCTTTCAACACCAATTGGCAGTAAAATTGTATTTCAAAAATGGTTTGACAAAACAAAAGACATGCATCTTTTGAAAATCAATTATATTTATCAATCAAATGAACAATTAAGAGATGGTTTGGTATTATCTTTGAATAAACCGCCAAAAATTGCATTGTTAGAATTAAAAAATTGTACCACAGACAATGAAGGTTTTTGTCTATGGGATGATTTTGTTTCTTTTTTAAATGGTTTATGAAATGGCATATTTTATATTGTGATGTGTGACCCAGTGTTGTTTTGTTTAAGTATAAAACTAATTATATTAAAAATAGTTAATTATAAAAAAATATATAATAAACTATTTTGAATATATAATTCTAATATTTTGTTCTAGTCATTTAGACTAGACTTTTACTATGTTATTATTTTATTATTGTTATGTATTTTATATACATGTGTATATTAGCTTGATTTACAATTTCCTTTTTATACCTTATTTTTTTATGACATATTAAATAAAACTGTATTTCCCGCGTTTTTTGCGGATCCATTTTTAGATTTTGACGTTTGAAGAAAGCATTCGGCTTTACAGTTTACAGCAATCACGGTCACTGCAGATAGTTTTTCCTGAAAGATAAACAAATATTCCCACCAGTGAAAGTGCCCCTTAATTTTTTTTATTCATTGAAGTTATACTTCTTCTGGGAAGTTTGGAAAAAATTATGGGAGTAAAATTTTTATGATGCGAGCGCACACCGACAGCCAAAAAGCGACATGATGGAGTTAGTTGCATTTCTTTAACAAACGGAGAATTGTGACTTAAGGGATGAAATCTGTAGCAATTTTTGTTCCACGTTTAAGAAGTATAAATTCTTACGTGCGTAAATAAATAAGTACAGAAACAAAAACAGAAAAAAAACCCATGTCTCGTTATTTTTGTAACGAAATGTTTAATTGTTAAATTTCAAAAACATGTTAAAGTAAAAAATATATTTTTAGATAATTATTTATACATATAATTATATTATAATATATACAAATTATTATGTACTATAATTTGTTTTATTTACATAATATTTACTTGTCCCGATCATTGTTCTATAGTTTAAGTATAATGTCGATATTTTTCTACTTTTACATACATATGTAAGTTTCTTAAATTAATTTCATATCACTCAAACGCCACGACTAAACACTTTTTAATATAACTTTTATTAATGTACATGTTAAATCCTATCCTTTCCAGCCTACTCCGTTTAACTGCTTTAGAAATAAGAGTCATCCTCTATAATTAATTTAAATTATTTTACGTTTAATGTCCTGTTTTGTAGTTGCGTAAAGTAAATAATATTATAAATGTGAAAGTGTGTTTGTTTGTTGTTTTGTAGTATACTCTTACATTACAGTTTTTATATTTTTTCTCAGAGATGAGATATTTTCCCGCGGTAAAAAGTATCCTATATGTTGACCCGGATAACCAGCTATCACCCTATCAAATTTCATCAAAATCCCTCCAATGGTTTTCCCGTGATGCGGTAACAGACAGACAGACAAAAATTCTAAAAACTATAGATTCGGCCTCTGTATCGATAATAATGTTTATTTCAATAAGGTTTTCCAAAAAATATCTAATGTACAGATTCGGCTTAGTTACAATTTTATTATATGTATAGATTTAAAAGTATCATTTTCATACCAATCGTTACAACGAGCAAAGCGACAGTGAGTCGATAGTAGTATAAAAAAGTAAAATAAAGTTACAATAAAGGCTTTTTTCATATAAAAGGTTTTAACCAGCAATTTCAACGTATATTGCTACCAAATATATGTATAATATAAACATGTTAATTGAGAAAATTTTAATAAAAAAATTTTTCTTATTAGATAGGTATGTGAAAAATAAATTAAATTTCATTACCCAAAGACACAACTACGAATTACGACCACAAACGATATTTAGATTTTGTTAAACATAAATGGCCACACTATCAGAAGGAGATGGGATGCTGCGATGCACCCTGAACTATCGATTAATGCACCCGCTGACGCTTTTTCAGTCGATTGACCTTCACTGTAAACGCAAAACGTATCCAAAAATGAATCTCAAAGTGTTTTTGCTACTCAACCTGATAGTGATTGCTACTGGAAAACAACATAAGACCAATGCATATAAATATCTCCAAGAACTGCTTTTGAACCATTACAAAAATGTAGATTCTGTAATACACGATAAATTCAGGGAAAGCTGCCCAATTTGGTCAAAAGATCGAAATTTAGACGGAAATGAAGAGAAAATGGATTTGAAGAGATTTTTTAGCTCGTCACACCGAATTCCTTTGCGGCCTAAATTTAGTCCACAAGCTGACGATGCTCAGAAGACTGATGAAAAGCAAAAATATAAGAATACAGCTAAAATGATTGTTCAAGGATTGCTTGACAAATGCAAGGGAGCATTTATAAATATGAAGAAATATAGTGCTGTGTTTGATGATGATCCTACAGGGACAATGGGTTTTTTCGATCCGCAAGAAATAATTAAATGTATACAACTTGCTTAAATGTAACACTTTCTTAGATTTACGCGAATATTTGATATTTTAAATGAAGCTTTTTCGGATTTTTGTCGCGATTTTATTTTTTACTATAGTGACTTCACCACGCTTCGCTTGGATTCGTCAATAAGTTTGAATGATTTTGGAATTCATAACAGATAATGTCCAAAAAAAAAAAATTTTACGCCAGAAACCTTTGCCGCAGACGTAAACATAATAATCCACAAGAGTTTTATCACAATCAGATCAATGGCTTAGAAACTCATTTTTATTTAATTAAATAATTATTTGTATAGAAGATTTTGAATCCTTTCTCTCGAGTGACCATGTTCGCTATAAAGCATTCGATATATCGGGAACCAAAATATAAATAAAACCGCAACAAAATTCGAAAAGTTCATATAATATTGATAATAATATTCATCGATAGTAGATTAACTTCCTATATTATGACCGACTTAATAAAAGGAATATTCAATGATATAAGTTTTCTTTTGTGTGTGTTGTCGCCAATATATTCGTCTGTTTAAAATAAATTATCTTGATTTTTTTTTTTAAATAGGTTGCTCCATAAAATATTGCATTTTTTTACATATAAATATATATTTTAACTATTGTTAGATTCCATTAATTCATTATCATACATATTATTTTATTATATCATACCTTTTTTATATGTATTATTAAGCATGCTATGCGATGAATGTCTAGAATGTAAAATATATGAATTAAGGCCTATGTACACGACATCTTTTAACGCGCGTTCTAAGCACTTGTCATGCGTTTTTATCGATACGAATGCAACAATCTTAAGTTTAAATTTATCAGTATAAAATACACATATGACGTATATATGTTTAAAATGCACGCATCATCGGCAATTTTATTGTGGCGTTTAAAGCCCCTTTTAATTTTATCTGCTAGAAAACGCGCAGATGTGTCGTCCGCGCGTTTTAAACTTAGTGTGCATCGGCCCTTATCTATTTAAAATTGGAATTGGTTAGCGATAAGAACAAGTGGGAGGGCCCACGGTACCTATATATTTCGCCTAAATATAAAGCAAACTCCTTATAATAAAACTTTATACTATTAAAATATGTCAGTAATATTTTCAACACTAAAAAAGAAGGAATTTAGAAAAAATATCTTTGAAAAAAGTTATTTAATATTATAAATTATAAATAAGAAGGTATCGAATATTTCAATGTTAAATATTTTCCTATAATACTTTCTTAGATTTACGCGAATGTTAGACATTTTTGAATAAATATAATTCCTATAATTTAAAGTGAAACTTTATTCAGAAATTAGTTTTTCGTTTCGACTTTATAGCTCAGCTGCTATTGTATGTGGGTATTTCTCAGCGCCTTAAATTTTCGATTTCTGGAGGTTTATCTCCGTAACTAGCGAATAAAACGATCTGAAATTATCTTAATGCACCTTAGACTATTATCTAACTTGGACCAATTCCGTTTGTAAAATAATAGTGTTCTAAATATATAAAAAAATCGTTTGAAACTCGTTCTTCTGATTCATATGACGTGTCCGTTCCCCATTTTTCTGAACAAAATAAATGACGCGTTATTGAAAAAACAATATAAATTATAATCACATCGAAAGAAGATTAGTTATCTTGTAACAAAAAAAAGTTTTTGTTATATCTACGTTAGTTTACTTATTAAAAATAAAGAAATAAAAGATGTCCGGCATAAAATTCTGATTAATATGGCGCGCGCTTCACTCGATGGTACTCGGCGAAATACAAAAAGTGAGACCATCACTACCCGTATGGGGTGTAGTCGGTTGTGCGACGGATGAGCCCGAAGGTAGACGTTCGGCCAGGTCAGCGTCGATCAGGAGATACGAGAGTAAGTATTTGATTCATATGTACTTCATTCAGGTGGGTTTCTGATTAATATGTCTAGTTTACAAATTATGTTACAGAGTTTTAAAACTTGAATCTATGTCCCAAAAAATACGTTTGAGTTATAGATTTTTGTGGTTAACTGCGAATACCGATGTAAATATATGTATATGTATATGAAGATTTTAGGTAAAATTCTGATTTATCTGGGTCTGATTCATGTGGTCAAAAACCCAAATGAATCACAAAGTGGTACATTTTCGTTAAGTTATTCATCATACAATCATCATTAAGATCAGATCCCGAGCATCACGACAACGCGACTGCGACACAGCGAAAGAAAAATGATATAATAATAGTATAGGATGTCACATAGACTGATGCAGTGCCATAGCTATGCTGATGATAAGGTGCTGCTCAGTCCATCAATTAAATTTTTGCAGAGGCTCCTTTCTATTTGTGAAAAATATATTAAAAGTCATGGTTTAGTTTACAATAGTAAAAAATCAGTTACTATGGTATTTAAATATAAAAATGGATCATGCTATGTACCTGATGTTGTTCTAAATAGTGTTACCTAAGCTTGATCGTGTTATAAAATTTAAATACCTTGGACATGTAGTAAATGAAATGTTAACAGATGAGAACGACATAGAGAGGGAACGTAGAGCATTGCCCATGTGTTGGAACATTTTGGCCCGTAAATTTGCTGCGTGTACAGACCAGATTAAAATTACACTCTTTAAGGCTTATTGTCACGTACACGTTTTCAATCTTTCTTCTGTTCTTTTCAAACGCTTAGACTGCCTAGATATTGTTGTGCGTCGTGGATGTTCTACGAGGCACACACTGATGGTTTTGTTGCTGTCATAAGAAAGAGGATCGCATGTCTGAGATAGAGGATAAATGACAGCACAAATTCTATCATGAAAAGTGTACAAGATTTTGGGCAAAATTTCTCCAGACATAGATTAAAGGATTTTTCATATTATGTTTTAGTTTAAATATTTAATTTTATTTATTGTTCTTAATGTAGGAAACCTTTGTATTTATTTTATTTAGTTTATAATTTAATTTTAGTTTGATTTACCTACTTTTCAAATTGTATGGAAAAGTGTTCCGAAGTAAAGATTTATTATTTATTCGTGATTTATTAAAGGTTATATATATAAATATTATAAAATTAATAAATAATAAAAATAGTTATAATTAATAAAAAAGAGTAATATTATACAGACTTGGTTTTTTTTGTTTTTATTCCTGTTTCTAATTCATCTGCCACGAATTTTGATTAATATGGGCCCTAAAAAATTCAAGTTAAATATCTCAGAAATTATTTGATTAAAATGAGTGCGTAATTCAAATATATATTATTTGAAAATTAAAAGTGAAAATAATTTTTGGCCAGATAAATCAGACGAAGAACGCAATCTCGGAGAAATACCCATGTATATAATATATGTGCGTCTACACAATTATATAAAGCTAAAAATGCTACCTTTTTTTCTTTTTAAGACCTGGGTGAAATGAAATAAAACCTTTTTGGATTTCTCTCTTTATTAAAAAAAGTTTTAACTGAAAGTCGCTGGCAAAGGTTTGCTTATTATGATTTTCAGATCTATTTTTCATAAAACAATAGCTTTTTCTGACAAAATTTGATAAGCCTATACGTAAAATTATTTTTTTATGGTTGGTTTAGGCATAGCTACTTTTTTATACTTATTAGCTCACTAAAGCCGTTTTATTAAGATTTTAGAAACATTTATACTAAGAAATAATACCTACTTACTATATTGACATAATAGAAGGTTGTAAAAAAGTTTTATACTTATTCAATGTAACACTAAATATTGTTTGAAAAAGTTAAACGCGGTTTTCATGGCATTGTAATGCACGTTTTTTGCAGTATGTATTTGCATACATTAAACCATTCATACGTTCTTTGTACGGTAAAATGGCGTAGGTACACGACTAAATACTTTTAGCATATATATATACCTACTGAGCGGATTTTCAAGCAAACCTTTATCATCTACAGTATAATCGGGGTGATTTTAGCTTTTACTGTTTTAACGTTCTGAAACGTGTGAACATTTCGTTGTTTTTACGTTTCTCGAATACTGTAAAAACGTGCAGTGTATGCCGTGACACGACGTTAGCATATTAATATGGTACCTATTTTTGATTTAATTATTGTTATTAGTGCGCCTTATCGTATTATTTTAATATTAACAATTATTTTTCCTATCTTCTTGACGTATAAATAGACTTAACTACGATGACTAGACTTTTGCATTCTGAAACTAAGGTCGTGGGTTCGATTCTCGAACATGGTATATGGCGGAAGTTAAACTTGTTGTATTCTACGAATATATGTTAAGATTTTCACTTTTAATTATAATGACTAGAAATATGTATATGACATTATACGTATATTTTAGTGCTGATTTAATTGCCACATAAAGATGGAAAATAAAATACAAGTCATAGTAGGTATATTTTAATAATTGATGTATAAATAAATGTTTGGAAAACAATGTTCATTTTATTTATAAAAATGCCTTTCAAAATAAAAAAAATATATTTTCACGACTTCTATTTTTCTGACTACGGAACCTAAACTAAAATTCTTCAAAGAAAGTTATACAATATATTTTTTTCAATGTTGGGAAATGAATTTACCTGTAGACATGTGAAACCTGTAGGTGGTTATGTGGGACTCACCGGCGAAGTACAGTCCAGTATTCGGCCAGTACTACCCACTAAAACCCAACAAACCCTCCCCCGTCATAATGGGGCGTAAGCATGGAAATGATTGCTACTTTTAAATCATTATCATATGATAAAATTCCGTATATTTTCACAGGCAATGATTTTTCATTTCGACGGTCTGGTGTCACACTTTATATTATTTGCTATTAAAATGAAGTATGAAATGTCACCAATGTTATTTATACCTAATTATAACGAAAACAGAAAACTTAACTAAATTGTTATATTTACACTAACTAGTAACTACTATCTATATTTATTTAAATATAATTACAACGAAAACACAAAACTTAAGTAAATTGGTTTATTAAATATTTACACGAACTATTACAATGTATGTATTAATGTAGTATCGCAATTCACATTTCACATCTATCTAATGATAAATCATTTAGCACGACAAGTAAAATAATATCATTACTGTCAACTATTGTTACTTTTATATTTCATTTCATTTCGTGATTTGTGATAAATTGTGACCTGCTACAAATTCAAATTAATAAGGAAATCGAAACTTTATCTTTTAGGACTTAAGGTTTATTTTAAAAGGTCACGAAGTCGTATTCGACGGTATAATATTGTTTACAAGTAATAACGCATCAGCAACATATATTGTTCTCTTTCTAACTCGCCCACATGCCCATTTCATGCCTACTCGCTCGCTCTCTAATTAGCAATAACGAGTGACGACGATTTAATTCTACGATGAAATCCGAATACGATGTGTGCTTTCACCAAGCTGTGATTTGTAGCAGTCACTTTGAATTTAAGTAGCAGGTGTGACGTATGATAACGCATTTCATGTGATTTTTCACTTGCTACTCGTGAAATGTTCCATGCCTAATGGGGCGTGGCAGGATCGCTTACGCATTGAACTACGACATCCTAATGGCAGGTCTGCCGAAGCAGACCTCAATAACCATGGGGTTGCTCCAAGGTACACTCTGCTATCAGAGAAATACAAGGAGCAACCCGCATGGTACACCGCCCACAGAAGTGGGCCACCTCCAAAGCTAATGAACTCGCTCAAAAATGTCTTTGCTATCTGGCTATATGTATACTAATAGTTTTTTAACATTCTGTGTAAAAAGTATATTTCTAACCCAAATTTCAGTCAAATAAACGATTATTAATTAAAAAAATAACATTCAAAATGATCCATCTTTAACTTACAAATTTATCTTCAAAATTATAATTTTTTTAACTGTAGATTACATTCAATTTAATTATTAATTATATGGCTTCAAATTTAAATGCCACGTTAAAATTGAAATTAGTAATAATAATCATAGATATTAATTAATCATAAATAAATGTCAAACTTGTCACGTGTGACAGTTGACAGTGACGAAACTTGACATAAATGACAGCTGTGTACATAATCTATGCAAAATCCGAATTTGCAAATTAGTACTTTATTTGTCATCCATGATTAGTACTTAAACATGCGCAGGCGCCGGTATACGTCTTTTTAAAGTTAAATTACGAATATTTTCCTGATATTTATTTTGGTATGTCCTTTATTATTATTATTTATTCGTTTGTATTAGGTATTAGTATATCCGTAATAAAAATCTTATTTGTATTTCTTTGGATAAATGCCAATTTAGTTTTGCAAATTACATCGTTTGTTACATTGGCTTTATTTATTATTATTTAATGTCTACAGCAACAAGGTGAGACTTAAATAAAACTAAGCAGATAATATTATGAATTCAAGGATTATTTATATAGAGTAATGTTCGTCCAGTGGTAGAAATTCGTTACCATTTTGCTTTTCTTTAAAATTAATAAATAATTTTGTGGCTGAATGTCGTCTGTAATATTGTGTACTATATAATAATCTCAAAGACGTCTAAAACCTTGTCTCTCTCGTGACCATGATTGCTGTAAAGTATTCGAAACGTCACCAAAAATCAAAACTAATCCACGAAAATCTCCAAAAAGATAGTTTTAGTTTGTTACCTTTTTCAGTACATTTCCGTGTACTTTTTTTTTAGTAAAAAAATAATAATTTATTATTGTTTTTCCTCTATCTTATTATAAGCGTTGAACTTAATGTTATTATTGGCAGCTATCGGCAAATCGTAGATTCGCTTCGGCTGACGTTAAAAGTATCAATCAAAGTATCATGAAACAAAAACTTATATATTGCTGCTTAATTAATATGTGCATAATTCAACGGCTATATTGTCCTACAATTTAAATGGTACGTTTACGCAGTCCATCCCATTCGACATGTTTTACACCGGTACTCTCTATTAGCTACCACTATCTTTCATAAAGAAAAAAGTAGGATGTCTCGTTTAAACGAAGCTGCTCACAAAAAGTCAGATTGATAAGAATCATTTATAAAAATGGCTTGAAATCTCTCATATTACATCAATAAGCCTTTTTAGTTTATTATTGTTTTAATTGAATTTAAATTCGATTAGAATCTACCATTAAACTTTTGTTAACAACAAAACTGTATGTCAAGTTAACAAGATATGTGCCCGATTTCACCAACATCCCATAAGCTACTACCTACGTATGGGATCCCTAGCTTAAAAGTTCCCCTATAATAGCCCCTAAATTAAATTTCGTTTTACCGTCGTCAGAGCCCGTATTCCTAGTACCTATATTTAGGTGTCATTTTAACATTTAGGTGACCGTTAAGTTACTGTCGGTCAAACAGAAGCTGTCCCCTAACAGCCCCCTAACCATGCTTAGGGGATCCCTTAAACTTAGGTGACGTTGGTGAAATCGGCCAATGGTCGTCTATAGCCCGCTTTATCTTAAGTCGTATTGTCTTTCTCTTCTTATTGGAGCCTTTTCTCGCCTCTGATAATGCACATGCCATAGTAAATATGTGCTCCAACAATTACGATGTCTTCTAAATTTCCATGCTTAACATAAAACTGATTTGTTTCATGAGATAGGGAGAAAATTTCAGTAGTCTAATGCCCGATTTCACCAACGTCACCTAAGTTTAAGGGATCCCTTAAGCATGGTTAGGGGCTGTTAGGGGACAGTTTCTGTTTCACCGACAGTTAGGGGTCACCTAAATGTTAAAAGGCCCCCTAAATTTAGGTTCTCGAAATATGGGCTTAAAGACGATCGTAAAACGAAATTTAATTTAGGGGCTAGTTTAGGGGATTTTTAAGCTAGGGATCCCATACGTAGATGGTAGCTTATGAGTTGTTGGTGAAATCGGGCATTAGCCTGCTAGAATTAATTAAACCCATTATTTGATTAAACTCAGACAAATAAGGAGAAACTATTTGACAAAACGAATAATATAAAAAAAACATTAATTTAGCTATTACTGGGCACAAGTTTATTACGAGGCGGCTTCTGGAGGAGTGGGTGGTATTTTTGGATAGGGGAGGTGATAGGGAGTCTTAAGTACATTTTTAAAAAATATTTTGAGGAAATGAAGGAGTCAAAAGTTATGGAGATTTAATGTTCCCATACATTATGACATTTGCTGTCATTTTGACATGTTCAGTGCTTCTCATCCTTTTTAAGTATATATAAACTCCAGCCCATTTTTGTTACCTAAACTTAAGTATAGATTTTCCATAATTAATAAACAGATATTATAGTCAGACTATAGACCTATACTACATTTAGATATATAAAATAAAAAATATGGATAGGAATAACAATTCGTATGAGATTGAAGGTCGATTATTGTAATGCAAAACATTTAAGATCTAGCATTATAAACGCATTATAAGCGAAATTTTAATATATCACACTTCAAATTAGAACCAGTAGTAATGTTTTTAATCTATACATATAATAAAATTCTGAGTCGAATCTGTACATAGAATATTTTTTTGGAAGATCTTATTGAAATAGTTATTAATAGTTAAAACGTAACGTATTTTTATATATTACTAGCAGAACCCGCGGCTTCGCTAGCGCTAAAACTACAAAAAAACTCTAAAATGTTTCGTAATGTGTTTCATACAAACTTTCATTCGTTATTTTACCCTCTCATGGAATGAATTTCGAAAAATTAGTAACGTATTTAATTAGATGTATTGAAGAGCATTGATACCAAGTTTCAAGTAATTCTGATCATAAATATTTTTTTGGATTGTATTATAACGTGTTTTCTCGTGGGAAAGAGATAATCTCCCGCGGTAAAAAGTAGCCTATGTTACTCTCCAGCCCTCCAGTTATCTCCACACAAAAAATCATGCCAATCCGCCAAGCCGTTTCAACGTAAAAGAAAGACAAAACAAACAAACACATTTTCACATAATATTAGTATGGACATAACCTTTAGTAAAGTTACATCACAAAAGTAATTCACATATTATATATATCTTATCTTTGTGTATCTTTCTTTCATTTGAGTGTTTATTATCTTTAACAGCTTCTTAATCTTTTTAACTTCAAAATGTTATACTTTTTTTTATATATTTGCAAAAGTCTGTGACGTTTTAAGTCGAAATGCCGCGGAATCCTCTGTTTTTGAGGATGTTTCATATATCCTCTATATTCTCTCTCCTCCATTCCTCTATCGATATTCATTTTTAATGTTCATGCTAGTATTCGTATAATAAGGAATTATTATACTAGGATAAGCAATATATAATAAAGTCAACTGCCTCGGTGGTGTAGTGGCTAGCATGTACGGCTGCACACTCGGAGGTCCTGGGTTCGAGTCCCGGGTCGGCCCAAGTTTAGTTATTGTGTCTTTCTGTATAGTAAGACTCAGTAACAGCCCGGAGTTGGGAAGTTGGCGGTGTTTCAACGCCGTGCCTCGGAGAGCACGTAAAGCCGTCGGTCCTGTGCCTTAACTCTCACCGGTCGTGTCGAGTGGTCGTCCCACCGGAGTATGAGAGTGATAGGAATAGAGAGTGCACTTGTGTCTGCGCGTACACTTGTGCACTATAATATCTCCTGCGCAGTTGGCTAATCTCAATGAGATTGGCTGCCGTAGCCGGAATCGGCTAGGAGAACATCATATAATAAAGTATCACTACATATTAGAAAACAAAGAACTGTTAGAACGCGATAAACTCAAATTACCGAACAGATTTTCATACGGAAAGTTTTAGGTGTCTAATAAATATGTTGGGGCATTAACACACAGCACCATCTAGTTCCATGGTAAGCTACGAGACTTGTGTTATGGATACCAGATAGTTGATACACTACACATATATAACTTTTAAATACATACATATATAAATGTAAATATATACACCCATGACTGGAGTGCAAAGATTTGTGCTCATCGCACAAATGAATGCCTACAGCGGGACTCGAACTCGCGAGCGCTGGCGCAGCAAGTAGGGTAACTACAAACTGAGTCAAACGTGTCATCAAAAATTTATTAAGGTAAACTAATAAAATTGTATGAAAACATTATATTATGGAATTATTCTTATGTACGTAATCAATAATACAGACGCACCCGAGCGAAGCGAGGATAAGTCGCTAGTCCATACTATTATAAATGTGAAAGTGTGTTTGTCTGTCCTTCTTTCACGTGGAAACTGAATGACGGTTGGCGTGATTTTTTGTGTGGAGATAGTTGGAGCGCTGGAGAGTGACATAGGCTAAAATATATTTATGATCAGAATTACGTGAAACTTGATATTAATGCTGCTCAATACAATTAAATAAATACGTGTTTTAGCATTTTTCGAAATTCGTCTCATAAGAGGGTAAAATATGAGATGAAAGTTTGTATGAAACCTAACTTTTCAGTTTTTTGTAGTTTTAGCGCTAGCGAAGCCGCGGGTTCTGCTAGTACAACATAAAATAGTCCTTCGGACAATATTTAATGTGTCATATTTAACACATCTGTGATACATCGGGTATCTGCAGTCGTTTCTTATATTACTGAACATTTCATTAATATTGACGGTATGTAGGTATGTTTGTGCGTCAAACATCACAGCTTTAGATATTTCCTCAGTATAATATTTTTTTAAAATTTGTCCATATATTAAAGCCTAAATTTAATTAAAATAAAGTTTTATTTAAATTTTCATCAGTTCCCGGCATTTTTAATGCTTTACACCAAACATAGTTTAATAGCTAAGACTAAATCATAACGGAAAACGCAAGAAGAGATAGAGAAATGAAGCCTTAGACTCCCCTCTCCCATAGGTTATCTGTCTACCAGACGGTCCCTTCTTAAAATAAATTTAAATAAACCTATACATTTATTTTTTGGATATTTTCGCGGTTTTACTTTACTTTTTGGCTTATTAAATCGCGAAAGAATCTAGAAAAATAGTTTTATTACAAATATGAAATGTTCACGTAAATCCCATGAAGTGTTGAAAAACAAATTATAAATTTTCCCTAACAGTTAGTGGATTTTTCATAACATTTATATGGCACCGACAACGAGGTATAATTTATACAAAATTCAGTTTTTTTTTAAGTTCTACAAAAATCAGGTAAAGGTACTTCGTTCGAATCGTAAGGTACAGTTACATTAAATACAATTTTAGAACAATGATATCATTAAAGAAGGCAGTGGTAGCCTAGTGGTAGTTCGCATTCCCTTGTGAAACTAATTGAAGTGGGTGTCGCACCTCTTATATTTTTACATAATTACCACTTGTCTTACGGTGAAGGACGACATCGCGAGGAAACCTGCATGTCTGAGAGAACCTAGCAAGTTTTTGTAGAAAAATGAAATCAATTTCTCGAAAAATGTACCTACTAGTTAGTTTTTTTTTATTTTTCATTTTGTGGAATATAAAAAAAGCATTTTCGATAACGCGAAGAATTTTTTTTCCGCACTTACAATTTTGCCGCAACTAAAAATTTGCCGCCCTGGGCACTAGCCCCGAGTGCCCTAGTGTGAATCCAGCGCTGCCTACAATTTCATTAAATGTGACATAAAACCGTGTGCAAAAGCTTGTATTAATAATTATGACCATAACACCTTTGTCTGTACATTTAATGCACAACATATGTAACACCGTTCCATTATTCTAGTTGTTAATTAACTAGCCACAAGTCATCTTGTGCTGATTAAAAGGTAAAGTCAATAATTTTTTCATTATTTTCCGTAAACTTTAAAACTTTTGTAAGTTTCGTTTCGATGCTTTAAATTTTTTTCCGTATATTTTGACCGTTAAAAATAAAAAGATCGTAAGTCACTTTTTGGCGATTTTAAATAAATTTAATTTGCAAATATCGTCAGTAAACAAAAATTGCTCACATAAACGCTCTCAATTCTATATATTTCAATACAGTCGATAAATAATGTAAGTCAATATCAACACGTACTTGGTCATGCCTGAAATCTATACTTATAATAAAATTGTAACCAAACCGAATATGCACTTTAAATATTTTTTGGAAAATCTTATTGAAATAAACATTATTATTATCTATACAGAGGCCGAATCTATAGTTTTTAGAATATTTGTCTGTCTGTTACCTCATCACAGAAAAACCACTGGAGGGATTTTGATGAAATTTAATATGGTGATAGCTGGTTATCCGGGTTAACATATAGGATACTTTTTACCGCGGGAAAATATCTCATTTTTGAGAAAAAACACAAAAACTGAAATGTAAGAGTATACTAATATGTAAAACCTAAGAATTTAGTTTTTGGTCATCTGAACGCGGGCGGAGCCGCGGGCAATGCTGGTATCTAATATATGCATTAAATCACATACATTAAATCACATATTATATATAAAAAATCACATATTTATTTCAATATTAGAGATAGAGAGAATTTTTTGTACCATCGACTCCCATTATTAAAATAAATTACTATATTGTTTTTCAGAAACCCCATGATTTAAATAATGGACAAAATATTCCGCATGTTCCACAAAAAGAACGATTCTAACCAGGTCCTGAACAGAAGTACTTATTCCCTTGTGTCTTGTGGAGATCTCACTGCAGATACCTTGCAGTCATGGATGGAGTTACCCGACGAAGTAAAACGAGATCCATCTATGGAACAAATCAGAAGAAAGTTGGAAGAAATTGGTAAGTTAATAGCTAGTCTGTAATTTTTTTTTTTTACAGACTTTGATACTGTGATGAATTTTGAGTTCTGGACTTCCTAAGGTGAGATGCTTTTATATTTGGGTTTTTATTAGTACCTATGAGTTATATTATTATATTGCTTAAAAAGCTCAGGGTATTTTCAGTTATCGACATACGAATTTTTATTTCCGGTTGATAGAATGTGTAACGTGATTACACTTAAAGTATAATTTAAAGTATTTTAGTAATCAAACTTTACAAAATATGTAAGTATAAAAACAACACAATTTTATTATTTTGTTGTACGAAACTGTCGGTGCACGAATCACACTCGCACTTGCCACAGTTTTAAATGTAAGAAACTTTTTTTTTAAATATTTCTCATAAATACTGATGCAAAAAGCCGAAGAGTGTCTTATTTGGTTGTTTGAAGGAACTTTGCTCTGAACAAGTGTGTTTTGAAAATTCCTTTTTATATATCAGGACTGGAGATCTCGATCTAACGTCTCACTACAACCATCAAAATCGAAGCAAATAAATAAGATACACGGGCGGAAAGTGTTATATATATATATATATATATATATATATATATATATATATATATATATATATATCTAACACACTAAAACTAGTTTACAAAAATGTCCTAGAAGGATGTAAAAATCACTTTGATCAAGTATGGAGTGATTTTTGATGCTCATATATTTATCAAATTCGCCTAAATATGGTGTGAGAATGACATCAGGACAAATAGACTAGAGCTAACGACATACTTGTATGTATTTACCGTTCTCATTAGAATTAATATTGCAAATATCCTTAAAAATAGTAAAAATGTTGTTGTTGTTTGATACCTCAAAGAAGCTTTAAAAATAATAACATAAATTTTTAGAAATAAAATTTTATGGAAATGATTATTTTTAAATTCATTGATATCTCGCTTTTTCTTTCTCCAATTTGCACTCGTTAGGAGTATCTAGACTTATAACCTAACTTCTTGTATGTTATATTCGGCCCTTTTTAATGACCAACTGTTGGTCACCGGCCTCCCTTCATTATAAGGAGGATCGGGTCATAGTCGACCACGCTGCCTACGTGCGGGTTGGTGATTTCACATGTCTTTCGAAAACTTGCTAAGGTCTCTCTCAGACATCCGGGCCTCCCCACACCCCTCCCCCCTACAACCCCATCCTACAACATCCCCCCCCCCCCAAAAAAAAAAAAACACCAACACACTCCTTCCCCTTCCTTCACAACTCACACTATTCTCGCATGCACTTCATACAGGCTTACATAGGCTACCCACGATATCCGTTGTGCATTTCCATGTCTCAGGCCGTTTTTCTTACAATATTTTTCTTCTGGCAAATGGAAATCCTGGGAAATGACCTGGGATTTTAACCCGCTTCACTTGGTTTCTCAAGCGAGCGTGTTACCACTGAGCTACTACTAGCTTCCAACCTTACCTTCTAAATTAATAATAAATATATCTTAAAGTACAATTAAAAATATGCAAAAGATAAGGAATTTAAGACCATACTATAAGAGACAACACCTATACGGTCTCTAAAAGCTAATTCTGGTTGTTTTTTCAGAAAACAACTCAAAAAATGGTGTAGAGTACAAAACAAGAGAAGTGGCACATTCCGAACCTGACATCAGGGAAGCTGATGATGTGCGATACATTGATGATGTATCGTTTACTGATAAAGTTGTTGATGAAGACATTGAAGGTGATGAAAGATCGTAAGTAACTTTAGATTGAGCAGTTTAATCCTATTCTATACGTATAATAAAATTGTACCTAAGCCGAATCTGTACATTAAATATTTTTTTGGAAAATCTTATTGAAATAAACATTATTATCGATACAGAGGCCGAATCTATAGTTTTTAGAATTTTTGTCTGTCTGTCTGTTACCGCATCGCAGAAAAACCACTGGAGGGATTTTGATGAAATTTGGTATGGTGATAGCTGGTTATCCGGGTCAACATATAGGATACTTTTTACCGCGGGAAAATGGTAGGAGAGTGACATAGGCTACATTTTACCGCGAGATATTATCTAATTCCCACGGGAAAACACGTTATAATACAATCCAAAATAATATTTATTATCAGAATTACTTGAAACAACAACGAATAAATACGTGTTTTAGCATTTTTCTAAATTCATCCTATAAGGGGATTAAATATGGGATGAAAGTTTGTATGAAAATACCTTTTTAGAGATTTTTTGCAGCTTTAGCGCGAGCGAGCCGTAGGTTCTGCTAGTAATTTATAAAACAAAGTATTCAAATAAAAATTTTGATTTCTTTACTTTTACTTATATTTATGTACTAGCGACTTATCCTTGCTTCACTTAAGTGCACCCTGGGTGCCAGACATTAAGTAGCTATGTATTATTCCAAGTCACAGTCTATCTGTTTATTAAATTTCATCAAAATCTGTTTAACCATTTAGCACAATCATACACACTTTCGTATTCATAATATAGTCCAATATGTAATACTAATAATTTTAATCAAATTGATTTTATAAATCAGATTATTTAATTTTAGGGTACATGTTTCACCTCATATAAAAGAAGACAAGCATCCGCAGGTAAGATTTTAGGTTCATATCCTGTATGGGGCAGGGTAAAAAATGAAAATTTCCTTTTAAAAAATTCAAGAACTTTTCTATACCAAAAATTATGTGCGAATTCCGTTATATTTTAAAAACGAAAGATTTAATTGCTAATAAGTAATGAGTACCTATCTATTTAAAATCTTTCTTTATCTCATCATTCTTCTCAATTTTTTCATATTTTAACATCTGAATAGAGCTGTGTCGTAATTTTAGCTTAAATAATTTATTTTGACCTGGAAATCACCCTCTTACAGAATATCGACATGAAATAGTCATTTCACACGTTTCTTTTGGTTAGTAAATACCAGAGGCCCTAAATTTTTTTCCTCACTCATCAGGCGTAGTACAGCTGGTATTGCAGATAATCTTTAATAAAATGAAACAAAAGATGTGCCTTGCCAAAATTGAACTTGCTACCTACGGTGTAATTAATGATTATTACTATTTTCATGCTATTGCTATGTTTAAAAAAGTTTACTTATTTATTAAAAATAATTTCAGTTAAAAAAAGCTAAGTACTACACGAAAATGACAATACTTCTTGGCTGTTGGGTGTTTTTCACAGCAGTGTTCTTAATGTATAACGAGAAAAAGGAGTTATTCAAAAACTCAGCCGTCAGTCAAAGTGTGGAGAAAAGTAAGTGAGTACACACACACGCGATCTCACAGTATTTGAATTACTTTTATATAGTAATATTATTATGATTATGTAATACTGTTGTTTTTGTTTACTTAACTCATTTGAGTTAAGTTTATTGAAATTTGTATTGTATCCGGCTTGAAGGATCAATTTTTAACTTGCTTAGATTTTTAGATACAATAAAAAAGCTTAGGCCTTAGAATCTGTATATTTTTTATGTTACTAAAGGTTTTAACAAAATTGTAGGTTTTCCTGTCGACACAACAAAAAGCACATCTGTTGAAGTGAAACTTTTAGGACCATTTCTGACAGAACAATCAGAAAACAACCTTGATTCTATTATTAGCTTAAACTCTTCGAAGATATATGTTTGGATGGAGAGTTTCCACGACAATACTACAGTTGATGAGGTAAGTAGAAACAAGCAGGTATAATACTAACATAATGTAGTCGATGATTTTAATTTAAAAAAGATAATTAAATCAAATTTATGGTAACAGTAATATTGAAATATCTCTAAACTTAAAAAAATACATATATAGAATTATTATAAACAAAAATTAAAACATATTTTTTTCTCCAAGAATAGAGAAAAAAACGCCACGTGTGTACGCCACGTTACGCCAACGTCACGTGGAAACGTGACGTTGGCGTTATCTGTGCTCAATTGGCACGCTTTGAAGGCATTGACAAGAGAATTGAAGAATTTTTAATTTTTATATATGTATTTAGTGAATATCCATTTCTATTTTCATTTTTGTTAAGGTATCAAAACTGTGGGAAATAACACTACAGCCAAATTTAGACTTCTATGAAGGGGAGCTTCGTATCAAAACATTCTTTGTTGAACAAAATTTAAATTATACTCTGCGCATGCGCACAAATGAGAAGCAAATTGTACCATTCACTATAAGTTTCACGAAAGACCCGCTAGATGTCGCTACTGGTGTGATATATGCCGTGATTTTACTTTGTGGATTGTATGTGTTGATCATTTTTGAGGTATGTTTAGTTTTTTTTAATATTGCTAATAACGTGTTACTTTTATTTTTTATTTCTTCGTAACGACGATACCTCATCATCGTAAGCCATTACTCAAGTTTTATATGGAATTGGAAAAGCACAACTTGAAAAATTCATGGTATATTGGCTTAAGCCTTAACTGATTGAAATTTAAGTTTAGCTTCACACCCGTAGGTTATAAGCTCTTAAATTCATATGTTACCTGTCTTTTTACTACTTTATTATCACTTTCTTATTTATAAGTAGCGATTAATTCGTCCCTAGTTACGTTTCAACATTTAGTATAGATTTTTTAAAGATGAGATATTTTCCCGCAGTAAAGTATCCTATATGTTGACATCATACCAAATTTCATCAAAATCTGTTCAGTGGATTTCTCGTGACGTGTTCTCAGACAGACCGATAGACAAAAATTTAAGATTCGTCCCTTGTATCGATAATAATGACTATTTCAATAAGATTTTCCTAAAAATATTTAATGTACAGATTCGACTTAGTTAGAATTTTATTATATGTATAAATATTAGTTATACACTTGCTGACATTACATTTTTTTAAAGGTTATAAACAGAACAATGGCAGCAATAACAGTGTCGACAAGCTCTTTAGCTGCTCTGGCTTTAGTTGGTGAGAGACCAACCCTCATGGAGCTGATAACTTGGTTGGATGTGGAAACACTCCTCTTACTCTTCAGCATGATGATCCTCGTCTCAATAATGGCGGAGACAGGACTATTCGATTATTTAGCAGTGTTCACTTTTGAAGTACGTATATACTAATACTTTCTTATATATAAATATAATAATACTAGCAGAAGCCGCGGTTTCGCTCGCGTTAAAACTACAAAAAAAACCTCTAAAAAGGCAGGTTTCATACAAATTTTCATCCCCTATTTGAACCTAATGTAAATGGAAGGAATAAAAGGAAATGGATTTCGTTGCTATTTAAACTTATCGTACTTTATAAAACTATTTTTTTTCGTTTATTGTATTTTATTGTAGCATCAAGTGAAGGTAACCATGTTGTTGCAATCTATACTAATATTATAAATGTGAATGTTTGTGAGTATGGATGTACGGATGCTTGTGACTCGTTCACGTCAAACCGGCGGAACGGATCGGGATGAAAGGCACGATAGATTATAGCCCGGAATATACTTACATTTTTATTACATAGGCTAGTTTTTAGCCTGGAAAAATATACAGTTCCCGAAGGATAGATTTGTATTGTTTTTCTAGAGGCGAACCCGAGCGAAGCGACGGTGAGCCGCTAGTTTCACATAAGAGATTGAAGTAACAGGATAGCAAAGGAGTCGATCTGATCGACTCGACTTTTGTAATAGAAAAAATGTATTTTAAAAAGTCAGAAAAGGGTAAACGCAAGTGGCCCCGAGAATTCAACCAACAATTTTAAAGAACAACAATTCTAAAGAAATAACGATTCTAAAGAAGTTTTACTTGACTTTTAGTTGTTTATTTTTTTGTTTACAATAAATGCAGTGAAAACTGATTTTATTTAAAAAATGTTTTCTTACTAATACTTATATAGAATCTTAAGTAATTTTAATATATATATATATATATATATATATATATATATATATATATTTTTAGGTAACCAAAGGAAGGCTTTGGCCTTTGATTTACTTACTATGCATTATAACAGCAGTTCTCTCAACATTTCTCGACAACGTGACAACTGTTCTCTTAATGTCTCCCGTCACTATCAGGTAAATAATAAATCAATCTATCAACCAATTGATTTTTAAGTTTCGTAGCAATTTTACACTATTACTATATTATGTAAATATGTTGGGACATTAACACACAGCGCCATCTAGTTCCATGGTAAGCTACGAGACTTGTGTTATGGATACCAGACAGTTGATACACTACACATATAAAACTTTAAATATGTACATCTTAAAAATATAAACATGCATGACTGATGACTGGAGTACAAACATTCGTGCTCATCATACAAATGGATGCCCCCAGCGGGACTAGAACCCGCGACCGTTGGTACAGCAAGTAGGGTCACTATAAAATAAATACATAAATTCTATACATACTGAGCCAAATGTGTCGTCAATATGTAAAAAGTAATAATACAATTTAAAAAAAAGTGTAATAATTTAAATCTGCAAGATTTTATATCTGTACCTACATGGATTCTATTAGCGATAATTTCTATAGGTACGAAAAAAGTATAATTAAATATAACAAAAAATAAATAAATGTGTGTGCTTGAAAAAAATACTTTGGATTAGTATTAATTCGAATGTTTAAAAAATAATTTTAAAATATAACACGATACATATACAATGAATTGTTTTGTGACACACGTGATACCAACGTTGTAGATTAAACCTGTTATGTGATAGTTTTTATCAACTATGTCTAGGTATAGACTTATTTACAAAAAACTATATTTATATTTTTATATAAGGTTTTATTTAATGCTCTAATTAAAAATTTAAAAAACCTTCTATGCTAATTAATTGTCATTAACGATTACACTGGCACGCGTGAAGCACTTAATCGAGTAATAATACGCCAAAATGCCTTACATCATTTTGGAAAAGAGCTGATAATCTTACATTGCTGGACCGATATTAACAAAACATACCTAAGAACTACCGAAAGGAAACCGGCTTTCAAATAAAAACAACCGCATCGAAATCGGTCCATCCGTTTGAGACCCACGATATCACAGACAGACACACACAGACAGACATCGACGTCAAACCATATATATATATATATATATATATATATATATATATATATATGGTTTGACGTCTCCCTCTTTTTGCGTTGGGGGTTAAAAAGAAGAAAATAAACTTTAAATTAAATCAAACCCATCAATTTATTGCATTGCACCATTTATATTATGATACTAGCGGCTTACCCTCGCTTCGCCCGGGTGAATCCCTAAATGTTTTTTAAATATACATAGTTATAGCGAGTATATCTTAGAAGATATACTCATGCTTGATATGGCGGAATTTATTGTAAGCCTTTTTAACTTAAACCTTGTTAAAACTAACATGCTTAGCCAGTATTAGCCATGTAAATGTCTAAGGATGTTATCACTACACACAATTTAGTTAAAATCGGTTTAGTGATTTGTGCGAGAAAACGCGCACAAACAAACAGACAAACATTTTAATAACTATTGTTTTGGGGTCTATATTCTGTACACAATACATTACAGTCATTGTTTTAAAAAAATGTTTAATACTGATGATGGTATGACTGTTATACATATACTAGCGACTCATTCTTGACTCAGACTTGATTCTCCATACAAACTTTCATCCCATTTTTACCCCTTTAAGGGATGATTTTCGGGATATAAAGTATCCTATGTCCTTCGCAGGGTTTCAAACTATCTTTTTACCAAATTTCATCTACATCGGTCCAGTAGATCCAGAGATACCCCTACAACGTCACAAACTCACAATCTCACAAACTCACAAACTTTACCTCTTTATAATATTAGTATAGATTATTATATCAACGTTACTTAATTTATCAATCAATTGATTCAATAATATTAAATCTATAAATCAATCTTTTACGTAAAATTTAATACAATTTAACAATTTAGAATTATGAGGTGAATTCTAAATTTTTTTCAATTAATAATTTCAGATTATGTGAGGTGATGGATCTAGATCCCGTGCCAATATTAATGTTTATGGCTATGTACAGCAACGTCGGCGGTACAGCGACCCCTGTTGGGGACCCGCCTAATGTCATTGTAGCTTCTAACAAAGCTGTTATACAAGCTGTAAGCTCTAGCTTTTAATTTTATATTTCACTAACATTGCCCGCGGCTCCGCCCGCGTTCAGATGATCAAAAGGCAAATTCTTAGGTTTTATATATTAGTATACTCTTACAATGCAGTTTTTGTATTTTTTCTCAGAAATGACATATTTTCCCGCGGTAAAAATGATCCTATATGTTGATCCGGATAGCCAGCTATCACGATAACAAATTTCATCAAAATCTCTCCAGTGGTTTTTCTGTGATGCGGTAACAGACAGACAGACAGACAGACAGACAGACAGACAAAAAATCTAAAAACTATAGATTCGGCCTCTGTATCGATAATAACGTCTATTTCAATAAGATTTTCCAAAAAATATTAAATGTTCAGATTCGGCTTAGTTAGAATTTTATTATATGTATAGAGTTACTAGTATTGTATTTAGCATTTTTAACGTCCCACTGCTGGTAGTGGACCTCCATTCAATACTTCAATATAACATAGTTCATTTCGTTGTCCAAGTGTGGGCGGTTTGAGCACGTCTTTCGGGAACTTGCTAAGTTCTCTCAGGCATGCAGGTTTCCTCATGTTTGAATAATTCGCACTTGTAAATATCAGAAGTGCGAAACCCGACATTTGAACCCGTTTCACTCAGTTTCTCAAGCGAGCGCGTTACCACTGGGCTACCACTGCCTTAGTTATATATACTTATTAAATGACTTTTTTTACATTACCGTTTGAAGTTATACTTCTTTTGGCACGCTTGGAAAACAATATGAGTGTAAAATTTTTACGATGCGCGCGCACACCGACAGCCAAAAAGCGACATGATGAAGTTAGCTGCATTCCTTTTACAAACAGAGAGTTGTGACATACAGGATGAAATCTTTAGCTATTTTTGTTCTGTTACGCCAAATAAGTATAACTTCTTACGCGGGTACATAAGTACATACACGCGTTTATTTTGTTTATATTTATTATGATATTCTTACTTTTACTTTCAGGGTATTAATTTCACAAACTTCACAGCACACATGTCGCTGGGTATTCTAATAGTGGTTATACAGACGTCATTGCAAATCAGATTTATGTATAGAGACACAAGTAAACTACGACAGAGAGTTCCTCGAGATATACAAGGTATATTTTTTTTGCATTTTACGATTATATTAAATCTTTGTAAAATTTATTACATACATATATTCTAAATATATATATATATATATATATATATATATATATATATATATATATATATATATATATATATATATATCAATTTAAATTACGTAAAAATATGGTGAATTTTATCGCATAGGATTTTCCAATCCTATGGCAAGATTCATCTATCCCTATCCCTATGGCATTTTGAAGCAATTTGAATAGAGTTAGATTGGATCTTACACAGCCAAACATTTTTTTAAATTACATATATTTTTTACAATCCACACAGATCATTAATTTATACCCAAAAAATGTATTTATAACAATTATTTTAGATCTTCGTCATCAAATATCAATATGGCGGCGAGCTGCCGATTCATTACCACATCTAAGTAAAGGAGTAAACATTGTAAGAGAAAGACTGGAAAGAAAAATAGCTAAATTAACACTTAAATTGGAAAAAATGATTAAGGAAAGCAGCAAACGAGCTTGTCCAAAGGATACTTTTAGAAGTACTTTGGTAGAACTGAAAAATAGGGTTAGTATTACAATTTATGAATAACGATTGGGTATCATAAGACATAGATTTTTTTTATATATTAAGATTAAGGTCTACCAGCAGTCTTACAATTATACCCCATACCCTATTAACCCAGGATACTTACACTTATGGATACAGCCGTGCACGCTAGCCACTAGACAAGGTAGTAACAAAGCTGTCAGATTTAGTAAGATAGAATTTCTGCCTATTGCTTAAATAGTATTATTATGTAACTCTGATAAATCTTTATATCAGTAACTAACGACTCACCCTCGCTTCGCTCGGGTTCGTCCCTACCTTGCTTCCCAATACAAACTTTCATCCCTATTTTCACCCCCTTAAGGGATGTTTCCGGGATAAAAAATATCCTATGTCCTTTCCAGGGTCTTAAACTATCTTCGTACCAAATTTCACCTAAATCGGTTCAGTAGATCCAGAGATTACCTCTACAACGTCACAAACTCACAAACTTTACTTCTTTATAATATTAGTATAGACAATAGAGGAATATAATATAAATGTATATTTTCATCGTTTTTAGTATAAAATAAGGGACAAGATATTATTAATTAAATCAACAGTGGCAATAGCATTCGTCGTCACAGTGTTCTTTCTTCACTCTATACCTGAATTAAGTAAGTAACTGGTAATCATTTTTTTGTTCTAATTCATTTAATATTAATATTTATTTAATTTAAAAAATATATAATCTTGTAAATCTATAATCTCAAATAAAAACGCTTAATTAATTTAAAATGAGTAAAAATTTGTTAAGATAGTTTAGATGATTTAAAAAAAATCGCTAATTTTTATATCAATCGATTGATTCAATCAATTTTTGATTCATTTCAAATTAAAATGATAGAAAAATGAAATATGTACTAATATATTTTAACTTCTCACAAATTCGAAAATCTGTGAGCTTGTATTTTTTATTTGTACATGAACGCAGCCACTTGTAAAAAGTACTTAAATAACACTTTCTTTCGAATATTTGATATTTTAAATGAAACTCACCCGTTGTCATGTTTAGTGTAAAACCATCAACACGTTAGGAACAAAAACATATAATAAATCTGTGAAAATATCCGAAAAATAATTGTACTTAGAAGTTAAATAATATTTTTCAGATCGTGTATCACTCGGATGGACAGCTCTGTTAGGAGCTATCCTGCTTCTAACGTTGGCGGATAGAGAGGACCTCGAGCCGATATTGCACCGAGTTGAATGGTCCACGTTGTTGTTCTTTGCCGCTTTATTCGTTTTGATGGAGGTAAACTATGCAAATGTCCTTTTCCTTAAATATTTTAACTATTTTATAACATAAAATGTATTATCAATCTTTCAACCAATTGATTTATGTATTTTAATTTATATTTAAAAGTCAAGTACCTGGGCGACCGAGTACAATTTTCTGATAAAAAAAAACCAAAAAGTTGAATAAATTAAAAAAAAAAAGTAAAAACTTTGTATCCGACCGGGTTGCGAACCCGGACACTGTGGTTGTCAATCTTGCGGCTTGGCCGTTTGACCACGATGCTTATGCTATGCTTATGCTCTGCGTGCAAAATAAAAACGCATAAAAACTCGAAAACACGCGTTTTCCCAGACATAACACTAATCTAGATCAATTTTTCGCCCCCGAAAACCCCCACATTCCAAATTTCAGCGAAATCGTTAGAGCCGTCTTCCAGATCGCGGGTATAGATAAATATACAAGCATTATTCGTTTAAATATATTAGATAGATAATTTTGTAATAAAAACTCTTTACGATACTTACGGTAAATTGGTCGTTTGGACAAACAAACATTGAGATAACAACTTGCTAATAATGTAAAAAACTTACTAGACGTATTAAGTCCAAAAACTGCTACCAGTGAAGTGGGTAGTTAAGTCTTTGAGAGCATTAGGACGTTTAAAGGGCTGAAATATTTTTATATTTTTTTTTTAAATATATATTTAAAAAAATATACTTACTGTACTATTTTTCCAGGCATTATCAAAACTCGGTCTTATTTTATATATCGGAGGCTTGATGGAGAAACTGATTTTGAAAGTGGACGAAAGTGCTCGATTGGGAGTTGCCTTGATGCTGATATTATGGGTGGGTTTTTTTTAATTATAATATATTTAATCATTTTTACACCAAAAAAATAATAGTATAATTGAAACCATACATACAATAAAGTAGTAAGGAAGTCAAATCTGTATATAAATTATTATTTTTTAAAACTATGGCTGTTACGTATTGTGTATAATATACACCCGAAAAGAATCGTTGTTGAAATGTTTGTCTGTTTTTGTTGCAAAAAGTACTGAACCGATTTTAACTAAATTTTGTGAAGCAATAACTTATTACTCGGGTCAGCATTTAGGATACCTTTTACTACAGGAAAATATTTCATTCCCACGGGAAAATAAAATAACTGGATCGGCTGAGTAGTCACTCAGACAAAAATTGTAATAATTTATTTGGGCACAAAAACTATTATTTTGATACGGTTTTTACTAATAGAAGAGCGATAAACCAATAAGATTGTAATTTGTTAATATTTTGTACAAAATGGATAAGACGTTACGTCGACGGAACGTGTTTGGTGTTTTTTTTAAACTGTTTTCGCTGACTTAACTTTAAGAGATACATCAAAACAAGGTAATAGAAAATTGTAGGTCTTACAAAGACCTACAGAAAAGTCCACATGAGCATATATCTATCTCCTAAGATATACTCGCAATAACTTGTTTTACCTATTCAAAACGTACGTAGGGACGCAGCCGAGCGAAGCAAGGGTGAATCGCAAGTATATAATAAACTTATTACTTATACTCGTATATCAAACTTAAGAACAATCTGTGGAGAACTTATCTAAGATTTGGAATATTGCACAATGGGCATTTATATTTTTATTTACATCCATAATTATAAATGTGAAAGTGTGTTTGTTTGTCCTTCTTTCACGTCGAAACGGATCGATGGGTTGGCGTGATTTTTTGTGTGGAGATAGTTAGGAGGGCTGGAAAGTGACAAAGGCTACTTTTTACCGCGGGAGGTTATCTCATTCCCACGGCAAAATACGTTATAATATAACCCAAAAAAATATTTATGATCAGAATTACTTGAAACTTGGTATTAATGCTCTTCAATTCAATCAAATAAATACGTGTTTTAGAATTTATCAAAATTCATCCCATAAAGGGGTTAAATAGGGGATGAGTTTTAGCGCGATCGAAGGTGTGGGTTCTGTACATATTATAAACATATACAGTGTGTTAAAAAAACCCTGTCCGACCGGTGAAGGTATTATTAGGTATCGTGATTCGATTCTATTTATGTAAGAAAAATCAGATTCCAAGTAAAAAAACTTACCCCATTTAAAAATTTAAAATATTTCATAAATAATGTGAAACTTACATGGCAATACTGGTGGCGGGCGATGTGGCGCGAAGTGATGTCATAAGGTCATGAACCCAGTTGACCTCAAACTACGCTTATCAATTTGTAGGTAGTTAAGTAGTCTGTTATTCTATGAGGACGCTAATGCGATGGCTGTGATGGAGATGTTGTTCCATGTGACGGCCTCCACGAGTGATACAGGCTTGACACCGTTGCAAAAGGTTATCACGGACCCTTTCAAGCACATTTGTGTCTGATTTTATGTGTTCAAACGCTGCTACAATACGCCCACGCATTTCAGCTTCAGTGTCACAGGTTTTCAAAAACACAAATTGTTTGACGTGACCCCACAGATAAAAATCAAGCGGAGTCAAATCTGGAGACCGCGCTGGCCATGAAATTGGTCCACCCCTACCGATCCACTGCTGTCCATACTGCTGGTTTAGATAGTCACGCACGGCTCGGGAAAAATGTGGTGGGGCACCGTCGTGCTGGAACCACATAGACCGATGAGTAGCTACATCCAAATCTTCTAATGCTTCATCTAGGTCTTCTCGTAAAAACGATAAATAATTCGGTCCGTTCATCGTTTCATTTAAAAAGATCGGGCCAATAATTTGGTCACCTAGAATACCAGCCCAAACATTTATTCGCCAACGATGTTGAAAATGGCTTGGTTTAATGGCGTAAGGATTTAGCGTCGACCACACATGTTCATTCCGGCTGTTAAAGACGCCTGTTCTATGAAAGGAACATTCATCGGTGAAAATAACCCTTTTCAAAAATTCAGCCTCCTCTGCGATTTTCCTTAAAATCCATGTACAATATTCCACTCTAGGTTCATAATCACTGGGTAGTAAAGATTGGACACGACGGTAGTGAAAAGGGTGCTGGCCATCTTCTTTCAACACTTTCCACACCGTGGACGTGGTTAGTTCCCAGTTGTTGTGCCACAGAACGAGTACTTCGGGTGGGTTCCTCATTAAATAATTCAAGCACCTGCTCTTCAATATCCATATCGATACGCGGTCTCCCTGTATCAGCGTGATGCGTTTCGTAGCAGTGAACACTGCCCGTGGTATACATACGATTGTGAAGACGTTGAACCGCACGCTCTGACGGCACCGTGGTACCCCGCGGAACTGCGAAACGCATTTCATAGTCTCTACGAGCTTCTGCATAATTGCAGTCACTCCTCCCCAAACACATTAACATATTAAAGTACTCTTCATTCGTATACGACATAGTTAAAACTCAATTTCTTTAACACGTGCACTCGGATGCAATGTTTCGCGAAACTGACATAATTTTAAGTGAAATAAATAATAAAGCGAACAAATAGTGATCGTAAGTATGTAATTCAAGGTCGGGATAGCCGCTACACGTGCCGAGCGGTCCCTTTGACAACGGGCGGCACATCGTCTGTCGGCACACATCAAAGATGCCGCCGCCACATGATGAATTTACCGCCGAAATTAGTGTTGCACCTTTTTAAAATTTCCTAGAATTTTGGGGAAAATAGCAAAATAAATGGACATTTTAAATTTCATTAACATGTTTACTATCATGAATATTTTGTTTCTTATTTTATTTGGTCAATTGATTGGGATACCTATACACTGGCTTCCGATCGGACAGGGTTTTTTTAACACACTGTATTATTATAAATTATATATTTTCCATTAATCACAGATATCCGGCACAATATCAGCATTCGTAGACAACATACCACTGACCACCATGATGGTGAGGGTGGTCGTCTCCATCGGCTCCAACCCCGCCTTGAACCTCCCCATGGCTCCTTTAATCTGGTCCCTCCTATTTGGTGCCTGCTTAGGAGGTATGTATATAGAACATCTAATTTTCTGTACATGTTTTTTATTCTTTTGCTATACTTAAATTGTGTATTTTTTTACTAACTTTTTCTAATACTTTCTTAGATTAACGCGAATATTTGACATATCAGACAAAACTATATATCTAAAGATTATTTCGCGAATTTATTTCGATTTTTGATTCTCGACGTTCTCTCTCCCGTAACCATGATTGCCGTAAAGCATTCGAAACGTTAAACATATTATTATTAAAAGCGAAACCTGTGTTTTTGGAACATAACCACTGAACTGATTTCAATGAAAGACACATCCTAGAAACGAAAATAGGCAAAAGCACTCTTAATATCTTACAAATTTCATAGCCTTTTTTATTAGGGTTCCGCACCCGAAAGGTGTGATCACTGTCAACGGGACCCTATTACTATGCCTCCGCTGTCCATCCATCCGTCTGTCAGATGGCTCTATCTCATGAGCTATGATAGAGAGAGAGTTGACGTTTTCAGTGTATATCTCTATTGCCACTACAACAAAAAAAAACAAGATGGCGAATTTCAAAATAACCGCCATGCAGATTAAAAAAAAACGATGATTACATATAGTGTTGTTGTTATATCTTGTACGATGGAACCTTTCGTGTGCGAGTCCGACTCGCTCTTGACCGGTTTTTTATTATTTCTCTCATTCAGGTAACGGCACCCTAATCGGCGCGAGCGCGAACGTGGTGTGCGCCGGAGTCGCCGAGCAGCACGGCTATAGGTTCACTTTCATGCAGTTCTTTAGAATCGGTTTTCCTATTATGATTGGACATTTGATTGTTGCTTCTGTTTACTTATTGCTCTGTCATTGTGTATTTTCATGGCACTGATTTAGTTTTAATACAATAACAAATCTATCCCACGGGAACCGTTCATTTTTCCGGGATAATGAGTAGCCTATGTGTTATTCTAGTATATGAGCTATATTATTATAAAGTTTCATTAAAATCCATTCAGTAGTTTTTGCGTGAAAGAGTAACAAACATCCATACATCTATATATCCAGACATCCTCACAAACTTTCGTATTTGTAATATTAGTAGGGTTAATATGGGCGTTTTTTCAGAAAAGACACCTATATAGATAAACTTAAAAAACAAAACCTTATCTAAATACAAAATTTTATCCAAATCGTTAGAGTTTTTTCCATTTTCGATAAAGAATTGTTTATTAATTAATATTATAAGATTTTTGTCTTGATGGTACCAATAATAATTTCATTCAAATTAATTTCATTGATCATTCTGAAAGCCTTAATCTATACTAATATTATAAAGAGGTAAAGTTTGTGAGGTTGTAGGGGGTAATCTCCGGGTCTACTGCACCGATTTAGATTAAATTTAGTAAGAAGATAGTTTGAGACCCTGGGAAGGACATAGGATACGTTTTCATCAAGTCATCCCTTAAGGGGGTAAAAATGAGGATGATAGTTTGTATGGGGAATCAACCTAGGAACGAACCCGAGCGAAGCGAGGGTGAGTCGCTAGTAATAATATAAATTGGAATGACACTTAAGAGTATATATATATATATATATATATATATATATATATATATATATATATGTCGTGTTATATATATCTATCTATACTTATTATAAAAATAAGTCCCCCGGCCGCGTCTTTCTGTCCTCCTGTCTGTCCTCCTGTCTGTCTGAACGCGATAAACTCGAAAACTACTGAACGGATTTTTATACGGTTTTCAACAATAGAAAGAGTAATTCTTGAGGAAGGTTTAGGTATATAATTTATTATGCTTTTATGTAAATTAGCTGAAATACGGCGACAAATGTTGAAGAGGTCGCAAAAAATCTCGCCAAATGGGAACTTTCCACGCGAACGCCGCGTAAACTAGCAAAGATACAGTTAAGTAATGTACTAGAGAATTCAAAATCTATAAAAATGCTACAAAAAAGTCCGCGATAGCATATCTCTATCTCTTACGGTTGACTTACAATAACCACTTTTATGTTAACATTTTTAATTAAAAACATTACGTTATTTTCAAAGTTATTTTCTTTAGTTCGGTATTAATCCTTATCCAAATGAATATTTTAGTTAGCTTAGTCATTTAATGCAGATTAAAATTGCTCTTTACACTAAATCAATCAGATGAATAGTTTTTGAGATATCGTTGTTAGAAGTAATTAGTAGCGAAACATTTTTAATGCTTGGCGAGCATTGAGATGCCTACGGCGAGACCGCCTGCTCAAGCTATATAAACCGGGCGATGTAGCGCGCGATCCTAGGATACTTTTTACCGCGGGAAAATATCTTATTTCTGAGGAAAAATACAAAAACTGCAATGTAAGAGTATACTAATATGTAACACCTAAGAATTTAGTTTTTGGTCATCTGAACGCGGGCGGAGCCGCGGGCAATGCTAGTATAATAATATAATAAAATTGTAACTAAGCCAAATCTGTATATTAAATATTTTTTGAAAAGTCGTATTGAAATAGACATAATTATCGATACAGAGGCCGAATCTATAGTTTTTAGAATTTATGTCTGTCTGTTTGTTTGTTTGTTACCGCATAACAGAAAAACCAATGGAGGGATTTTGATAAAATTTAGTATGGTGATAGCTGGTTACCCGGGTCAACATATAGGATACTTTTTACCGCGGGAAAATGTCTCATTTCTGAGAAAAAATACAAAAACTGCAATGTAAGAGCATACTAATATGTAAAACCTAAGAATTTGGTTTTGGTCATCTGAACGCGGGCGGAGCCGCGGGCAATGCTAGTATATATATATATATATATATATATATATATATATATATATATGTCGTGTTATCCATATACTACAAACATCATCTTTGGTGGTTACTCATCTTGTGGGCGTTATCAGGGCTCAAATAATAAAGTATTCAGTGCTCAATACACAATTTAATCAGGGAAGTCACAATGTTATAAACTTGAAAACGGTAATTCTAATTATTTAGAGCTAGCGGGTTCACAGTCACCGATCATCGACTTCCAACTACAATATCAAAGCAAAACTGTATGCTACACCATGATCAACCGTCTTTACTAAGCCACGTATCTGCAAAGAATGCCATGATGGCGTCTCGACCCCGCTCGAGACTAAATCTCTGCTCTAAATTCAAAATAAGCAATAAAAAGTAAATTAAAGAACATAGTGACTTTAAACAATAATAAGGTTTCATAACAGAAAAAGGTAACTAAATCCTCCTCCGTCTTATATATATATATATATATATATATATATATATATATATATATAAAATTTCAAGTTCATATTTATAATATCTATATTTTATTGTAGTATATTGAAATTACAAATATACCTACTTAATTAGGTATAATATAAATCTTTTTAGAATATACACATAAGCAATATATGCCGTAGACGAGAGCTAGTTTATTGTAATGTGTAAGTTAATTAGAATAATATTATTAGTACATACAAATAAAGTACATAAATTTATGTATGGATAAAATTTGTTTATTATCTGTTTGTAAGTTTTAATAAATTATATTTACTAATGTCGTTTTTTTCTATTTACCTAATACTTTTGAATTTGATCATTTCATTTGATCGAAATAAAATTCTCCATATCAATGAAAGTTTATTTATATGGAGAGTTTTTCTTATTCGTAGCGAGAAACTAGATAAGTCTATACATATAATAAAATTGTAACTAAGCCGAATCTGTACATTAAATATTTTTTGGAAAATCTTATTGAAATAGACATTATTATCGATACAGAGGCCGAATCTATAGTTTTTAAAACTTTTGTCTTTCTGTCTGTTTGTCTGTTACCGCATCACAGAAAAACCAGTGGAGGGATTTTGATCAAATTTGGTATGGTGATAGCTGGTTATCCGGGTCAACATATAGGATCCTTTTTACCGCGGGAAAATATTTCATTTCTGAGAAAAAATACAAAAACTGCAAGTAAGAGTATACTAATATGTAAAACCTAAGAATTTGGTTTTTGGTCATCTGAACGCGGGCGGAGCCGCGGGCAATGTTAGTATATTATAAAAAACGAGCAATTTCAACTGTACCATATATAATAAAAAATACTGTACCCACACTTTACATTGTACAAAATACTCTTTTGACATTTGTATTTTTGAGGCAATAATTCATTAGGCATACGGAGAATTTCTTTGCCTAAGAAATATGAAAATCAAATTTAAAAAAAAAGAGTTCTAGCCTTATGAAGTAACACAAATATCAATTACATGTAATAAAACTGTAGAGGTCGAATGTCTGTACATAGAAAAAAAATGCTAAAAACCGAGTCAGGGGGATGTAAGAAGAGAAATAGAATATAATATTATAAATATTTAAAGAAATATTGCATGTATGGTAAAAATGGTACCTTTTATCCCCGGTCAACATGTTAGATACTTTTCATCCCAGAAAATTAACGAGTTCCCGTTGGATATTTAAAAAACATGCGTTTGTTGATGCTACTGTACTGTGTACTAACTTTTATCTAAATAAGTCAAGTTGTTTTAGCACGAAGGAGGAACAAACATACTCACATAAAAACTTAGCCATTTATAATAGTTGCGCGATGATATATTCACCAATTTAGATAGATAATACTTTTTTATTATACACCTTATAAAATAAAGAAACATAACGAAAATAATATACAAAAAAATACATGTACAGCAAGCGGCCTTTATCGCTACAGGCGACCTCTTCCAGGCAGGGCCGGATTATCCATAAGGCAGTTTAGGCAACTGTCTATAAGCCCCGCATCGGCTAGGGGCCCCACAAACGGTAAAAAAAATGAAAATGTATCATCGAGTGAAAATGTTATTTAAAAATAAAATAAAAAAATAGGTGAAAATTCCACCATGATGACAAATGCAACAGGTAGAAATCTACCTAATAGCGAAATTACGAAAAATTTATTTTAATAAGTTAGAAAACGGTGAAAGGGCCCCGATAATTGCATTGCGTAGGGGCCCCTGGCGTGGTTAATTCGGTCCTGCTTCCAGGCAACCTTGAGTTGGAAAAGTGTGTGGCAGAGACGGTAGGCGGTATACAGATTAGCTAATAAAATAATATAGGCACTTATACTCATTAATTATTGTATAAATACATACGCAAACAAACATACATAAATACTAATATTATAAAGAGGTAAAGTTTGTGAGTTTGTGACGTTGTAGAGGGTAATCTCTGGATTTACTGAACCGATTTAGTTGAAATTAGGTAAGAAGATAGTTTGAGAACCTGGGAAGGACATAGGATATTATTGTTTATTCCAGAAATCATCACTTAAGGGGGTGAAAATGAGGTTGAAAGTCTGTACGTGGGATCAACCTAGGGACGAACCCGAGCGAAGTGAGGGTGAGTCGCTAGTACATACATAAACACAAAATTCAGCTATCTTTTCTTCAATTAAAATATAGGATATATCAAAATAAAACAAGTGACATACTATAAACAAATTGCCATTTAATTATTTTACTGATAAAAAAACTAAAACCTACCAATAGATAGTAAAAAAACTAACTTCACCGAACATTTAAAACGTTAAAAATAAATGTGATAACGTCATATCAAACGGTTTATCCCAAAGTGGCAGTTGATTTTTATTATTTACATAATTATTATAATAAAAAAAATTTGCACGCATTCAAATATTGTAACTGGTAATGATGACCGATATTAAAAAAAACCATCGGTCGGCTATGAATGTGACAAAACAAATGTCATTTTGACGTAGGAAATGGCGCGCAAAAATCTTTTGACAAATTGCATTATGAAATTTATTAAGGAGACGGGAATTATAATCGAAATTGGAATTTTAATTTTTATTATTCATAAATTATTAAAAAAATGTGTCAAAATAAAAATTAAGATGGTGCTAATATTAAAAAAAATTGAGTAAGATATTTGTGATATTTTCCTCTTTAAAAAAATTTAACTTTTTATTATTTGTAATTTAAAAAGTTAACTTATAAAATATTTCCGTTAGAATTAAATATTATATATCTTTTTTAATTTACAACTTCTAATTTCTGAAAATTTTCAAATCCTTTAATTTTCATTCAAACATTATATTTTAAAAAAACACAAATTAGCACCTAACCTGACATATACATACATAATTATTATTAATACTGAAATTTAAAATTTGGAAATATTTAGATTAATAAAAGTGAAAAAAAAGATACAAAATTATTTCTATGTATGAACTTTTTAATACAAAATGTTTTTTTTTAAATCCCGTCTTATTTAGTGCATAAGTGAATCTGCCATTGAACTATCTAACATATGGCTTTGTGATAAAGATCAAAACCGCCGAGCAAACTTCATTTATCCCATAAAGTTATATCTACACATAACCACTAAAAATTGGAAATAAAATGCAAAAAGGTTTTATTGATAGAAAAAAAAATGTTTTTATTTTCGATTTTTTTAATATTATATAAAAAAAGATATTAAGAAAAAAATATTTAAATAACATTATTACCTACCTATTTTTAGTCTGTTTTATGAAAAAGATATAACCGTATTGGGACAAATTATTTTTTTTAACATTAAATACTTGCCAAAGTCACATGACGTAAAACAAATGTCGAAATGTGATTTTGTATGAGGACTGATTTTTTCCCTATCACAATAAAAAAAGAACAATTTAAATTAACCAATGGGCGATCACAGTCTTTAATTAATTAAAAAAAAATGAAAAAAATCAGCCCTCCATTTTTCTTTCCACGAATTTTTATGGATTACAAACATATATCCTCCATAGTATAAAATTCAATGGATTTATTTTACACTAGCAACCCCAGTTAAATAGTTATAATTAAAAAAAAAGCATATTTTTTTCTTTTTATTTAAATTAAAAAGCTAATATACTACAAGTGTTATAATCCTTATTATGTACATGAGTTGATAAAATAGTTTTTTTTTACTGTAATTGTGATAAGTGCTGCCAGGTTTTTGTCATAAGAAAAAATATTTGACGAATTCAACAATCACCGACATTAGAACACGTTATATATATCTATAACTTACATTAGAATTTTATCAAAAATAGCTCAACGCCGTGTTTTTAAATAATAAATTAGCTGCTTTTTAGTCAAAATATTAATAACTGGACTGTATGTCTTAAACTTATTTTTTTTTTGTGTTTCTAATGTCGAAGATTTAACACCTGGCGACACTACGGTAGTGCCGTCTTAATATATAATAAAAGCTTTAATTTTGCCATTCTATGCTAAACTAATATCAGAATGACGTAGTTGCGAATTTGAGCGGAAATTAAGCATTTTTTTTATAAACGTCAACTTACTTTTTTTTAACAAACTTGACCAAAATATAGTTTGTTTTAAAAAAATGTTTAATTTCTACTCGCATACATCTAACGTATTTCACATTTATTATATATATCTAAAAAACGTATAAAACGTTTTATTAACGAGGTGCATTTCAAATTGTCGTACATTTCCTCAATCACTTCTGGATTTTTCGATTAAACAAAAAAAAAATACAACAAAAAGACACCAAAACAACCGTTTTTTATATATAGTTCTATTTTGAATGAAATTTAGTCAAAGTAAAAAAAAAATAAGTCTACTTATCGACTAAGTAATAAAAAGAATAATTATACTCGTATGACGAAAAATAGTTTATATTTGTTATGTTATTTTATTAGATCAAATTATATATTTTCGTCATAATATTCGAACATCTAGGCCATATCTACATTTATACACCAGGCTGTGAGAAAAAAAATCGTCAAATTCATTTATACAAATATATTATAGCTATGATCAATCAAATTTAAAAAAAAACGACGCGATTTTTTAACGCACAGCCCAAATCCGAACGTTCAAATATACCAGTAAACTTTAAGATTTACTAATTAAAATAAAAACATCAACCAATAGTCACCAAAATCGATGTAATCGATCGAAACTCGATTCAATCGATTCTTAGTAAAAAAATCGACTCAATCGCTTCTTAATGAACAAATCGATTCGATAGATTTTTAATAAAAAAATCGACTCAATCGATTCTTAATTAAAAAAACGATTCGATCGATGTGATTAATAAAAATCGATTCACAAACACAAATGTTTGACGAGCTGTTCGGAAACATCGTTTTTGGTCAGTTCGAAGTCCGCCGACTTGCCTCGTTGCAATATCTCTATAGTCGACCTAGACTCGAGTTGTTTGATGTGTTGCATCAATTTCTGCTCAGGCATCGTGTGTATTGGCTTCGCTATGGGTAGATTTGTGTTTTTCAGTGCACGTGCTAGTGTTTTAAGGAATTTGTACCATTGACGTTCGTTTGATGTCGCGTCTGGCGTGTTCACTAGAAGTATGGCGCGTTCCATCAATGCGCACACGCAGCTTAGTGTTAACTGTAAATAAATATATTTTTATTCATTTTAATTCCAAATATATAATATAAATATTATAAATGCGAATGTTTGGATGGATGGATGTTTGTTATATCACGCTAGAACGACTAAACGGATCTGGATGAAATTTGGCAGAGATAGATTATAGTCTGGAATAACATTTGGCTTAAGAAATGATAAAAAAAACTCAAAATTTACCAGGAAGACTTTTGAGAGGTACTAAAATATTAAGAAAATAAAAAATTTTGAAACCGTCCGATTTGGCGTGAAATGCCACATAATATATATTGATACTCTCTTAGATTTATGCGAAAATTTGACAAAAGTCAAAATAAATCCGCGAAAAAAATCCGAAAAGATAGGTTTATTTTAAATATACATAAATATGTATGTATATTGTAATAATAACTCACAGAAGATGTTAAAGCGTGTGGCGTTCGAGCCGGATCCAATGCTTCAGAGAGTATCCCACACGACTCTATCACTGCAGACCAGCCAGATGTGTTTTGTATATATCTGTAGAGAAAAAAAAAATTATTTTATTATATCTAGGACGAATTCACTATTTTGACATTTGATAATCTGTGTTAACATCAAGCTGTAAAGTGCCATTGTCAAGTTGACTTTAGTTTTGCTCGAGATGGCGCGAAATACGGTTCGCGGTGCATCACTGGATACTTTTTGTAGAATAGGGAATATGCGTGATTATACTTTATTTTGTATATAATTGTAAAAAAAAAATATTCAGCCCCAAAAAAAAACTAAAAATTAGTGTATATATATATATACCTATATGGATACTTTAAATGCCCGCCAATTCGTGCACTTGGCGTGACGTTACAGTCACCACCACTAAAACACTCACCATTTATAAAGCTCTGCAAGGCTATCTTTGGACAAATAACCACCATCATCACCACCACCACCACGTCCACCAACTTCCCACCACAACAACACACAACATCCATCGTCTATAAAGCTCTGCCAAGGCTATCTTTGGATAAATAACCATATCGACCACCATCACCAACCTACCCACAGTACAACACACAACACCCCACCCTGGAAATATCTCTACCACCCACCACCACAACACTCACCGTCTATAGAACTCAGCCAAAGCCATCAGTCCACCATCGTCACGGCGGGCGGCCGATGGCAACGCACGCAGTACACGCGCCCACAGTGCACGTAAACGAGCGTGCGCCGGCGGGGTACGTGAAAGGAAGCGTGCTAACAGGACCTGTAGACATATTATGTATGTATTAATATACACCCTAATGGGTGGAAAGAAAAAAAATTTTTTTCTTAGCTTGGGCGGGGGTAGAATTTGTATCTTATGAAAAAACAATATTTTTGAAATAAAACACAATAATACTCAACATTTTCAGATTTTTAAAATAAATAATTAATTGAAATTTTTGGTTTAAATAATTTTTTCTTCGCGTGATCATCTTTGAAAACATTCAAGAATTGACGAATATAGCCATTTTCTACTCAACTGGGACTAGAACCCAGGACCTCCGAATCTACATCCATACATGCTAACCACTAGACCATCTAGGTTAAACTTAATAATACAAAGCCGAGTAAACAATATCAACTAACCCTCCCTTTTCTAACAGCTAACATTTGCTGTAACCGATCACTATGTAAGAGTCCTGCAAACATTTTGTTCAGCAAGTCGTCTTTGTCTTCATCCAATAGATTCTTCACCGGTGGTTTCTGACTCACTGCCAGATTGACAACCTGTTGATTGATAGGAACGAATGAAACGATTGATCAATCATTTTGATCATTCACAAGAAAATATTTTCTTACTATCGACACTTAATATTATAAAGAGAAGATTTGTACGTTTGTTACCAATAATTTAAAAAAATACTGGACACATTTATATGAAATTTGGTAAGTTTGAGACCCTAGGAAGGATATGGGATATTTTTTATTCCGGAAATCATCTTTTAAGGGGGTGAAAATGGGGATGAAAGTTTGTGTGGGGAACTAACCCGAACCCGAGCAAAGCGAGGGTGAGTCGCTAGTATCATATAAATTGTGTAATGTAATAAATCGATGGCTTTTAAAGTTTATTTTCTTTTTTTAAAGCATTGAAAATAAAAGCTTGTTTTTAAAAATGTAAAAAAAACATAGCCCACCATCGTTGGGAGTCCGCCATATTGGATTTAGAATGACGTCACTTATCTAACCATGCATTGTCATCTAAACTAAACATATATGCAAAATTTCAACTCAATCAGTTGAGGATAACTGCTTTAAAATTCAGTTACATGATTTGACCCGAACAAACAAACATTGCAGGTTAAATAAAAGCTTGGCTCAGATTGTAGTGGGTTCGAGTCAAACTGAGGGCATTAATTTGTGTGATAATCACGAATGTTTGTACTCCAGTCATGACTGTTTATATTTATAACATGTATGTATTTAAAGTTATATATGTGTAGTGTATCAACTATCTGGTATCCATAAAACAAGCCTCGTAGCTCCCCATGGAACTAGATGGTGCTATGTGTTAATGTCCCAACATATTTATTTATTTACCTGTCTTTTATCTATACATTCGCTTTTAGGGCTGTCCTGTTTAGGTCTTCGCTGGACAGATTCGATATTCTTTAAAAACAGATTAGATTCATCCTCGTGTTCATTTTCCGCTTCCTTCTGAGCCGCTTCTAATTGTTTTTGTTTTTCTTCTCTTTCCTGTAATCAGTGGGAATTAAATTTTAAAAAATCGGACAAGTGCGAGTCGAACTCACAACAGGGGGTTCCGTAGCATGAAACATTAAAATAAGTTTATAATCGCAAAAAATTTTGTAATGTAACTATTACAATTTCCGGATTTTGTGATTGTGATGAAACTACACAGATAAACTATGACCTGGACTAACATATAGGTTACAGTTGGTAAAGATAATTGTCAAAAGAGGGCGTTTCTTGTATTTAATATTACTAGCAACTTACCCTCGCTTCGTTCAGGTTCATCCCAAGTAAAAAACAAAAAGAAACGTATCCCACGGGAATCGCACATTTTTCCGGGGTAAAAAGTAATCTATGTACTATTCCAGACTATAATCTATCTCTGTGCCAAATTTCATCCAGATCTGTTCAGTCATCCTGGCTTCATTGAGTAACAAACATCCATCCATCCTCACAAACTTTCACATTTATAATATTAGTATGGTTGTCATTCACAAAGTTAGTGCAATAAAAATATATATAAAAAATATTTACTTACTTTTAAAATAAGCGCATTCGATATAGCGAGTGGATCATTCAACTCTTCGAGTCTCAACAAAATTAAATACAACGCCTCTATGTCCAGTAATAATTGTTTCGTCCTTCGAATTTCTCTTGGAACCTAAAAATTATATAAATATAATTAATTTTATTATAAAAAATATTTTAGGATTTGACAAACTTTAAAGAACTTATTTGAGTTATATTCAGCCTCATTTTTTAATGTCCTACACTCCCGGGCACAGGCCTCCCTTCAATACCACGCTGGCCGAGTGCGGGCGGACTGAGCATGTAAAAACTTGCTAGGTTCTCTCAAACATGCAGGTTTCCTCACGATGTTTTCCTTCACCGTTAAGACAAGGAGTAATCATGTTGGAAATGATTCGCACATGATCACATCAGAGGTGCGAGACCCGGGATTTGAACCCACTACACTCGTGTCCAAAGCGAGCGCGTTATCACTGGGCTACCATTGTCTCCAGGAATATATAATAAACTAGCGAAAGCGAAAGCTGTTAATTTGACATTACATACAGACACTTCAATTTTATTTATCTGTATGTATAAATAAAAAACCAAACAACCATACAGTACCTCAGCAGGGTTAGTTGTGCTGGCAACACTCGGCGCCCGCGACTGCCTTCCCGAAGCGGGTTCCGCTACCAGCTCCACATCTATGATCTTTCTGGGCGCCGTCACACTGCCACACTGGGATATATATTAAATATCATATAATATATGTATATATGTTTCATTATTCTTATATAAATACTAGCGAATTATGTTCGCTTCGCTCGGGTTTGTCCCTAGGTACATTTTAATTTTTTTGAGCCGAACCCTAATTCCTTTACTGAAATAAAAGTAGCCTAAGTTACTCCTTATAACATCAACTACCTGCCAGTGGAAGTCACTTCAAAATCGGCCTAGCCGTTTCGGAGATTAGCCGGAACAAACAGACAGATTTTTTTTTTAAATATTGTGTTTTTCTTATAAATACTGTATAATTTCATATGTTTTTAGTAAAAAGCTGTTATTTTGACATAACAAACAGACACTTCAATTTTATTTATCTGTATAGATACCTACAATAAATTAACAGTTATTCAATTCTTAAAAAAAATTACCCTAATTATTTGTATAATTTCATTTTGACATAAATATTGTTATAATTTAATTTAAAAAATTGTTAGTGAGTCCATATTAAAATAGTCCAAATATTTTTTAAATAATGCAATATTTTAAATCTCTTCTCACACTTATCTTAATTTAAAATTATCTTCTAATCAAAATACAAAATCAATTTGAAAGTAGGTTGGTAATATGGCGTGGTACAATTATGTATTGTAACGATCTGTAAGTTTTGGGATCGGAAATAGAAGTTTCTTTCCTAGCAAACGAATCCCTCCAATCCCACCCACCTACACTGTCTCTTAAACGAATCCCGCCAATCCCACCCACTTAAACCATTCCTCACAAACAAATCCCACCCAATCTACCATTTCCCACAAACAAATCCCACCCAATCCCTCTCACTCTACCGCACCCCACAAACGAATACCACCCAAACCCACCCACCTGCAGCTTCCCCAGCGAGTTCTCAAACTGCGTGGGCACGTACGCCCGCGGCGCGTCCTCGCTGGTCGAGTTGTGACGGTGCGAGTTGTGACGCTCGCGTCCGTGTCTGTGTGCTTCGTTGTCTTGTTTCACTGCTGGAATGGAAAAAAATAAAAATAATTACAATATACTAGCAGCTACCCAGACGTTGGATATATACTATAGTTCATTTGCGTTTAGAAAAAAGTAAGTCAACGTTGGCTGTCCGACTGTACTTTAAACTTTAAAGTCATTAATAAATATATTATTAATGACTTTATTTTGATTTGAGATAATTAAGTTTATTAATTATGTGAAATCAAAATAAAGTCATTATCATTATATATTTGAATATAATGAAATATATTTGAATTAAATTTTTATTCCAGTTTATATACACCTTTTCCTGCCGTTGCACTGATGACTCACAATTTCTTAACACGAATGGACTATAGTTAACATTTAGTATGGAATAGATAACTATATTTTTTTTATTTATTTAATCATTTATTTCAGGCAATATTTACAAAAGGATCTTAAATATGTAAACAGAGGCCCATAGCATATATACCTTAAAACTAACTAACTATATACTATAGATACCTAATAAGATATTTTCGTAGTCGGTGTGCTTTGATTTGTATCGGCTGGCACTGACTTCCAAAATATCTGATTAGGTATCTATAGTAAATGAAAACTACCAATCAGTTATTTTTTACTTTTTGATGGGTTTTTTTATGAAGTTGATATTTTATTTATTATTTTTTTAAGTTTTTATTTTTCCATTTTTAGTGTAGACATAGTAAATAATAAATATATGTTGGGACATTAACACACAGCGCCATCTAGTTCCATGGTAAGCTACGAGGCTTGTGTTATGGATACCAGATAGTAGTAGCCAAATAAGAAGAGAGTATTTAAAAAAATCAGTATGTGAAAATTCATTCATCCCATATTTTCTACACTTAGGGGTGGAATATTTTTTTCAAATTTAAAACTACTGAGACTATTTCAGAATAAACCTCTTTCAAACAAAAAAATAATTTTGCAAATCCGTCTATATGGGACGGAGTTATGCACGAACATACATAACAATATATAAAACTCCGAATTGAGAAGCTCCTCCTTTTTTGAAATCAGTTAAAAGACTCGCATCTTACCTCCACTATAGAAAGGATGATTTTGTTGATTCGCTTTATGAGCTTCTTTGATGCCTTCTTTTTCTTTGTTTGCTTGTCTTTCTAGAAATACCTGTAAATTATACGTTATTTATTTATTGGTTTTATATTTTGCATTTACTAAAAAAGTTAAAATATCCTGTATATAGATCTATTTTTATGATATGCTAGCGACTTACCCTGGCTTCGCTCAGGTCTCTAAGTATGTTATAATTTTTTTGAGCAAAACCCCCTAATTCTTTTTCTAAAATAAAAGCAGCCTATGTTACTCCTTATAAGATCAGCTATCTGCCAGTGAAAGTCCCGACAAAATCGGTCCAGCCGTTTCAGAGATTAGACGGAACAAACAGACAAAAATTTTAAAAATTGTGTTTTTCTTTATAAGTACCGTATATGTAGTAATTTCATATGCATTTTATAAACAGTTGTTATTTTAACATTACAAACAGATACTTAAATTTTATTTATCCACTTTTACCGCTGAATGGCTACCACTGAATTCTAAGATATATATATATATATATATATATATATATATATACTTTCTTCCTATCTAAGATATATATATATATACTTACAGTATAATAAAAATCGTGTATATATGGTGTCCCTGTGTTTAGTTGTAACATCTGTATGTTTATAAGCCATTGCTTTTCCCTTTGCGTCATGAGACCGGCATACTCATCAGTGTCACTGCCACTATCATCACTATTTGTGTGTCTGAAAAGAAATACATATATTTTAAAATAAAAAAAATAAGTCAAGTGGCAGTCCGAATCGCATACCGAGGGTTCCGTAGCATATAAAATTAATAAATGTATATATTTTGTTTTGATATAATAATCAAAAGTTACATAAAAAACAAAACAGATATTATATGTAGAATCCGAGAATGCAAATAAATGAACTTTACGACACACTGACTATCTATACATATAATAAAAATGTAATGGATCGCTGTCTGTACATGGAAGATATAATATAAGAAAAAATATTATTGGGACCTATATGAACGCACCCAAGACAATTGACACGTATGGCTTAGTTTGTAGTGACCCAACTTGCTGTCCCAGCGATCGCGGATTCGAGTCGCGCTGGATTCATTTCTGTGATGAGCATGAATGTTTGATGTTGTGACTTTGTGAGGTTGTAGGGGGTAATCTCTGGATCTACTGAACTGATTTAGATGAAATTTGGAAATCCCACATACATTTATTGAAAGTTTGAGACCCTAGGAAGGATGTAGAATACTTTTTATCCCTTAAGGGGGGTGAAAATGGGGATGAAAGTTTGTATGGGGAATCAAGCTGGGGACGAACCCGAGCGAAGTGAGGGTGAGTCGCTAATAATAAGTAAATACCATCTAAATCGGTTCAGCGGTTTTTTTAATTTATCCATCACAAGCAAACATACGAATATACAAACAAAATCTCCTTATAATAGTAGTATATAATCCTTCCACGACCGCGGTCACGCCGGCGTTACAGTTAACAATAGATTTCTTAAAAATTTAATTAATTTCTTAGAAATTTACCTGGAGGGGTTAAAGCAAAAATATGCAAGGCAAAAAGAAAAATAACCAAATAGCTAGTCCTAATAATATTATAAATGCGAAAGTTTGTGAGGACGTCTGGATGTTTGTTACACTTTCACGCAAAAACTACTGAATGGAATTTAATGAAACTTTACAATAATACAGCTTATACATCAGAATATCACATAGGGTAATTTTTATCCTGGAAAAATGTACGGTTCCCGTGGGATAGATTTATTTTAGTCAGTAATAAACTTGTATAACATACCTATTAGTGTTGCCAAATGTACCGTTCTGCCTGAACAATGGATGGTTAACATTTTGATTTATAAACATTCTGTTATTCAACATTGGATGATGACTTGCATTGTGATAACTATTATTATATTGTAACATTGGATGCGTATTCTGAATTAACTGAACCAGATTCTGGGACGTCAGATTCTTGGAATTATAGACACGACTCTTCAATTTCGATTGATTCTGAATCGATTGATTCTGGATTGATTGATTCTGGATTGGTTGATTCTGGATTGGTTGATTCTGAATTGTTTGATTCTGGGTTTGGATCTTTTGGATTTTTTGCGGTGTTTGCATTTGATTTATTTGCGGTTGGGGTTTATTCATGTGGTTCATTATTGGTTGATCGTTTTTTGATGGTATTGATGGTCCCTGGAATAAAATAATTTAATTATATTATTTATAATGTTGTCAAAAATATTGTTGTTAGTATTGTATTATAACCAGTAATATTATTAAAATATGACGATACAAGACACTATTTCTATAAGTAGGCCAAAATAAACGTACTTACACGAAAATTCGGATTAAATTGATTCATATTTTGGGTAAAATTTTGCCTCTGCATATTCATACCAGGCGGTGGCGCTATCATCCGCGGTTGTCCCATCATATGTGGAAATTGATTCATTCCAAACTGATTCCCATTTGCTATCATCTGATTTTGACCCATTTGATTCATATTTTGTCCCATTTGATTCATATTTTGGCCCATTTGATTCATATTTGGCGGTATCTGATTCAAATTTTGCGGCATCATTTGATTTTGTCCCATTTGGTGCATATTTTGCATTTGGTTGATCATACCCTGTCCGATCTGGTTGTTTTGAAAAAGATTCATTTGATTCGAGTTTTGCATGACTTGGTTGACGTTATGACCCATTTGGTTACCTTTTTGTCCCATTTGGTTAACATTCTGACCTAATTGATTAATATTTTGTCCCATTTGGTTGACATTTTGTCCCATTTGATTCATGCTACCCATTTGGTTCATATTTTGAATCATATGATTCATCTGGTTGTTTTGACCTATGATTTTATTTAGTGGTTGGTTCATTGACTGATTCATTTGTTGATTCATTGACTGATTCATAGGTTGATTCATTGACTGATTCATAGGTTGATTCATTTGATTCATATTATGAGCCATAGGTTGTTGTGGGGCGAATGGTAATGGTACCGGCGCTTGAAGTCCGGGCGGCCTTTGCAAGATAACTGGTGGGAATCTTGGCTGTAAGCAAAAAATAAGTTTCTTAGCTTATTTACTATTTATTTATTATCAGTTGGAAAACAAATTGCTTTTATAATACAGATATATGTAAATATAAATTATTCTTCTCATTAGCCAATAAAGTTTCCACTTATAATAATAATCATTATTTAGGGACCATTCAAGTATTGCATAAGCTGAATTTTAGTAATTATTAACCCCTCCCACCCCTTCGTCAACAAATGTAATCAAAGCTTTAACTACCCCCCCCCCACCCCCTCCCCCCTTCTACATAGTTCTTTTTTTATCTGGTCAAGATTTTTTAATTGTTTTTTTTAATATGTTGGGACATTAATACACAGCAGAATCTAGTTCCATGGTATGCTACGGGGCTAGTGTTATGTATAACAGATAGTTGATACACTACACATGTATAACTTTAGATACATACATGTTATGTCAGACAGTTAATAAACTAAACCACTTTTCAGTGAACCGAAGCGAGGAGTCATTCTGTTTCCCATGGAATATTAAACTATCCCACGAAAAATATAACATGTAAAAAAATGCAAGTCTCGCAAAGCAATTCTACCGCAAAAAGTTGCGAGATCTAATGTTAAACCAAGTCATATATTTATTCAGTACCTATCTATGGAAGCATCTATCCAACAACTTTTTCCTAAATTATTACCGAATTAGTTAAACAATAGTCATACTAATATTATAAAGACGTAAAGTTTGTAAGTTTTTGAGCTTGTTTGTAGGTGGTAATCTCTGGAACTACTGAACCGATTTAGATGAAATTTGATAAGATAATTTGAGACCCTAGGAAGGACATAGGATTTATTTAGTTTTTATCCCGGTAACCATCTTGTAAGGGGGTGAAAATGGGAATGAAAGTTCGTACGAGGAATCAATCTAGGGACTAACCCGAGCGAAGCGAGAATTAGACGCTAGTATTTTATAGAGACCGTATCAAAATTAGATATCTTTATTTCTTTAATAAGATAATATTACTGACTAAAAAAAACTATAATAATATGGCGTCTAAAATCGGCCATTTTAATTTTTTATAATTTTAATACAACCAGAGTCACTCTCATAATTAAAACGAATCTAACGACACCTCTCAAGCTATAATATATCAATGCGTTTAGACTACAAATCGTGCTAAACAAATATACATACATACACATAAACACTCGAAAAACATAACCCTCCTTCTGGCGCAGTCGGGTAAAAGGATTACCTGATAAAAGTTCTGAGAGTAGTTTTGTGGAGCTTGATTTTGGCGCAACTGCCTTTCCAACTCTTCCACTGTGCATACATTTTTGAGAGGCGGGATGGCCTGTGGATTAAATATAAATAAATTTATAAATAAATTTTATCTAATATATTTAAACAAGCAATTCTTGTATATATATAATTTGAATCTCGAAAACGGCTCCAACGATTTTCATGAAATTTAGTATACAAGGGGTTTCGGAGGCGATTAATCGATCTAGATTAGTTTTACGTCTGGGAAAACGCGTGTTTTCGAGTTTTCATGCGGTTTTATTTCACATTATCCCACGCAAAATATGGTCGCTAATTCGCACACTAGATCATAAGCATCGTAGTCAAGCGGCCAAGACGCAAGTTCGACAACCTCAGGTGTCTGGGTTCGTATCCCGGTAGGATGTAAAGTTTTGACTTTTGTTTTTTTTGTATTTATTCAAATTTTTAGTTTTTTTTGTTTTTCGTTTTTAATGTGTCTTGGCCAAAAACTCCGAGCGAAGCGCGGTGGCCCAGGTACTATAATATTTAACGAGCAATTCATGTCTATACATATAATAAAATTCAAAATGAGCCGAATCTGTACATTAAATATTTTTTGAAAAACCTTATCGAAATAGTGATTATTATCGATGTGTGTCTGTCTCTCTGTCTGTGACCGCATCACGGAAAAACCACAGAAGAGAGATTTTGATAAAATTTGATATAATGATAGCTGGTTATCCGGGTCAACATATAGGATACATTTTACTGCAGGAAAATATCTCATCTCTGAGAAGTCTATACTAAACGTTATACTAATATTCACTTATACATTAGTTACAAACCGTAGGTGCTGAAAACGATAGGTCGTGCCTCCAAACGCTAGAACCGAGGCTCCTTGTGTGTGGCGCGTCCGTTTCATCTAGCACTAGCTGTGATAGTGATGCCTCTGTGGAAATTACATTAATATTATAAATGCAAAAGTTTGGATGGATGTTTGTTAATCATGCCAGAACGTAACGGATCTGGATGGAATCTGGCACAGATATAAGTTATAGTCTGGAATAGCACATAGGTAGTACTTTTTATCTCGGAAAAATGTACAGTTCCCGTGGGATAGATTTATTTTCGTTTTTAACTAGGGACGAATCGGAGGACAGTGAGGGAGAGTCGCTATTATATTATATTCTTCATTGCACTAAGCTATTAAAGAAATACATAGAAAATGACGTGCAAAGATGGACCGGACCTATCTCAGAGATCTCTTCCAGTCACCCACGTGTGTGGGAAATAGTGTTATGTAGCGGGACAGAAACAGAAAGTGCAAAGAAACGACATATATTGACATTCATAAAAATACAAGCTACAACCTTTGTCCATGAAATTTGCTTTAGAAACATAGCATAAGATTTCTTGGGAAACAAAGAAAGTTCAAACTAGCGACTCACCCTCGCTTCGCTCGGGTTCATCCCTAGGTTGGTTCCCCATACATACTTTCATCCCCATTTTCGCCTCATTCAATCAGTTAAGAAGATCTAGAGATTACCCCCTACACCGTTTCAAACTCACAATCTCACAAACTTTGCCTCTTTATAATCTTATATATATAAAAGAAAGTCGTGTTAGTTACACTATTTATAACTCAAGAACGGCTAAACCGATTTGGCTGAAAATTGGTGGGGAGGTAGCTTAGAACCAGGAGACGGACATAGGATACTTTTTATCCCGTTCGACCGCGTTCCCGTCTGACGTGACATAAAACTCAAGAATGGGTGGAACAATTTTTATGATATTTGAATTTTTGGATTTCTCTGAGTCTGGAATAGGTTAATAAGTATTAAAACACCAGAAAAATCACGAAAAAAAAATTAAGATTTATATGATTAACGCTGGCTAATAACTATTTATATCTATTTAAATCCTAGCGACGAACACGAGCGAAGCGAGGGTGTGCCGCTAGTATTATTATAGATTACATACCAAGTCTGGAATCCGCCTCATCGAGGGCCGCATTGCGACGGCTACTCTCCAATTGCTCAGCCAAATGTTCATGTTCTACCTCCCAATCAAACTCTTCCGCTGAAAAAAAAGATTAAATTATATTTATAGCGTCATATAATAATAACTAGAGACTCACCCTCGCTCCGTTCGGGTTCATCCCTGGTCACATTTTAACGTTCAGTACTTACAGGTTTCTCAGAGATGAGATATTTTCCAGCAGTAAAAAGTATCCTATATGTTGACCCGGATAACCAGCTATCATCATACCAAATTTCATCAAAATCTGTCCAGTGGTTTTTTTCGTGATGCGCTCAGACACGAGGCAAAAATTTAAAAAACTATTGATTCGGCCGCTGTATAGATAATAATGACAATTTCAATAAGATTTTCCACAATTTATTTAATGTACAGATTCAACTCAGCGAGAATTTTTTATATTATATGTATAGATGTTTAGACACGTTTGGCTGTTAGTAGTGACCCTACTTGCTGTGTGAGCGGTCGCGGGTTCGAGTCCTGCTGGGGGCATTCATTTGTGTGATGAGCACGAATATTTGTACTTGGGTATTTTTATTTATAATATGTATTATGTATGTTTTAAAATTATATGTGAGTAGTGTATTAACTATCTAGTATCCATAACTCAAGCCTCGTAACTTGCCATGGAACTAGATGGTGTTGTGTGTTAATGTCCCAAAATATTTATTTATTTATTAATAATGAATATACTTACAGTCCTGACCAAATGTCTCGTCGTTGAGAGCATCATATTCCTCTTCCGATGGCTCCCCTCCACCTTCATCGTCATTTAAGTTCTGAAAGATGAAAATTAAAAAAATATATAATAAGTTTATGAAAATTTTAACATTAAAACAGATAATTCTTAGTAAAAAAATGATTATAACTTCAAAGTAAATTCTCGAAATTTAAGTATAAATTGCGCCATTGAAATATAAACAATTTTAAATTATTATCTACATTCTAAACAGATAAATAAAATCGAAGTGTTTGTTTGTAATGTAAATAATATAATTATATATAGCGAGGGTAATTCGCTGGTCATGAATATTAGTTTACAATTAGCAAAGATGAAGTGTCAACGGCCGCGGGTTCGAGTCCCGCGAGGGGCATTCATTTGTGTGATGAGCACGAATGTTTGTACTCCAGTCATGGGGGTTTATATTTATAATATGTATTATGTATTTAAAATTATATGCGAATAATGAATCAACTATCTGGTATTTATAACACAAGCCTCGTAGCATACCATGCAATTACATAGATGGTGCTGTGTGTTAATGACACAACATATTTATTAAGAAATTATAACAATTGCAATAAATCTAAAAGATTTGTTATAGTAAGCAACTGTGAAGTTTCACTATATATTCTAATTCGATCATCTCAAATAATAGTTTTGTAATTCAAATACTATGTACTCAATTTTTTAACGTTATACTTCTTTTGGCACGTTTGGAAAAAATTATGAAAGTAAAATTTTTACGATCCAAAAACAAACCGACAGCCAAAAACCGACATGATGAAGGCATTTCTTTTACAAACAGTTGTGATATAAAGGATGAAATCTTTATCTATTTTTGTTCTGTTACACCAAAGAAGTATAACTTCTTATGTGCGTACATAAGTACATAAGTACACACACAGGTTTTTTTTTTAATTAATGACAACTATGAGTAAAGATCAACTTCTACAATTTATCTCCTTTTCCTTCTCCATTCTATGTGACATTGACGAATTAATCTGTGCTCAAATGGCATGGTATTGAACCCATTAACAGGAAAATTGAATTGAATTAAAAGTTTACATTTACATTAAAGATTTAGTTATTTTTATTTATGGACACAATATAAGGCCACAAACAATGTTTAATTCAACTACTCATAGATAAAATATAATATGAATTATGTTGTAAATAAAACTATCTTTTTGGAGTATGTCACAGATTTAATATATGATTCCCGATGTTTTGAATGCTTTACAGTAATCATGGTCATGGGAGAGACTAAGGGTTTTGTATATCTCATGTATGATGTTACAATAAACCAATCATATTTTTTATTTAATTCAAGATATATTTTTTTCTGAAGCGGCTTAATATGATGTTTCTCTAAGATGTTTTGCGTGTGCTTTATATATTTTAGTAAGACAAATAAAACATTGTCAAATTCTCTACAAAAAATTAAAATACAAGCAATATTTAGATTTTTGAAGTAAAACTTGTTTAGGTGTGAATGAACGGTAAGTCAATATATTGGGAAAATGAGTGTCGCAGAAGTGCGAGTCAAATTTATTATTAATAATTTTAAAAAACGTATTATATATATAATAATTATTACTATTTATAAAAATATACATTTATTATTAACAATTTTATAATAATTAACTATACCTACATATAATAAAATTCTAACTGAGACAAATTTGTACATTAAATATTTTTTTTGGAAATTCTTATTAAAATAGGCATTATTATTGATACAGAGGGTGAATCTATAGTTTTTGGAATTTTTATCAGGGAATGCATCACAACAAAACCACTAGACAGATTTTGATAAAATTTTGGTATGATGATAGCTGGTACAACAAACAGGATACTTTTTAGTGCAGGAAAATATCTCATCTCTGAAAATTTTATAAACATACATAGTTTACGTTTAAAAATGAATATTTATTATTTATTACTAATAATTTTATAAAAAATATATCTTATTTTGTTTTAATTTAATTGGAGTATGTGCCACAGCACCAAAGAAGTTTTACTTTAACCACACGTAAATGTTACATCCACTCACATTTTGTTTTACATAAATCATAAAATGGACTTAATCAAAATATATGAATTACTACTTTATGCATTTAAAACAGATTATGTTCTTAACATTATAGGCACAACCAAATCAAAAGATTTGACTCATTTACTACTACTTAAATAGATTCTCTATTTTATTTTCTAAATAATGATAGCCATTATAATTTGTGAATTTATTATGAGTGATTCATACAATAACCTTAATATTCAAGTCAAATAAAAATGTGCTTTAGCAGTCTGATTTACAATCTTTCACACTTAAAATTCGAAATATATATTAATTATAAACAAATAATAATATTAATTATAAACAAATATATAAAACATATGGAATTTGAAAAGAAAAATCAAATATTTGATGTTATGAAATCTTTAAATAACTAACCTAGTTATAGTGCCACACAATCTCTTTCTAATTTGGCATTGGTATTGTACGAAATATTAGTAAAACATTATAAATCATATCCTATTTATACTGAGTATTTACAAAGTAAATAAAATTATTTTATTAATCATAAATATAACATATAATTTATAAGTTCATTTAATAATTAATGTGCAATGCAATCAACTGTGTATGAAACAACAAAGTAAGAGTAAACAACAATCGTCAAGCTATGAGTAATTCTGTGAAAAATACGTTTACAGATATAGAAATGACTCGATAAACAAGAGGATATGTATACGAAAATTTATCTACACTTTATACAAATGGTCCATTTCCACGTTTTTCACAATAAAGCTATTTAAAAGCAATATTAGTCTTGGAAAACAAAGGTTATTGAACGAATACTAATAACATATTGTAAAATGTGGCCTTAGAACAGAAGAAAATATCAAAATTGTTGCAATGACCAATCGTTGGCACGCTGGCACTTTAACTTTCATAAGCGAATATATGATTATTTTATACCAATAACTTCATTATTTCGCGTAGAAACTTTTTAAAACTCACCGATAACGAAGTATCGAACCCGAAAAAAGAATCTGCCATTGGTTTTTTTCATATATCATGAGCAAAAATGACATGACTTGTCACGCTACTGTGTCGCAACGGCGCTGGCGCCATGTCGGTTGCACGTTCGATTACACGCATCAAAATTAAGTATTACATTTAGAACAAAACAAATCCTTTATTATTCTAATTTATTATTTTTCAAATATTTCTATACTAATATTATATGCAATGAAGATTGCACTACATATATCGTTTCGTAGAAATTAAATCATGGTAATATTAGAGTTAGACTGGAAGTATAGAGGGTAGAGGTAAAGAGAAGTGACTTATATGGGGGACAAGTTGAAGAAGTGTCCACCTGTATGCTGAAAATAGATGGCGCTATCTATATTATTATGATATTTCTTTTGTACCTGGTTTTTTGCTTCTATTGTGTTTGTATCTTACCTGTGAGCTATGCAATGTATTGTACCTGGAAGTTAGACCAGCTGAAGAAAGAATTGAGAAGGAGAGGCTCAGAGGTGCATCCTGCGGTGGTCCTGACTGACTAATGGATCAACACACAGCCTAAGCCGCTGGTCATAGAAACGTGAAATTTGGAAGACGTATTATGATGTAGGCACCCAATAAGAAAGGATGTTTCGAAAATCATCCCCTAAGTGGGTTAAATAGGGAATTAAAGATTGTATGAAACTCTGTCATTCTTAATGTGAAATACACAGAAAGTGGTGTTTAGCTTTAAGATAAAAATAAGAAATATACTTATTTGTTTTTTTTCGAAATTCATCCCTTATATATGAAAAAGGGTGTAATCAAGTTTATATGCGCAAAGAATTATTTATGATCTTACTGATACTTAAATCTTGGTATTATTGCACTTCAATACAATCCGTAAGGGGGTAAAATGGGGCATGAAAGTTTGTATGAAACTCTATAATTAATATGTAAAAAAGTACAAAAAATAAAAACCAGCAGACAATTATAGCGTGTTAAAATCACTTTCTTTAAAATGATGTCCACATAGCCTTAATTATAGTGATTGTTATTTTCCCAATTTTGGTCGTCTTATTGCTTCAGCCTACAATTTCTTCAGGTTTAGTCTTTTGAGAACAAATGAAATAAATCTATTTTCTTTACATCCTGGCACTGCACAATTTGTCATTTTAATTAAATTTTAAATAAAATGAAAAAAAGTCCATGTTATAGAGCTTTACAATATACTGCTATACTGGGCTATAGTGATCGCGACATCTGTTTTTTCTTTCCCATTTCCTTGTCACTCGTCAGAAGCGCTGCCAATTGGCGAGTATAATTTTGACGGGTATTTACATTGAGCGGGGTCAAAGCAGGTATTTTATTTTAGTTTAGCTTGGTTTACCTGATTAATTTGATATTAAAAGTTTTTTTAATGTTTGATTTAATCATTTAAAGCTGTTTAATTGAGAACTGATTACGATGACTTCTTTTTCTAACATTAGTTTTTCTTTTATTCTATGTAAAATATGAACAATTTATTTAAAAAAAACTATTTTCGGGTATACTGCTCATGGTTGGCGCCGGCCGCCAGCGGGATTAACCGGATATTTTGAGGTTTATTGGTCGGGTAAATATTCAGTAGTAAATAAAACAACAACTGGCAACCCTGCTTGTCAGTTGTCAGAATGTCAGTCATGGTAGCAAAAGTGACAACTGACAAGAAATATTGAATTAAGGATGCGTGAAAATATTTAATTAATTTTGCTTAATAAATAGGTATGATTTACATACAATGATAGCATTATATACAATCATGGCACATTAGAACAAGTTTAACTTACTAACAAATTTGTGTATATTTTAACGGTGAGTAGCAATAATAAATTGACTCAATTCTAGTTACGTTTTAACGGTTAGTATAGATTACTCAGAAACGAGATATTTTCCCGCAGTAAAATATAATAATATGTATCCTATAAGTTGACCCGAATAACCAGCTATCATCATACCAAATTTTATCAAAGTCTGTCTAGTGATGTTCTCGTGATGCGTTCAGACAGACTGACAAATATTCTTAAAACTATAAATTCGGCCTCTGTATAAATAATAATGACAATTCCAATAAGATTTTCCAAAAATTAAATAATGTACAGACTCAACTCAGAATTTTATTATATGTTCTGATTTGCTTATTTTTTGGAAGCGAACCCGTATTTTCTTTAATTTATGAGCCTTCTAAATTCTTGATGCTAAAAGAAATGTGTAGACTAAGATTAAAGCTACCCAGTCTGCAGTCACTGTCTAATCTACTTTTTTAAATGTAATAGTGGAATTTTTACCCATATTATACATATTACCAGTCGTGCATATTTTAAAATGTAAGTAATTATTTATTTACAATATTTTTTTTAATGTCTGTCTTTTAAAAAACATGTATTTTTTCTTATTTAATATATTTTTTCATATTAGATATTGAATATTATAATAAAATATAGATAGTTAATAAATAATATTACTTTTTATACAAAATGTACAATATTGTATACAGGTTAAAACATGAAATTAAATGGAAAAATATTATATACTTACATAAAGTATAAAGTTTTATGTATTTTGCATAAAACAAAAATAAGTAGAAAAAATATATTATTCGGATAACCCCAGTTTTAAAAGTACATAAATTTAAATAGCATTTGCTTCATAATTATTCAAGTGGCTTTAGCGAGTGCTCACTTTTTGTGCTCAAGAAATTTAAATTTAACTTAATATTCTTGATGATTCTTTTTAAATAAAATAAATTTATGACTAAAGCTATTCATTGTAATAAATATCAAAACAATATAGGGTAAGTTTTTTTTTATATATATGTAAAATTACTTTGTCTTTAATAATATGTAAAATTATTGTATGGTTTATTTCATTTTAAAATTAATGTTCACACATTTTATTTAAATCTTTATTTTTCCTCATCCCTGTCATGTACCACAGTATAATTTCAAAAACGAATTCAATAAAAATCAACTAATTTATTTTTTAATCTACAATCCATACTTTTTGTATTCTTCTGAAATTACATACAAACTATTATCATAATTAATTTATAATAATTTGTATACAGCAAGGTTAAGCTAATCTATACTAGTATTATAAAGAGGTAAAGTTTGTGAATTTGTGAGGTAGGAGGTAATCTCTGGATCTATCACACCAATTTAGATGAAATTTGGTAAGAAGATAGTTTGAGACCTTGGGAAGGACATAGGATACTTTTTATCCTAGAAATTATCCCTTAAGGGGGTGAAAATGGGGATGAAAGTTTGCATGGGGAACAAACCGAGCGAAGCGAGGTGAGTCGCTAGTAGGGAATATGAATGTGATTTAAATTAAGAAAATAATTATTAAAAAGTGCAATAATGTTAGCTATTGTATTAAAAATATTAAAAAATCTGGCATATTCCTTATTAAATTAGGTCTAAATTATAGTTATATTTATAGTTATATATTCGCTCGCGCTAAAATTGCGAAAAATCTCTAAAAAGGTAGTTTCATACAAATTTCCATCTCCTATTTAACCTCCTTATAGGGTGAATTTCGAAAAAAATGCTAAAACACGTATTTATTTAATTTTATTGAAGAGAACTAATACCAAGTTTCAAATATTTCTGGGTTTTTTTGGATTGTATTATAACGTGTTTCCCCGTGGGAATTAGATAATATCCCGCGGTAAAAAGTAGCCTACGTCACTCTCCAGCCCTTCAACTATCTCCGCACAAAAAATCATGCCAAACCTAACGGGTTCTGTTATGTGGTGTTCTTGTCCAGGTCCAATTTTTTTAAAGTCCGACCAATCTAGGTCTAGACAATGCCTGAAAATATTAAACAAGGCTGTTACTTTTTATCTACATCTACTATTATAAAGAGAAAAGATTTGTGTTTTTGTATGTTTGTAACAAATAAACTCAAAAACTACTGGACCAATTTAGATAAAATTTGGTAAGAAGATAGTTTGAGACCCTGGAAAGGACATAGGATACTTTTTATTCCGGAAATCATCCCCTAAGGGGGTGAAAATGGGGATGAAAAATTGTATGGGGTATTAGGGTGAGTCGCTAGTATTAAATATAAAAAAAATAATGGTCCTTGTTTCTTGCAATATAATATGGTGTGCCCTAAAAAACCAGCAGAAATCATATTTTTATATATGTAAAGTTGACGGAAGAAGCTGGCACAACTATACCAGGTTAGTATTAAATTCTTATTAAAATTATTCCAGATGCATTGTGAAGTTAATGTGGAACATGGGAGATTGCAAGGTAAAGAGTGTAAAACGCACGATGGGCTCAAATATTACGGTTTCGAGGGTATACCTTACGCCAAGCCACCTGTCGGAGAACTTAGATTTAGGGTGAGTAATTGTATTTTGAAGTTTATTCGATACTAGTGCGGGCCGGCCCTAGGTGCCAAACACTTGGCCGGCAGGGTTGCCATGATGTGTTTCTCTAGCGAAAACAAAAAAAATGGCCTAACAGTAGTTTATGTGTTATTCCAGTATAGTCTATATGTGTACTAAAGGATAGGAACCTATATCGTAACCAATGTTATATTGTAGAGGACACTAACAGTAATTGATCTAGTAGATATTAGATCTATATCTTAATTAATTGAAGAGCTATTTGAAAAAAAGTGTCCGGGGGTGAGTTTTTTTCCAAATGATATATCTTAGTTAATTTCAAAGCTAGCAAAATAAAACTAAATGTAAGTGTTATAATACGCTTTATAGTTTATTATAAAAGTTTCAATATAAAAAAAATCTCCAAAAAACCCCTACCGTCAATCCAAAAAAATCCTTAGAATCTCAGAACTTGACAAATAATCTTCAAAAATATAAAATATTATGTGTAATGTACATGTTCATATCCCCTAGAAGTACAAATATGTTTAATACGTAGTTTAGAGCCTCACTTTTTTTTGTCCGCTTTACGTGAAATCCCGCAGTAATTTTCCGCACACACTATACCACGCTAATGTTATACACAGTATTCCATCTTTATACAAACGGTCGGAAATCGAGTTATACCTACGCGCGTCGCGTTCGGTATACACTCGGTAGACAACGGTCTGGGGTTGCCAGATCATATAATTGGATACGAAAATTTCATAAGGTGGTTATGTTATGTAACTTTTATAATTGGATAGAAAAATAAACATTTTATTCCTCCAGTAACTTCGCTTATGTCAAACAAAAAAGTATCGAGACATCGTATGTTTTAAAAATAAAAACTAATTAATTAAATTAAAAATAAAAATTTAAGTAAGTACTTTTAATTAAACTTTTTATCCGAATGCGGATTCTTTATACTATTAAATTTAACAATAAAGCTTTTCGTACGTCCCAGTCGAGGCGAAAATATTTTTCAATTTCAAACTTATAACACATCACATCACATACCAGCCTTATAAATTGGAGATTTTTTAATTAAATCTATTAATTATATTTTTTAAATAAAAAATATAATATTTGAAATCACAAAACTAAAAAGAAACTCAAGTAGGTAGATGAAATTAAAATACTGGCCGGTGGGCACTCGGGCAGCCCTGTCGCGTGGGTACGTGCCGCTCGGCTGTAGGTAATTATTTCAAGGGCAGGGCCGAGTCACAATACTGTATGTAAAACATAAAACATCACCGTGACCATACGTGACAATACCAAGGTTAAAATAAATTATTACTAATTAGGTGTTTTTTACTGCTGCCTAATTAATATTTGCGTAAATAAATGATCACGTTGCTCTGCAATTTAAATGGTATGATTTCTTAGTACAAGCTAAATCTGGCTTTTTAGTAATCTTCCATATAAATAAAAATGAATGTTCGCATCATGGTTCAAAACGATAATTATGATTGAAAATTATCATGATAACTGATAAGTATAGATTGATAAATATAATCGAAAGTATTTAATATGCAACTCTTCAAATTAATCGATCAACAAACGTAACTCTGAGAGAATCATCAGCTCAAAAAACTCAATCAGCAAACTGAGAACTGATGATGAGAATATATATACCGCCAATTAATTTCATTAAATAGTGCCTATGTAGTTGGTTAAATTCATTCTGTTTTTGTTTCCATCTTAACATTATGAAAAGAAATTGCTTCCCAATACAAACTTTCATCCCCATTTTCACCTTCTTAAGGGGTGATTTCCAGGACAAAAAGTATCCTATGTCCTTCCCAGGGTCTCAAACTATCTTCTTATCAAATTTCATCTAAATGGTTTCAGTAGATCCAGAGATTACCCCATATAGCGTCACAAACTCACAATACACAAACTTTACCTCTTTATAATATTAGTATAGATCAATAAAAATTTACCTTAATTGTTAAAAGTGTATAATAAATAATTTATTCTAACGTAAATTATAACATGGGTCAAATACCAACCTACACAAGATCCAAGGATTGCTAACTTTATATCTGTTTGATAATTATCGCAATAAAATTATTTATCAATAGAATTATTTATTTTGATACTTTTATTCTCTGGTTCGTATGTTTGCCCTCTATGCGTTCCTTAACTATTCAAGCTTAGGGATGCACTTGAGCAAAGCTATGGTAATTCGCTAGTTTTTCAACCGACTTCCTCAAAAAGGAGGAGGTTCTCAATTCGGCTGTGTTTTTTTTATGTTTGTTACCTCAGAACTCCTTCATTTATTAACCGATTTGAACAATTTTTGTTTTGTTTGAAAGTGTATGCTTCCAGATTGGTCCCATTTAAATTTCACAAAAAAAAACACCCCTAAGGGTGGAAAAATCGCAAATGATGAATTTAACCTACTTCTAATTGTCATTTTGACTTGAAACTTTGCAAGTGTTTCTATTTCCGTTGATAGTGCAGTGGTTCGGTATCGTTAACCTGATCTGATGGTAAGGCCAGGAGATGGAACTCTTCAACGGCTAATAGTAGATACTTTGAGTTTGGGCTTATTTTGTTTGATTTGGCAAGCCTAACACTTTAGAATCGGATTTTAGAGCCAGAATTTTTAGTGTTACTAATAAAAGCGAATTTTAGTTTGTAAGTCTTCGTATAAAAATTGGCATCAAAGTAACTTCAACGGTTTAAGCGAATATTTTATAAAAATACTTTCTTCTTACTTTGCTACTACTATGTCTACACTAAAAAGGGAAAAACAAAAATAAGTCGGTGCCAGCCGATATAAAGCCAAGCATACCGACTTCGAAAATATTTGATTATTAGATATGTATAGTAAATGAAAACTACCAATCAGTTATTTTTTACTTTTTAGTGGGTTTTTTGAAGTCGGTTTTTATTTTTTTGTTAAAAAGTTTTTATTCAATAATGGCTACGCAATCTTTGACTATAGTTTTTTTTTTAATAAAAAGTGTAAATAGATCTATCAAGCTGTATCTATAAAAATAATATTAACCCAGTACATTATATCCATACTAATATTATAAATGTGAAAATGTGTTTGTTTGTCTTTTTTCATGTCGAAACAGAGTGACGGATTGGGGTGATTTTTTCTGTGGAGAAAGTTGGAAGGCTGGAGAGCGACATAGGATAGCTTTGGCCGCGGAAATTATCTCATTCCTCCGGGAAAACACGTTATAATATAACCCAAAAAATTATTCATGATCTGAGTTACTTGAAACTTGGTATTCATTCTGTTCAATACAAGTATATAGATGAGACAACATGTTTGGCTCAGTTTGTAGTGACCCTACTTGCTGTGCCAGCGGTCGCGGGTTCGAGTCCCGCTGGGGGCATTCATTTGTGTGATGAGCACGAATGTTTGTACTCTAGTCATGAGTGTTTATATTTATAATATGTATGTATTTAAAGTTATGTATGTGTAGTGTATCAACAATCTGCTATCCATAACACAAGCCTCGTAGCTTACCATGGAACTAGATGGCGCTGTGTCTTAATGTCCTAACATATTTACATATTTATATGGAATGCAAGAGTATCCTAATCACATAATGTAACTTTTAAATAATGTCGTTTAATCTCATGTCTCATCTAATAGAATGTTGCTAACATTAATTAGCTACTTACCCTCAGTTTGGTCTGGAGCGTCACTAGCGTCACTGCTTTTTGTATATATAATATTGTGTACTGGCAGCGCCACCTTTTGGCAAATTTTATTACTGAGTAGCCTATGTGTTCCTTCAGATCATATTCTATCTATATACTAAATTTCATCCAAATCTGTCCAGCCGATTCAGTGTGTGGGGGTAACAAACATACACACGCATAGCGATAACGATTGTAGAAAGTTCACATCGATAAATCATTTCGGGAAATTCTATTTTTAGTTTACTAACTCCTAGGTATAAAGTTCTAAGTCATTAAATTGCAGGCACCACAGAAACTTGAAAAATGGTCTGGAATAAGAGATGCAACGAAACCAGGCAATAAATGTGCTCAAATCAACCCATTTAGTAAAGGAGTGTTTGAAGGGTCCGAAGATTGTCTATATTTAAACGTTTATACCCCAGTGTTGCCATCTCAAGAATTAAAAAAATTACCAGTCATATTCTTTATTCATGGCGGCCGTTTGACTGTAGGCTATGGGGACTATTATAGTCCAGATTTCTATATACAGCGTGATATAATTTTAGTGACGATAAATTATAGATTAAATATATTGGGATTTTTGTGTTTGGATACACCAGAAGTCCCAGGAAATGCGGGTTTAAAAGATACAGTGATGGCGTTAGAGTGGGTGAAGAAAAATATAGTACATTTTAATGGCGATGATAATAATATTACTGTGCAAGGGGAAAGTGCGGGGGCGGCAATCGCCATGTCGTTTTTAACAAGCAAAATGACAGACGGCTTGTTTGACAAAGTTATTTGTCAATCTGGTACGTCATTGGCGGAGTTATATATCGTGGAAGAGGACGTAACAGAGCGTGCTAGGAATATTGCAAAGTTTTTAAATAAAGATGCGCGAGATAAGAAAGAATTGTACGAGCTATTTTCAAACGCGTCAGTGGAGGATTTAGTTTATGCGTTCACTTCGGCAGAATTTGCCCGACCACCTTCTATTATTAATGCTGTTTTATTAGCAGTGGTAGAAAAGAAATATGATAATGTTGAAAGTTTTTTCGATGAATCCCCAATAGCGGTTGTGAGAGAAAATCGCCATAAGAAAGTGCCACTTATCCTAACTCTTAATTCACATGAAGGAGCATTATTCCTGCATAAAGATGACCATGGCAACATTATATACGAAGAAAATTTTCAATATTTCATCCCTAGATACCTGTTCATAGAACACGATACGCCAAAAGCTTTAAAGTTCGTGGATTCTATACGAAAATTCTACTTCAATGGTCAAAAAGTCGACGATTCTCTACGAAATCAGTACTTAAATTTCTTCAGTGACCATTACTTTGCCCGAGACATAATTTTCACTATGGAATTTCTTTCGAAATTCCAAAATAACATATATTTATGTAGATTTGGTTATGATGGTAATATGAATACGAGGGTGATGAAAAGTTTAGGTTTTAAAGGAGCAACTCATGGCGATCTCGTACAGTACTTATTTTATAGAAAAAGTAAAGCGAAGGTGGCCAGTGACAAAGATCAGATAGTAGCCGAAACGTTGATTGAAGCTTGGTGCAATTTTGCTAAGAACGGGTAAGTTTCCAAATGATTTTACCTAATATGTTAAAGTTTCTACATTATAATACAATCTCAATATCTACTCAGACTAATTAATTTCATTTATTTTACATTTTTTTAACATCTACCCTCAATTAGCTCGGGTGTATTCCTAGTTACGTATAATGTACATACTAGCGTTGCTACAGTTTAAACAGCTTTAATGGTGTGCGTACTAAAACTACCAGTCGGCATGATTTTTTCCTTCATCTTCTCGATCTTCAATAATCATTACCAAATTTCAGTCAATTTATACAAAAACTTAATGTATTATATACCTAAACCTTCCTCATAAATCATTCCGCCTATTGGTGAAAACCGTATAAGAAATAAAGAATTTTTCAACGTCAGTGAGGTGCAAGGGGTGTGCATTACTAGTTTAATAATATAATTAATTGTATCTATTTTTTAACCAATTTCCAAAAAGAAGGAGGTTTTCAATTCGGCGGAATCTTTTTTTTTATTCATGTCCACCTACTCGAAGACGCCTGAACTGATTTGGAAAATTCTGTTTTGTTTCAAAGGATATACTTCCCAGGTGGCCCTATTTAAATTTTATCGAAATTGGTCGTTTTTACAAAATCTACAATAAATTATTTTTAAATAAATGGCTTAATCGAATATGTTATTTCAGAAATCCATCTCCAAAACATATAGACTGGCAACCCTACAACACTGAGACTAAGTTATGCTTAAACATTGAAGAAGATATCAAAGTTGAACCGTTTCCTAACTTTGAAAGAATCAAATTCTGGTTGGAACTTATTAAAGAACGGTCAAAATTGTAAAAATATATATATATATATGTATGAAGATAGAGCAGTTATAGTAATTATTGGGTTATACAGGGTGTTTAATATGTTTGAATTAGACTTGCAACGAATAGTATATTCGGCCATACGCTGAATACCGAATATTCGGTGAGCTTTCTGGCCGAATAGCCGAATATTAGGCAAAAGTATTCGGTCAGCGTGTGGCGGGAAAACTTGTATGAACGTGTTTGTTTCTTGTTTGGCGCCAGAAAGTAGTATAAATACTACTACAAAAAAACGCTCTGAATAAATTCAGAGCGTTTTTTTCTCTGAATCTGGGATTGTCTAAAAGTAAACAATGCCTGAAAATGCAAAAATTAAATTTTAATTGTGATAATGTATATGACAAGTCTATAGCCATTTGTTTTATAGTTTTTTTTTGTTATTTTTTGTAATAAAGACGATGATTATGTATGTACCTATGACTTCTTTAATGATTATAAGAAAAATATAGTATTATAATATAAATCAATATTTTCATTTTACCAACAGAGAATATGCATATTTTTTTTTAGTTTCTTGTACAATAGCTTATATCTTTATATAATTGTAAGAAAATAAGTAGCTCGACATTTCGCGCGCTTGGCGTGACGTCACACTATGATATACATAAAAAAGACGACTCAATTTGTAAGCGGCAAAATCGCTAATCGCTCTGTTATGATATACTCTGAAGTCATATTCGGTCTGACCAATGGCGTGCGTTTCAACTACTTTGAATTTCCCTATTGTTTTTGCACTTTTTAATCATTATTTTCTTAATCAAAAAGAATTTACATTAAAATTATTAATATAGGCTTAATTCAAAAGTATAAAGATTTAAAAAAATATATTTCTCCTTTAAATCACACCCATATTCTCTATTATTATCTAATTACAACAAACATAAACATATTACTTAAGTATTCGGTGTTCGGCCGAATAGTATCTAGATATTCGGTATTCGGCCGGATAGGATGAAAGTAGCCGAATACCGAATAATTGTCGAATATTTGTTGCAAGTCTAGTTTGAATGTTTTTAATATTTCCAGATTTTTTTTGTGGGGCAGAAAGAGACCGAATATACTATTTATGTATTTTTATGCTTTTTGTTATATTTGCCCTTTTATTTATTATTTATTTAAATGTTTTCTATCTATGTATATACGAGACATTCCTAGTCCGCATGTTTTTTCTAAACAACATAAAAATGGCGGGTTTTAGGCAGTGAAGCCACAAAAGTTCTATCTTTTTCGTCTCGTAGTTTTGTGTGTGGGCTATTTTTATAATTGGATTATAATTTGGATATGGCAATAATTAAAAGTAAAAATTAAAAAAATATGATTTATTCTTTAAATAAATTAGTTTTACATTCATGATGTTTAAAATCATTGGGAATTGAGGGACGCCATATTCATTTGGTATTATAAAATATATTGAATACGATAATAAATATAATATGTAAAAAGCACAAAAACTACAAATCATATTTTTTTCTTTTCTAGTACTAAAGTTCTGGAAGAGATTTCTTATAGAGATAAGTCCACCTTTGTCACTTGCTATGTATTTTGTTTTCTTATAACTTATTTGTGCAATCAAGAATATTATACTGTCTTGTGTTTTAGTACGTGGGTACTTAGATATTTAAAATATAGCAAAATCCATTTTACATCACATTACTTACAATAAAACGAACATTAGTAACTTAAACTGTTAATAATCTGGTAAAGAATTCATAAAATGTATACAGTGCCATCTATGAAAATATGGAGTACAAACTCCTTTACTTAATGAAGGTTCTCGGAATCGGTTTAAAAAAACGGTTAATTTCGGTAATGTAATGGTTAATTCATCGCTAGTTCTTTAACCGGTTAATACAAACGAACCGTTTAGTAAACCGAAATAATAATGGGTAACAGGTATTCTTAGAGAAAGTTAATCTTCCTCTAAAAAGAGCTTAGGTTTTGACACCGAAATAAACAGCTTTATTTCAGAAACATGTATCCTTCTACTAAGCAAATCACCATTAGCAAATATTTGCCAAATATAAACGCACAAAATATTTTAATCGATTAATTTTCGATCATGGAACCTAAATTCGTCAAAAAATGTTTTTCGGGTTTTAACCGGTTAAAGGACACAACCGAAACCTTAAACCGAAAAGCCTTTTGTTTTGGGATCAATGAACAAAACCGGTTTAAAATTGAACGGGTTTCCAAACTCTGACCTAATGATTGAAATAAAGCTAGGAGAATTGAATTTAAGATACGTTAAATCGCTCCTTTACCTAGTGTTTTTTTAAATATCAGTGTTTATTCTTTTTGAGAAGTAGTTTTTGTTCGTTTATTGACTATGCAAATATCTATTGACATAATACACTTAATTTTTCTTTGTTCTTGATGAGACATCTCTGTAGATATATAAATAGAAACATAATTTATAAATAAATGAATTATATTTTTAGATTTTGTATCAAAAGCTATGCATTTCTATTTTTGTACTTACTTTTGCTATCTAAGATCCCGATCAATGTGGTAGACCCCTAATTCTTGTTCCAGGCGAAATATATTTTTTAAACCATAAAACATATTAACCAACACGACGGGTTGTCACCAAAAATTTGCTATGTTTAATTCAAAAAAATAATTGTTTTTCATTTTTATCCCCTGGGTCATGTTTGTTAATGTTTTATATTCTAGTAAAAACTTAAAAAAAACGACTTCAAAAACACTAAAAATTAAAAAAATAAGTGATTGGTAATTTTCATTTACTATAAATATAAAATACCTAATCAGATATTTTCGAAGTCGGTATCCTTTAATTTGCATCGGCTGGTAGGCCGGCTGGTACCAGTTATTTTTTACTTTTTAGTGTTTTTTGTTTACAGTCGGTTTTCTTTTTTAAAAAGTTTTTATTTTTCTATTTTTAGCGTAGGCATAGTGGTAGAAAAGTAAGAAGAAAGTGTTTTAAAAAAATCAGGTTGTGAATAATCAATCACCTCTATATTTTACACTTAAGGTGGTTTTTTTTTAATTTAAATAGAACAAAGTTTGAGCTAAACCCTATCTATCCAATAAAAAAAAATCATATAACCCTATCCAATAAAAAAATATATCGTAATATATAAGTTGATATCGTAGTCAAACGTAAAAAATAAAAAATAAAATGGAGTCGAATGGAGAAACTCCATTTTTCGTCTGTTAAAAAATATATTTCCCATGGAAAAAGAGTCAGGGGCCACCACATACAACAATTCTAGTCCAATCAAATGAAATGTTAACTAATTATTTAATGAATAAAAATATTAACAGATTTTTTTCTTTTTAATTTTGCCTCTTTTTACCTGACTGCAGCGACACCAAAAAAAAATTTGTGTTTGACATGAGTAACTACTTAATTATCTATAGATATAATAAAACTGTAGAGGTCGGATGTCTGTACATAGAAAAAAAATGCTAAAAACCGAGTCAGGGGGATGTAAGAAGAGAAATAGAACAAATCCAGTTTTTTTTTTCGAATTATTTGTTTCTCTGTCTGTTTGTACGGGCTAATCTCCGAAACTTTTGCAGCGAATTAGATGAAATTTTGCGTGGTGGTACCTTATATCCCCGGTCAACATTTTAGGTACTTTTCATCCTGGGAAAATTAAGAGATCCCGTGGGATAGTTAAAAAAACTATAGTAACTTATACAGCTTAATACATAGCAACTTATGCACCTAATTTTGTAAAATTTGGCATGCTGTTACCTTATATTGCCGGTCAAACAACAGGTTACTTTTTATCCCGGAAAAATGAATGGGTCCCGTGTGATAGGTCTCTTTGTGCTTTGTCGCTATTATTTTATAAACGTTTTACACATAGTAAGAGCAAGTAATCTCAATTTAGTAATTTATAAAAAAATCTTTGAAAACTTTATTTAGATTCATTGCAAAGCAATCATTTGAAAATTCAAGTTCAATCTTGCTGTTAGAATAAGATCAAAAAATACAAATTTCCTCAAACTCAAAAAACAATATGGCGTATGTAAGTTAAAGCTGATGTAATGTATGGATGTAGCTGATGGATGTAAGTATATATGTTGATATGGGGTCATGGCAGTGTTGAGAATATTGTTATGATTTATTTAAGTATATACATCCAATATTACATCAGAGTATAAGAAAATAACAAGAAAACAGTGAATGTTTAATCAAATCAACTAGAATTTTTAACAAATATTTTTTATTGACGGCACGTTTGTCTGAGTTTGTAGTGACCCTACTTGCTGTGCCAGGTACCGCGTGTTCGAGTCCCGCTGGAAGCATTCATATGTGTGATGAGCAAGAATGTTTGTACTCCAGTCATGGGTGTTTATATTTATAATAAAGTGGGTGGACCACAGAAGGCCACCTTAAAAAATAAACAGTTATAATTCTTTTATTTATTGTATAAATGAAACAAATTATTAAGTAACACTTTGTTCTATTTAGACCAGATTATTTTTAAGAGAAAAAAAAATTGAAAACCTGAAGTTTTATAATTTTAAAATGTTAGCAGATATATAAGGATTAGAAATTCGTAAAATGCCACACATGGCCCAGCGACCCCCGAGAAATGGGCAGACGAAAACGTTGAAAATAGTTTTTTTTTAATTTCGGGCTTACTGTGACGTTCTATCGAAAAATGTTTTCCACAAAAGTTGTAGGTCTAGTAAAAATCTACAACTTTTATAAATAACACTTTTTACAATAACCTCAAAGTTTTCGAGTTCGAGATATTTTCAAAAAACTCTGTTTTTAACTGTTTCTTGGTTTTTTATTTTTAATTTCTAGAATAATCTTTTGATTTCCATGAAAGTAAGGAAATGTAATCTTCGAAATACATATAATAAATAAAAAAAATTAAATTGAAATGTTTAGCCATTTCCGAGAAAAGTTGTTTTATGGTCTCGATAGGCTGAAAATCGCTCCAAACTTCAAGTGGGCGATTACATTTAATAATAATACATGAAATTGAATATAAAAATATATACATGAAATATAAAGTTTACAAGTAGGTATTTACTATTTAGCATATAATAAAAATAAGTAGAAAAAAGATATCATTTGGATAACACCAGTTTTAAAATTACATAATTTAAATAACTTTTTTTTTTCATACTTATTCAAGTGGCTTTAGCGAGTGCTCACTTTTTGTGCTCAAGAAATTTAAATTTAGCTTAATGTTCTTGATGATTCTTTTTAAATAAAATAAATTTATGACTAAAGTTATTCATTGCAATAAATATCATTTTTTCAAAATAAAATACATATATGACTTAAGTTATTCGTTATAATAAATATAAAAACCATTTAAGGTAAGTCACTTTTAATATTAATTTTAAAATTAATGCTTAGGGGAAACCGGGGTACACTTATATAATATAATATATAACTTTTTTCAAATGTAGCTTACCTATATAAATAAATTATAAATTATCAATATTTATAACTTGTTCAATGAGTCGTTATGTTGGCTATAGAAATCTAGTTCAACTTTAACAATAATATTTATAATTTTCTGAAAGCAAAGGTTTTTTTTAAAAAGCGGAAAATTGTTCATTGTACCCAATAGGGGTACACATTTTATTTAAATCTTTATTTTTCCTCATCCTCATCACGTACTAAAATATAATTTCAAAACGAAATTCAATAAAATTAACAAAAAATTTAAATGGTCAATAAAATAAATTTTATCATCTTACCCCAAGGTAAAGATGAAGAAAATTATTATATTATTCTTTTTGGGCTTTGTTTCGGGTTTATTTAATTTTTTTAATCTACCATAAACCATACTTTTTGTATAATTCAGAAATTACATACAAACTATTAAACATAAATACCTAACTCATGATTGTATACAGCAAGGTTATCGCCATCGAGGAACTTTAAACAACATATTAATTTATTATCTATTTATTAGGTAATTATTTACTTTAAGTCGCTTCAAGTTGGCACATTAGAATAGGGAATATGCGTGTGATTTAAATAAAGGTGATTTTTTTTAATATCTGTATTTTTTTGAATTAAGCTTATATCAATTATGCCTAAGTATATCAAGAAAGTAATTATTAAAAAGTGCAAATAAGGTGGGAAATTCTAAATAGTTAAACCGAACGATATTGGTCAGACCGAATATGACGTCAAAGTTAAACAAACTTACCTAAGTCGTCATTTTTCTATTTATGATACTTTGACGTCACGCCAACCACACGAAATGGCGGGCTTTTAAAGTATCCGTATAGGTATGATATTTAAAAAAAACTATACTAAATTTTAGTTTTTTGGAGTTGGATATTTTTTTTACAATTATATAATGATGTTATCAATTGTACACACGTATATTCCATATTAAGTTAGTTCTCAATTATAGTTATATTACCCCGCCGGATCCTGTTTGTTAGATGATGTTCTTGTCCAGGTCCATTTTTTTTAAATCCGATCAATCTAGGTCTAGACAATGTCTAAAAGAAGACCGTTACGTTTAATATTAAATATAAAAAAGTAATGGTCCTTGTTTCATGCAATATAATATGGTGCTACCCTAAAAAAACCGACTGAAAACATATTTTTTATGTATGTAAAGCTGTCGGAAGAAGCTGGTTAAGTTATTAGTTGTAAATTCTTGTTGAAATTATTCCAGATGCATTGTGAAGTTAATGTGGAACATGGGAGATTGCAAGGTAGAGAGTGTAAAACGCACGATGGGTTCAAATATTATAGTTTCGAGGGTATACCTTACGCCAAGCCACCTGTCGGAGAACTTAGATTTAGGGTGAGTAATTGTATTTTGAAGTTTATTCGATATACCAGTGACTTACCGACGTTTTGCTCTTCTCTCAACAAACATTTGGCCGGCAGGGTTCTCATGATTGGTTTCCCAAGCGAAAACAAAAAAAAGTGGCCATACATTAGCTTATGTGTTACTTCAGTAATATTCCATAATATTATGTATACTCATATAAAACCGTACATATGTAAGTGTAAAAATGCCTTTCTTAGTGTATTCCCCTTCAAGAGCAATCCCTAAAAAAAGAATTAAAAGATCTCTAAACCATTTTTTTAAAATGATTCCTATCAGACGGAATTCTTGTGCGTAGTTTATTTTGACGAAACGCCTAATTTTTCGATATTATCGATAGTGGTAGCTAACAGAGCGTATAAAATTATAGATAGTGGTAGCAAATGAAGCGTATAAAATTATTGATAGTGGTAGCTAACAGAGCGTACGAAATTATAGATAGTGGTAGCAAATAGACCGTACACGTGTAAAATATGTCGAATGGATAATTGTCCGAGCCGTTAGTAATTTTACTAAAATCTTAAGATTACCTAATTTAAACAGTAAACGATTTGACTGTAGGAGCATTTCACGTGAAGAGGACATCGAATAAAATGTGAGGTTCTGAAATTCATATTCAAACATCGTTGTTCATATTAGGTATATTTGTACTTCTAGGGGATATGAACATGTACATATAATATTGTTACGTTCTATGAGTTCCAGGATCGGGAATTGAAGCATGTCTTTTGCACTATTGATGTTTTATTGCTCTTAGTTAACAAGAGTGACTTATATATTTTATTCACTAACACGCGCAGTATATACACAGTTCTGGTTAAACTCAGGCACTGGACACTAATTTTCACCACTAAATACACTTTCGCTATAACTTCACTCCACTTTTCTTCACTTTTACACTTTTTTCTACTTCTTGTCAAACTTCACTTAGCTTCGAAATTCAACTGATCTCTCGACACCATGCATTTTTATATGAATAAACAAAGAACATTCTAGTAATCGAAAATTTGAAACCTTTCTAGTCATTTCTTCAGAAACATAATCACGAAATAGACAGACTCTCGGAAAAAACTCAAAATAAACCACGACAAAATCAGAAAACTTTTTAACGAGAAACTAAGTTATATAATATATAAGTTGTAGTACACATGGAATGTAACTCTTAAATAAAGTCGTTTAATCTCATGTCTCATCTAATAGAATGTTGCAAACATTAACTAGCGACTTACCCTCACTTTGGTATGAAGCGTCACTAGCGTCACTGCCTTTTGTATATATAATATTGTGTGCAGCGCCACCTTTTGGCAAATTTGATTACTGACAGTAGCCTATGTGTTCCTTCAGATCATATTCTATCTATTTACTAAATTTCATCCTAATCTGTCCAGCCATTTCAGTGTGTAGGTGTAACATATATACACACACATAAAAAGTTTCGTATTTGTTGTAGTAGTGTGACTAGCTATAACGATTGTAGAAAGTCCACATCGCTAAATCTTTCCGGGAAATTATTTTCTTGTAAAATATTTTTAGTTTACTTACTCGTAGGTATAACTCTCTAATTAAGTAATTAAATTTCAGGCACCTCAGGGACTTGAAAAATGGTCTGGAATAAGAGATGCAACGAAACCAGGCAATAAATGTGCTCAAATCAACCCATTTAGTAAAGGAGTGTTTGAAGGGTCCGAAGATTGTCTATATTTAAACGTTTATACCCCAGTGTTGCCATCTGAAGAATTAAAAAAATTACCAGTCATATTCTTTATTCATGGCGGCCGTTTGACTGTAGGCTATGGGGACTATTATAGTCCAGATTTCTATATACGGCATGATACTATTTTAGTGACCATAAATTATAGATTAAATATATTAGGATTTTTGTGTCTGGACACACCAGAAGTCCCAGGGAATGCGGGTTTGAAAGATATAGTAATGGCGTTAAAGTGGGTGAAGAAAAATATAGTATATTTTAATGGCGATGATAATAATATTACTGTGCAAGGGGAAAGTGCGGGTGCGGCAGTCGCCATGTCGTTTTTGACAAGCAAAATGACAGACGGCTTGTTTGACAAAGTTATTTGTCAATCTGGAACGTCATTGGCGGAGTTATATATCGTGGAAGAGGACGTAACAGAGCGTGCTAGGAATATTGCACAGTTTTTAAATAAAGATGCGCGAGATAAGAAAGAATTGTGCGAGCTATTTTCAAACGCGTCAGTCGAGGACTTAGTTCATGCGTTCACTTCGGCAGAATTTACCCGACCACCTTCTGTTATTAATGCTGGTTTATTGGCAGTAATAGAAAAGGAGTTTGATAATGTTGAAAGATTTTTAGATAAATCCCCAATAACGACTCTGAGAGAAAATCGCCATAAGAAAGTGCCACTTATCCTAACTCTTAATTCAGATGAAGGAGCATTATTCCTGCGTAAAGATGAACAAGGCAACATTATGTACGAAGAAAATCTACAATATTTCATCCCCAGATACTTGTATATAGAATACGATACGCCAAAAGCTTTGAAGTTTGTGGATTCTATACGAAAATTCTACTTCGATGGTCGAAAAGTCGACGATTCTCTAAGAAGTCAGTACGTAAATCTCGTCAGTGACCATTACTTTGTCCGAGACGTAATTTTCACTATTGAATTGCTTTCGAAATTCCAAAATAATATATATTTATGTAGATTTGGTTATGATGGTAATATGAATACGAGGGTGATGAAAAGTTTAGGTTTTAAAGGAGCAACTCATGGCGATCTCGTACAGTACTTATTTTATAGAGAAAATAAAGCGAAGATGGCAAGTGACAAAGATCAGATAGTGGTAGAAACGTTGGTTGACGCTTGGTGCAATTTTGCTAAGAACGGGTAAGTTTGCAAATGATTTTACCTTGTATGTTAAAAGTTTCAACATTATAATAATCTACTCAAACTAATTCATTTCATTTATATTGCATTTTTTTAACATCTACCCTCAATTAGCTCGGGTGTATTCCTTGTTACGTACAATGTATATGCTACATATAGCGTTGCTACAGTTTAAGGTAGCTTTACTGGTGTGCGTACTAAAACTCCCAGTCGGCGTGATTTTTCCGACATCTTCAATAATCATTACCAAATTTCAGTCAATTTACACAAAAACTTAATGTATTATATACCTAAATCTTCCTCATAAATCACTCCGTCTATTGGTGAAAACCCTATTAGAAATAAAGATTTTTTAACGTCAAAGCCGAACCAACACGAGTGAAATTGAAGTGCATTACTAGTTCAATAATATAATTAATTGTACCTATATTTTTTTCAGAAATCCATCTCCAAAACATATAGACTGGCAACCCTACAACACTGAGACTAAGTTATGCTTAAACATTGAAGAAGATATCAAAGTTGAACCGTTTCCTAACTTTGAAAGAGTCAAATTCTGGTTGGAACTTATTAAAGAGCGGTCGAAATTGTAAAAAATATATATACATATATAAAGATGGAGCAATTATTGTCAATATTGGGTTATACAGGGTGCTTAATGTGTTTGAATGTTTTTAACATTTCTAGTTTTTTTTGTGGGGCAGAAAGAGACCGAATATATTATTTATGTATTTTTATACTTTTTTTAAATTTGCCCTTATATTTATTATTTATTTAAATGCTTTCTATCTATGTATATACGAGACTTTTCTAGTCCGCAAGTTTTATCTAAGCATAACATAAAAATGGCGGGTTTTTAGCAGTGAAGCCACAAAAGTTTAATCTTTTTCGTCTCGTCGTTTTTTGTGTGGGCTAATTTTTTTTATTGAATTATTATTTGGATATGGCAATAAGTAAAATTAAAAATTAAAAAATATGATTTATTCTTTAAATAAATTAGTTTAACATTCAGGATGTTTGAAATCATTGGGGATTGATAGACGCCATACTCATTTGGGCAAATATAGCAAAATTCATTTTACATCACATTATTTACAATAAAACGGACATAAGTGATTTTAACAGTTAATAATCTGGTAAAGAATTCATAAAATGTATACAGTGCCATCTATGAAAATATGGAGTACCTACAAACTCCTTTACCTTATGAAGGTTCTCGGAGTCTGTTTAAAAAAGGGTTAATTTCGGTAATGTAATGGTTAATTAATCGCTCGTTCTTTAACCGGTTAATAAAAACGAACCGTTTAGTAAATCGAAATAATAATGGTTAACAAATATTCTTACAGAAAGTTAATCTTTCTCTAAGAATAGATTAGGGTTTCATACCGAAATAAACAGGTTTATTTCAGAATCATGTATCCTTCTACTAAGCAAATTACCATTAGCAAAGATTCACCAAATTAAAAGCGATTATTATTTATTATCATGGAACTTAAATTCGTCAAAAGCTGTTTTCTAGGTTTTAACCGGTTTAAAGATCATAACCGAAACCGGTCAATACCGGTTTAAAAATTAAACGGATTTCCGAACCCTGATCTAAAGTTAGGAGAATTGAATTTAAGACTGCGTTAAATCATTTTCCTCTACCTAGTTTTTTTTTTAATTCCAGTGATTTTATACAAATATCTATTAGAAATCAATACATACAGCGCTATCTATTGACATATAATTAAAATAATTTTTCCCTGTTCTTGATGAGGTATCCAAAGAATCCAACCATCCAATGAAGGTAGATAATAAAAACAGAATTCATTTTCTTGTATTTTATTTTAAAAAATTGCTTTTTAATTATGTAAGCACCAAGTAGGCACTGACTTCTGAAACACAATATTGGTACCTACCTATGCACTTTATTTATAATAATAATAATAATAATAATAATAATAATAATTTATTTCAGATCAATAATCCATATTACTTAGTTCTTATATTTATGAATACAATTAAATTTAATAATAATAATAATAAAATCTAACAAATAGTTTCTCCCCGATACTTAAAAGTAGTTACTTGATTGTGTGCAGCTGCATCCAGCGCCCAAGTATCGGGCAGTCCCAACGGTCTGCCAATGCACTTAAGATGCCATTGGTACTGCCACGCATGCGCTGCATCATGGAGGTACATCGCTTCCGCATGATAGTACTGAAGCTGTCTGTACGAGCTTCAGCAAACATGCCTGATGCACTACAATATCGTGGCAGCCCCATTAGCACCCTAAATGCATTGTTATATTGGACGCGCAGGTCGTTGTATGTCCTCTGCGTATAATTAGCCCACATGCTGCACGTATAAAAGGTTTGACAATACGCCTTAAACAGCGTGGTTTTGACGTTGTCAGTACAGTGTGCGAACCTACGAGCCAACATATTACATCGGACAGCCAACGACCTGCGTTCACGTTCAATATCAATGTTATCTTTGAGATCGTCAGTGACCCAGTGACCCAGATACTTAACTTTTTTGACAACTTTCAGAGGCGTTGTATTAAGGAAAACTTGCGGTATATTATAATGTGATTTATTTCCAGCCTTAAAAACCATAAATTCACTTTTTGTTGGATTGTATCTGAGCCCATGGGCTACCGCATAATTTTCACAATTTCTGACCAGTCTCCTCAAGGCCCCGATTGAAGGGCTCAGGAGTACCATATCATCTGCGTAACTGATATTGTTAATACAAACGCCATCTATGTAGCATCCGATATTCGTACTCCGAAGTTCTTCTATCAGGGCGTTCATATAAAGGTTGAAGAGACGAGGGGATGTCAAGCCCCCTTGCCTCACACCACATTGTAACCTGTACTCATCAGAAAATGAGCCTGCCCATTTGACACGGTTTATCTGATTAGCATACCAATGCCTAAGTAATGATATGATCTCCTCCGGAACACCAGTATTCCTTAATTTTTCCCAAAGTATGTCATATTGGACCAAGTCAAATGCTTTTGACAGATCTAAAAAACAGGAATATACTGGCGTTTTCCTACATGTATAATATTGCACAGTCTGCTTGAGACATAAGATAGCACTCTCTGTAGACAACCCTGGGCGAAAACCAAATTGCGCATCATTGAACTTCAGGTGCTCCTCCATCTGTAGGTCAAGCAGCTTGTCCAATATTTTAGCTATAATGGTTGCTAAAGAGATTGGCCTATAGTTACATACATCTGATGAATCACCAGTTTTATTTTTGATAATAGGTACTATAATAGTATTCATTAATTTGTCAGGAAGATATGAGTGACTCAAACATAAATTATAGAACATCGAAAGTATTCCAGGCATATGAATACCCGCAAACTTCAGATGCTCAATGCTGACACTATCGTATCCCGGAGACTTTCCCGTTATCATTTTTTTCATTACAGAAGCTACCTGTTTTGATGTAAATCTAACGTTCAACTCTGTCGCGATTATCTCATCATTAGTCATCTGTGGCAAACGGGGTGAATCTACTTTGAAATGTGATCTAAATACATTAGCTATAGAGTGCGGTTCATACACACTTGCTACACTTAGGGGAAGTTGAGTTCTATGATCCATGTTATTAGTGGTTTTCCAAAACTTCCGGAAATTTTTATTAGTATGATGTTGTGCTATGCTATTCATTTTAATTTGATGTTCATTGTTTTGGCACCATTTTAATTTATTTTTAAAGGCACGTCTAGATTCGTACATATCAACAAAAACCTGTCCAGATCTTGGTTTATTTGATAATAACCATTCGTGATAGCATAACCGTGCCTTCTTGTGAGCAAGGCGAACATATTTATTCCATCCTGTAATATATCTACCGTCTTATAAACTATCTTTTTATTTATTGATTAATGGTAGAATTTTTAAATAAATTGAGAAACAAATATAAATTATAACTTCTCCCCGTCTATATGATATACATTATGACAAGAGTGGTCGGGAAATCGTTCAAGTTCGATAAAGTCCTTTTCAGTAGACAACAAACGCTCTAACATGGATGCCACTTTTTTAAAGTCAGGCCGAGAAGTAGGTTGGGCCTTCCAGCAACAATACATGACGTAGTAAAGCTCACGACGACAGTGTTCTGGCTTTTCTAAACGATATCCCTCTCGCACCTGTTATAGGAAAAATGTTGTTAAATTATAGTTGATAATGTTTTGATAAATTGGCAATGTTTTTTCTTCGAATATATTATTACTAGCGACTCACGCTCGCTTCGCTCGAGTTCGTCCCTAGGTATGTTTTCACCGTTAGTATAGAATAAACTATATATATGTCCATACATAGGTATAGAAAAGTGAGTACCTATTTTAAAAATTAATTATATACTTACTATCCTTACTTGATTCCCCATACAAACTTTTCATCCCCTTAAGGAATGATTTCCGGGATAAAAACTATCCTATATCCTTCCCAGGGTCTCAAAGTATCTCCATACCAAATATCATCTAAATCCGTTCAGCGGATTAAGCGTGAAAAAGTAATAGACAGACAGACAGTTACATTTTCATGTATAATATTAGTATAGATAAGATTATTATTTATTTGTGTGATAACTTTAATTTTATAATCATATGTATATAATATATCTCACAAACTTTACCCTCTTCATATGATGAGTATAGATATAAAAGTTGTTCATTGGTTAAATAATTGTATTTTACGAGTAGCTTGTGTGTGACATGCTCCCCCTTCTTTATTCTGTCTGTTGTTTTAATTTTTTTTTAAATCATATTTTATACTTCTTATTTTATAATTATTTTGTTTATATTATTGTTTATTATATATTAAAATCAATATATATATATATATATATATATATATATATATATATATATATATATATATATATATTAAAATCGATTGCCGTTCGTTAGTCTCGCTAAAACTCAAAAACGGCTGGACCAATTTCAATAAATTTTTTTTTGTTTTATTGGGGGCGTGTCAGGTAAAAAATAGGTTAGTAGGTTATAGGTTAGTAAGTAGATGTAAAAAATAGGGAAAACAAAAAAAACGCTAGAAAATCTAAAACTTCAGAATTGTTTATTTTGTATGGGAATCACTTACCGTTAAAACGTAATAATAATGGTATGTATCTAGGGACGAACCCGAGCGAAGCGAAGGTGAGTCACTAGTAAGTTATATTAATCTATACATATAATGAAATTGTAACTAAGCCGAATCTGTACATTAGATATTTTTTGAAAATCTTATTGAAATAGACATTATTATCGATACAGAGGCTGAATCTATAGTTTGTAGAATTTTTGTCTGTCTGTCTGTTTAACTGTCTGTCTGTCGGTCCGTCTGTTAACGCATCACGGTAAAAACAGTGGAGGGATTTTGATAAAATTTAGTATGATGGTAGCTGGTTATCCGGGTCAACATACAGGAAACTTTTTACCGTGGGAAAATTTCTCATTTATGAGAAAAATACAAAAACTGCAATTTAAGAGTATACTAATATGTAAAACTTAAGAATTTGGTTTTGGTGATCTGAACGCGGGCGGGGCCGCGGGCAATGCTAGTTAATTATATAAAAATATATTAAACAAAATAATTATAAAATAAGAAGTATAAAATATGATGTAAAAAAAAATTAAAACAACAGACAGAATAAAGAAGGGGGAGCATTTCACACACAAGCTACTCGTAAAATACAATTATTTAACCAATGAACAACTTTTATATCTATACTCATAATATGAAGAGGGTAAAGTTTGTGAGTTTGTGACTGTAGGGGGTAATCTCTGGATCTACTGAACCGATTTAGATGAAACTTGGTAAGAAGATAGTTTGAGGCCCTGGAAAGGACATAGGATACTTTTTATCCCGGAAATCATCCCTTAATATGGGGTGAAAATAGGGATGAACGAGGCGAGGGTGAATCGCTAGTCTACATACAAAATCATGTTAAATTTACCTTTTTCATAAGAACCTCAGCTGAAAGGCCAGCGTACGGAGTAGAACCTAATGTCACGATCTCCCATAGAAGTATTCCAAAACTCCAAATATCCGACTTAACACTAAATATATCGTAGTACAAAGACTCTGGTGCCATCCATCTGCAAAAAATTGTTTTTATTTATTGTAGCATTTAAAATGTTTATTTTAATAAATATATCTAACTAGTTATAGTTACACCTCGTCCATCCGTTCTAGATTAAAATTTACATAGAATAAGAGAGACGCAAACTCAGCGTCTGGTCGCGCCCACCCGGCATCCGCCAAGTGATTGAGAAATGGGCAGGGAGAAGAAGAATAATAATTACTAGTGGAAAGGCAAAAACAAACCTATACCACGGGAACCGTATATTTTTCTTGAACAAAAATTTAGAGCTCATTTTATATCAGAGCTATATTATTGTAAAGTGTGATTAAAATCCATTCAGTAGTTTTTGCGTGAAAGAGTAACATACATCCAGACATCCATACATCCTCACGAACTTTCGCATTTATAATATTAGTATAGATTGACCATTTCCTTTAACACCTCCAGGTAAATTTCTAAGAAATTAATTAAATTTCTAAAATATCTATTGTTAACTGACACGCCGGCGTGTCCGCGGTCGTGGAGGGATTAAACTTTTATCGAGGTTAGAAGGCAACATGCTGAAATATAATAGTATTATTTCATTAGATAAGTAATATAAATCTATACTATAATATTATAAAGAGGTAAAGTTTGCGATCTTGTGAGTTTGTGAGTTTGTGACGTTGTAGGGGGTAATCTCTGGATCTACTGAACCGACTTTCAAAATTCTTTTACTAATAGAAAGCCACGTTCTTTCGGAGTGTCATAGGCTACATATTAACCCGAAAAATGAAAAGGCTATTTCGTGGTAGTCGGATTTGTAAAGTAAGTCGGAGAAAAAACGGTCGAACGAAAACGTTTCTTACGAACGCTGCCTTAACGATGAGAGATATATGATTATGTTCTAGAGAAAAGTTGTAGAGCTTAATAATGCCTACAAAAAAGTCAGCGACAGCATATGTCTAACTTTTATATTTAAGTCACAAAAAGCAGTTTTTTATATTAAAAAAATCATTTAAATCGGTAGGTCATGTTTATTGGTCATATTATCAACAATTATGAATTCTTATAAAAATAAGTAAATTTATCGTCTAAAATGTTTAAAATAAAAGACTTTTCCCTTTTACTGCATATAATTTGGACAAATGGTTAAAGAGATAATACAACATATTCGTATGTATGGACGAACCCGAGCGAGCTGTTTATCTGTTTTTCTCTTTATACGGGCTAATCTCCGGATCTATTGGACCTATTTAAATGAAATTTTGCATGGTGGTACCTTATATCCCCGGGCAACATCTTAGATGCTTTTCATCCCGGAAAATTAAAGAGTTTCCGTGGGATAGTTAAAAAACTATAACAACTTATACAGCTTAGTACACAAAAAGTACTGGTTGGATTTTAATGAAACTTTACAATAATATAGTTCATACATGACAAAAACAAATCAGCTACTTTTCATCCCGGAAAATTAAAGAGTTTCCGTGGGATAGTCAAAAAACTATAGTAACTTATACAGCTTAGTACACAAAAAACCACTGATTGGATTTTGATGAAACTTTACAATAATACAGTTCATACATCATAATAACAAATAGATAACTGTGTATCCCGGAAAAATGTACTTTTCCCGTGGGATAGATGTTTTTGTTTATTTGTAACGTATTGTCTGTTTGCCTGTATGTCTGTTTGTCTGTTTTTGTGTGTGCGTTTCACGCGACAAGTAATGTACCAATTTCAACGAAATTTGGTGAAGTGATAACTTATTACTCGACTCAAAATTTAGGGTACCTTTTGTATGTATGTATGTATGTATGTTGTATTCAGCCCTTTTTAACACATGCACGGGCCTCCCTTCAGTACGAGGTGGATCAGGCCATAGACCACCACGCTGGCCAAATGCGGGTTGGTGGACTTCACATGTCTTTCGAAAACTTGCTAGGTTCTGTCAGACATGCAGGTTTTCCTTCACCGTTAAGACAAGTGGTAACTGTGTTAGAAATGATTCGCGCATGAAAATATCAGAGGTACGAGACCCGGGATTTGAACTTGCTTCACTCGGTTTCCCAAGCGAGCGCGTTACCACTGGGATGCCTAGATGCTTTTTACTTAAAGAAAATCTTTCTTTCCCACGGGAAAATACAATAACTGGTTTTATCGAGTCCTCCCTAGAAACCTTCCTCTGGCTAAGCCTTAAGACATACATGAAAACAATATACCAAAAAATTGTAGGTCTTGAAAAGTCCTACAGAAAAGTTGTAAATAGTATATGTCTATCTTCTAAGTTACACTCGCAATATTTATTCTTATCTATACCTATAATAAAACTTAGTCAAATCGATGTGCGCGTTTCACGCAAAAAGTACTCAACCGATTTTAACTTAATTTTGTATAGTGATAAAACTTAGTGCTCGGTTCAACATTTAGAATACTTTTTACGACAGGCAAATTATTCATTCCCACGGGAAAATACAATAACTGGTTCTATCGAATTGTCCTTAGAAATTTATATGGCTAACGTTGGCTCAACCTTAAGCGATAGATCAAAACATTGTACAAGAAAATTGTAAGTCTTAAAAAAGTCTATAGAAAAGTTCTACATAGTATATGTCTATCTCCTAAGGTACAATCGCTATAACTATTTTCATTATTATATATTTCTGTTTTATTATGCGTTATTTATTCTATCTGAATATAGGTACATATATGAATAATAAAACTGTAGAGGTAGAATGTCTGTACATAGATGGTAGAAAAAATTGCTAAAAAACCAGTCAGTTCTCTTCTTACATCCCGTTAGGAGAGAAATAGAACAAATCCAGATTTTTTCAAATTTTTTGTTTCTCTGGCTGTTTGCCTGTTCGTACGGGCTAATCTCCGATACTATTTAAATGAAATTTGATACTTTTCATTCCGGAAAATTAAAGAGTTCCCGTGGGATAGTTAAAAAATTGTAGTAACTTATACAGCTCAGTACACAACAACTTATGCACCTAATTTAGTAAAATTTGGCATGCTGATACCTTATATTGCAGGTCAAACAACAGGTTACTTATTTTATTTTTATCTCGGAAAAATGACCGGTTCCCGTGGGATAGATCTGTTTGTGCTTTTCTAGAGGTGAACCCGAGCGAAGCGAGGGTGAGCCGCTAGTTCAGTTATAAAGATAGTAAAACGGTAATAAATTCGAATACCTATACATTATATTTTTTTTTTAATATCCCGTAAAGAACAAACAAAAAGTAGATTTAAATTACCGTATTGGCAAAGGTCCATTACTTTTTCTTTCATAAACCTGACTTCCCGCCACGTCCCTTGCAAAACCGAAATCGGCAAGTTTGCACGTTCTGTCTTCAGTGATGAGGACGTTACGAGCAGCCAGATCTCTGTGTATTATCTGTTAAATAAAATTATCATAAATATAAGACCTCATTTTCTCCATTAAGCTCTATTTAACGTCCTACTGCTGGGCGTGGGTATCCCTTCAATGCGAGAGGGATCAGGCTGTAGCCCACCACGCTGGCCAACTGTGGGTTAACGGATGTTTAATTTAAAGCCTGTCGGGTACTAATAATGCTTGGAATGGAATGGCGGCTGCAAAGAATGATTTTTGAGGGCAGACCCCCTTTGATCGCGGGGCCCTGGTCACTTGCTCAGAGCGCCCAATAGAAAAGAGGGGCCTGGCAGCCTATGTGTTAATGCAGGTCATAGTCTATCTGTATAGGCACTAAACATCCAAATACGTCCAGCCGTATATACACATCACACTGACGACACGTTTGGCTCAGTTTGTAGTGACCCTACTTGCTGTGCCGGCGGTCGCGGGTTCGAGTCCCGCTGGGGACATTCATTTGTATGATGAGCACGAATGTTTGTACTCCAGTCATGGGTATTTATATTTATAATATGTATTTATTTAAAGTTACATATGTATAGTGTATCAACTATCTGATATCCACAACACAAGCCGTAGCGTCGTAGCTTACCATGGAATTAGATGGTGCTGTGTGTTAATTTCCCAACATATTATTATTACTATATAGGTACACGTACAAACTTTGGCATTTATAATAGTAGAAAGCATATATTACCCCGTTAGAAGTAAGGAAGTCCATTCCCCTCGCGACTTGGAAGGCGAAGTGTGTAAGGTCTCTGGAGGTGAGGTACTGACTGTCACCATGCATGTTACCATAGAGACGCTCAGCCCGAGAGTCCCTTAAAAAATGTTGTAGCTTGCCCAGACTGACAAACTCCATGATTACGAATGTTGGCTGCTGTTGAAAACATAATAATAATCTTTAAATTAATTTAACTGTACTAAAATAAATTGTGTATGTGAAGACGACAACAAAGCGACAACGTTGTCTTTACGATCAAACTCTCAAATAACGAGAAGGCAAAATGTACTGAATTAACCCTATAAGAATGTTTGCCTAATTCCACGAGTCGGGCGCGGATCCAGAGTTAATTTTGGAAGGGGGAGGGGGAGTGGGGGTCATAGGCGGTAAATCCGGCCCTGGTCATAGGCTGAAATATACATACCTATAATAAAACAGTAAGTTAGTAAAATCTGTACATGAAGTATTTTTTAAAAACAATGATTGTAACCGTGTAACGTATAGTGTGCAAATATAGAACCCCCAAAACAAAATTTTTGTCTGTAAGTCTGTTTGTGTGTTTCACTCAAGAACGTGAACTTATTTTAGCCAAATTTTGTGCTGTCATTATTTATTACTTGAGTCAATATGGGATGCTTTATAATACAGGAAAATCTTTATTCCCACGGGAAAACACAATAACGGGTTCTATCGAGTCGTCCTTATAAATTTACAAGGCTAACGCTGGCTAAACCTTAAAAGATACATCAAAAGAATGTACTAGAAAATTGTAGGTCTTAAAAAGGCCTAAAGAAAAATCTGCAATAACATAAGTTCTACTTTTAAGGTGCACTCGCAATAACTATTTATATTTATTCAAAACGTATCTATTAACTAGAAGGACGCACCCTAGCTAAGCGAAGGTAAACCGCTACTAAGAAAAATAGTTTTATGCTTTTAGACCGATGGAAATCCGTTTATTTTTAAGAGAGAAAAAAAATTAAAGCCTGAAGTTTTATGGCTTTAAAACGTTATCAGGTATATAAGGTACAAAAATTCGTAAAATGCCCCCGCTCAAATGGAGGGATGCAAACCGCCTCCCGAGACCATAAAACATAAATTTCTCGGAAGAGGCTAAACATTTCAATTTCAAAAAAATCGGTTGTTTTATATATTTCGAAGATTATATTCCCCTAGTTTCATGAAAATTAAAAAAAAATATTACATAAATCAAAAATAAATAAACAAGAAAAAATTAAAAAACGGGTTTTTTGCAAATATCTTGAAAACTTTGATGTTATTGTAAAAAGTAAAAAAAAGTTTTAAAATTGTAATAATTATATATATATATATATATATATATATATATATATATATATATATAATAGAAATAATAGCAAAAATTAAATAAATAATTTTCCATATTCAATTATAATAAAAATTATAAAAATGTTTAAAGTTAAAAAATATTGTAATGTAGGTAATTGGTGCAATTTTCATTTCGTTAATTGTGGGTAGGCTGTCTGTAACAACTATACATTCAAGACATGTAACACCTCAGTCTCTCCCGTGACCATGGATGCTGTAAAGCATTCGAAACGTCGGGAACCAAAAATCAAAATAAATCCGCGAAATAATCCAAAAAGATAGTTTTATTTAATAATATTACTAAGTAATTGAACGAGATTCGGATGCAAGATTGGTACGTTCATCGAGTATTCAATCAAAATCAATTTTTTTATTCAATAAAAAAAAACAATATATTTTGGCCGGGTTGCCTATTAAAATGTACCCGCTAGTATTTTCGAATAAATAAATAATATAATTAACTTTCTGACTGATTGACTTAACTGGCTGACTGACACTTGTTATTAAAATAAATTATACTCCATTTCACAGAAATATACGTAGAGAACTTGAAAAGTGATAGTTGACGTTGGGCACTTGGCCGCAACCTCTTCGCAGCCAGGTAATATTTTGTTACATTTATACGTTCATGGCGTATATTCAACATTTACTTATATTATATCAAATTAAAGCTAGGTTTTTTCAGTACCTGATAATCTACCTCTGCCTATGTAAAAGTGGCCGAAAATAGGAGTTTTTTTGAAGTGAAACTTCTTTAGAATCGTTGTGATTTGAAACTCGATGCAACGGAAATGCGACAGTAAAAAGAGACAAACATATAAATATATAGGATTAAGCCGGCGATAGAATGAGATAGAATACATTGCGATGATGCCATGGTAACCGTTGTCATGGTAACCGTTGTTATTTGATAGAATACATTACACAGGAAGTGAAAAATAATAAAATTCATTACTGTTTATTATGTAATGTTTATATTTATGTCAAATAAAATGTAACTTAACTTTTAAACTTGGTAAAAATAATATAAAAAAATCCTTATGATTATCCTACTCGTGATACTCTATATTCATATCATTTTCTGAAGTTTCACTTCTACGATGTGTGAATTGCACATTTTTTATTTTATTAAATACTCGATGAAGGAAGCAATCTTGCAGCCGGATCTTAGACCATAAAGCAAAATGTTAGGGATAGCGTTTGTTATAATATTTTGCTTTAGGTTTCAGGGAGGTATGTTACTGCTACTACTACTACAAAAAATAATAACTAAGCAGTGAATTTACCATTTCAGTGCAACATCCTATGAACCTGACTACGTTTGGATGGTTTCCCAAATTCTTCATTACGGTTATCTCTTGTATTAAATCGATTTTGTCCTTTTCTGACGCATTTTCTTTTAACGTTTTCACAGCAACTGTCTGCTCACCTTTTTTGCCTGAAAAATAGTATGATACATAAAAAAATATCAACAATAACACAAACTTATTGGTTGAGATGTTGTCGAGTGTCTAGATATTGCGCGCTATAGGTACGTTGTTTTTGAAGTTATACCTACGTCTTTTGGCATGTTTGGAAAAATTATGAGAGTAACATTTTAAATTTTAATTTATAAGAAAAAATCCAACCAAACAACTACACAACAAACACTGAGGCGGGTCACACCGCCTCTATAACCATGACTTCATGGTTTGCAGCAATGTCACAACCACCAGCCCGCTCTAGTTCCTGGAGCGTCACTCAGCCCAGGAAGAAGAGGAACAGAAACCGTAAGGAAAGACGACGCCGGTCAAGCACTACAGACAGACAAAACGCAGGGGAAGCTGTTAACAGTGAACCCGACACGCAGGAAGGCAAGCGGGATACCTCCGGAGAACGCACGCCCACAGACACTTCGGGAGGAACCGGGAAACCGACTGGAACGTGGCAGTGGTGACCAGTGCGTGGCAAACCCCAAACGGGGCAATGCTGTGCTGGTGAAACCCAGCACGGGACCCGCAGGCTCCTTGAGCGGCAGTGGTAGCGGGTTCTCCACGTGGTCCGTGGTCCGTGGTGGTCCCGATATTTAAGGTAAGCTACGCACAGGTGGCTCTGTCACACCTGAGCGTGGCCATCACTACCAACCCTCGCACAGATCTCACGGAAGTCGACGCAACCAACATAAAAGACCAACTACAGAAGGCCATCTACACTGTAGCTGGAAACCACTCCGCCATTCCCTCACAGCTACCCTTCGCCCCAGAATTCTTGAAGAAGCACCGCTGTCATCCTGCATGAAGGAGTGGTAAAGCTAAGATGCTATAACGAAGAAACACTTGCCTGGCTAAAGGGAATCGTGCCCATGTTCAAGGCTCCAAGGTAAGGCTTTAGCCTAACCCTCATGGAACAACGGCAGCTCAGGACAAAAGTTAGGGCGTAGAATCCTGCTTTCAGCATTCTACGTCCCTGATTACCAAGGCGACGCAGATTTTACAAAATTCTGATGAGTCAGAACTGAGGAAATATGCAGTTAGCTAACGCATTATGACAGAATGAAGGGAGATCGTCCTGGGAAGTAAGCTTCATTTCTTTTACAAACAGAGAGTTGTGACATACGGGATGAAATCTTTAGCTATTTTCGTTCTGTTATGTTTCGTACATAAGTACGCATGTAAGAAGTTATGCTTCTTTGGCGTAACAGAACACACACACGTTTTTGTTATTATAAGCGAGAGACGATCCGTCCTCGTTTCGCTTAAGCCCTTATTAAAACTTTTTGCAATAAAGTAATGTCCCACGTCAGCCAAAAATTTTTTCGCATATCACTGAAGAATGCTACAGCTTCATGTACCAGTGTCAGTAGTTTCGGAATCTATTAAAGTCTTATATGTATAATAGTAATCTAATAATTAGAATGCGTAAGTTTGTATGTTTGTTACTCCTTAACGTTTAAACGGCTAGACAGATTTAGATGAAATTGAGCGCACAGATAGACTGACCTGCAGGAACAGTGCCTATGGCACATAAGCTTGCGAACGTCACTAGTTATCTTATAGGATATATCGGGATGATCGATGTTATTGGTACATAAATGACAAAATTTGTTCGTCACTATATTTGGATACTTACCGTCTATATCCATAGCTTTTGCTCGCCATACTTGACCGAAAGCACCTTCACCGACAATATTACATAATCTTATTCGATGTCTCGGAAATTCCCATTCGATGCGAGGCTCGTCTTTGCTTATCGTTGTTTCTTCAGAAAGCTGGAAAAAACGTCCATTATCATTACTAAAGTGGGGTTTATTAATAATTAAATGCTAAAAAAAAAGCTTAAATCTAATAGGCTCTAATCGATTATCATGTTTTATTTGTTGCTAGTTAACCATGTCTTCTTATCACGAAATAAAGAACTGGGAAGAATATGAAGACTGGGATGAAGATTTTACAATGATAAAAAATTGCATGTTTGAATAACAAAGGGAACTAAAAACGTTTCAAATCTATCATCAAAATGACGGCAATCCGTCACTCTATTTTAACGTGAAAGAAGCACAAACAAACAAACACACTTTCACATTTATAATATAAGTATCGAAGTATGGACTACTGATACGTTTTAAAGGTTACTATAAATCTCTCCGAGATGAGATTTTTTCCGCAGTAAAAAGTATCCTATAAGTTGACCCGGATAACCAGCTATCATCATACCGAATTTCATCAAAATCTGTCCAGTGGTTTTCTCGTGATGCGTTCCCAGACAGACAGGCAGATAGACAAAAATTCTAAAAACTATAGATTCGGCCTCTGTATTGATAGTAAGTAGGTAATGGCTATTTCAATAAGATTTTCTAAAAATATTTAATGTACAGATTCGACTCAGTTAGAACTTTATTATATGTATAGATTAGAGATTCGAGAGATTTAGACGAGGACTTTGAGGCACCGTTAAGACGGAGAAGGTTATGTAGGGTATATGATATATCTGTACTTGCCTTTCTGTATAGCATTTACTTTTTTTGATGTTTTCAAAGTGTTTATTTTAAATACAATATTATATATATATATATATATATATATATATATATATCCTCGTAATTTGCTTATCAAATTAACAAATGAATTCATTTTAGGAATTATTTTGATAGATTAACCCTCCGTGTACAAGTTAACTTGACCTCCCGTCTTATACGAGGCGGGGTGTGACATACCCTAAAGGTAACTTGAAAATTACCAAGAGATTTTTTTTGTGAGTTATTAAAAAGAAAAAATGTTGTTTTATTTTTTCATAAAGTACTAAAAATAAAAACATTTGGAACCTAAAATTATGAAATATCTTTTTACTTTATATTTTCAAAATTTAATACAATAAAGTCATAGCCTTTTAACTTAGGGAAGTTAAATAGTTATAATTAATATAAATTAATAATAATTTATACTACTGGTTCAAACCTACTACAGTATAAATAAGGATCAACATAAATTATCTAGTATGTTATATATAATTTCCAAATCGGTTCAGGCGTCTTCGAATAATTGGTGAACATACATAAAAAAAAAGATTCTGACGAATTGAAAACCTCCTCTTTTTTGGAAGTCGGATAAAAACTTTCTTCTTACAAATTACTTGCTTATTACGTCTACACTAAAAATGGAAAAATAAAAACTTTTTAAACAAAAAAAAAACCGACTTCCAGGCACTAAAATGTAAAAAATAACTAAACGGAGGTTTTCATTTAGAATAGATACCTAATCAGATATTTTCAAAGTCGGTGCTAGCCTACAATATTTTAAGATATGAATACCTAATAGGTAAATATGTATTTTACGTATCGAAATATATTATTAGATTTGCTTTGCATCGGCTGGCAGCAGAAATGCATTCTTTGTATTTTATTGGAATTATATCACAAGTTTATAATGTTCCGATGATAAAAAAATTACATATTATAAATTAATAAACGCTGCATTAGATATCAAAATATTTACTTAACAAAACTCACCATATCATCCTTTTCCTTCTTTGATTTTTTAGCTTCATTCTTTTTCCATACAAATATTATAACTCCAGCCACTACAGCTACTAGTCCACCAATAGCAACAGGTACAACAATGAGCGGGATATTGTTTCCAATGTTAGTTTCGTCTGTATTGTTACGTTTCTCATCTGCAGTGGCAATGCTGACGCCTACCGATTCGCTTGTCAATTATATTATTACTAGCATTGCTCGCGGCTCCGCCCGCGTTTCTCAGAAATAAGATATTTTCTCGCGGTTAAAAGTATCCTGTATGTTGACCCGGATAACCAGCTACCATCATCCCAAATTTCATCAAAATCTGTCCAGTGGTTTTCTCGTGTATCACGAGAATAGGCAGACAGACAGACAGACAAAAATAAATAAAAAATTTTTATAGGGCTTAATAGCCGAATGGCTCAAAAGGAATCTTAACAATTTTGACCATCACCATCATCCTTCGTCCATTTGATGTTACTCGAAGTTCAGCCATTTTTCTCTGAGTTGGAGAAGCAAGCGTGATGGACGTCGAGCTGGTATTGACTATGAGTTCGGTTTATCTTATTTCTATTGGAAAACGAAACAAAGTGAATCGAAATGGAACGGATAGAGTCAACAAGGGAGATGGTATTAAAAATTCATAAAAACCGCTGTTTTTTAGAATTTATTGAATGAATATTTTTTTGTTTGTAATGCACAGGCGCTTGCCGCGAACTTTCTTTGATTAGTGCAAAAAAGCCGAACTCCATCGGAACTGCCAAATGCTGGCAAATCTATACAAGCCAAGCCCCCTCTCTACATTTTCAAAATTATTATGGATAAGGTGGTAAATTTCGGAAATTATCTGTATATAAAAACGTAAGTAATCGCTGGATAAAGTCGTGGTATGCAGAATGTTCATTTATAATTATGGAGCAAGACCACAAATTAACAACAGTAACAGAAATAAATTGAATACAAAAAGAATATTGTATACACAAAGCAAAATTGTGCTAATAAAATCACTTTTTAAAACTAATTTCCAAAATATTCTACCTGACTTAATTTACTGAAGCCATGGCCCATGGAGTTTCATCACGAACAACAAAAGTTACCCCAATATAGTATTACAAGATCTGTGCCCCAATTAAATATATATAATTATATAAATAGATGGCGTTATATGTACCATTTTTTTTAATTAATATTGTGTAAAATTTATAAAATCCCCAAGAAATACGAGCACATTCTGGGTTTTGCAAATGCTCTTGGTAAAACTGTGTATTCAAAGATGGCGCTGTTGACATTTTTAGACTTGTGTCGCATGTCCAATTTCCTTATATGGGATCTAGTTGGTTGATATGTAAGTGACTTTACCTGGTGCCGAAGTCATTTTAGATTGAGCTGTAGTCATAGGTCCTTCAGTATTAGTTATATATTTTTCATAAAACAATATGATTGATATATTTTCGTAATACCGTAATCCGTTTACATAAATTTTGTAAGTGTCTTCATGAAGTAATCCAACTAAACTACAGGTAATAAGTGACCCATTATCCACATCATACAGACGAGAGTTTAGTTTCACTTCATCTTCAAAATATGATGTGTTTAGACTTCGGCCATCTGGAAGTTTTATTTAAAATAAAAGATAAATATAAAACATTTATTACTATAAAACAGTAAAAACTAAAAAGTAACACAAATCTAAAAAACTCAGTCTATCTTATAGCAATGCTGATGCTGCTAAGATCGAAATCTCGAATATTTTCTTTACATGATGGACTATGGAGATTAGGACTATGGAGGTTTATTTTGACGTAGTAGTGATAGCATCTAACGATTATGATTATTGTATTGGTTAAATAGAACTGGGTTATGTTTGACATATTTCAAAAAGGAGAAGGTATCTACTCAAGTACATGTTGTTTGTGTGCTAAGCGAAATTGCAAAATGTGGACCGATATGAATGATTCTTTAGGTTACTGACCGATATTAGAAATAACAAAATTAAATTATACTCCTAAATATTTCTGATGAAATGTGACTCTGCAGACGATAAGGCCTCAGTTGAAATTAATATTATATAGAAGTTATCGTTCGTTCTCCAATAATTAAAATATATTGTCATAGCTGTATATACTGTTAGTTATGGATGCTCAATTGATTAATTATTGTTAATTTTATAGTATTTATTATTATGAATATAATGTGTTAGCTAAGTAATAACTCTGACAGATCACGCACTTTTATACCATGCTAAGATAAAATCGCCGTGAAGCGTCGTCTTCCCGAGGCACGTTAATTCAATTTCATCGCCATGTTTAAATTTATATGATATAATGGTTCGGTTATCGGACATTATGTTTTCCGTTTTAAGACCGTTTATTTTTAACCCTGAAAATTAAAAAAGAGACACTTCAATCAATTTTTTATTAAAAGCATTTGTCAGTTACGCAGAAGACATTTCATAGCATGATACTTCAGGAACATGAATCCAGACTCTCACGCACGATCGTGCGTTTGTAGAGATTTGAAGATTGTGGGAAATGACAAGAGTGAGGATCCGGCATGACAATAAAGCTTTTTCTAGGGAAGTAGGTATTTTAAAAGCAAATACATAACTCCTGCAGCATCAGAAATAAAGAGCTGGATATCTGTTTGCAAGCTTCAATTTGTTTAATTAAAGACAAATAGGAGGAATTTGAAGTTTGACATAATCGTATTTTGTATGAATATTATTATTACTCTTTAAAGTACAGAAAGTTCTCAATTCGGGTATGTACCTATTCGTATGAATGCTGACACGATGAACTGAAAATTTTGGATTAATTTAGATTAAAGTCATGGCTATGAATGGAATTATTGTGTGTGATGTAATTTCGAAGTCAATGTCGTTATCTTTTTATGTTATTTTAGAATAATATTATATAATGGTGTATGTAGCAACGAGTATAAGGTAATTTATGTTCATAAATGCTAACTTTTATGAAATTCTTACCAAAACTTTTGAGACACTAAAATTTATCGTTGACTTTCTCATTCATATTCTAACTGCCTTGTTCGAAATGAAAGGTTACAGTAAAACCAGCGACTTACCCTCGCTTTGCTCGGATGAATCTCTAGGTAGGTGGTACCAAAAGTATGCTACTTGTTACTCCAGACATACTCGTAGTCTGTGTACTGTGGATTAACAAACACACACACGAGCACACATACACACAAACCCATACACACATACACACGCACGCACAGGCGCGCGTACGCACGCGCACACACACACACACACACACACACACATGCACAGACACATACACACACACACAGACACACTCACACAGAGACACACAGAGAGAGACACATACAGACACACACACAGGCACACACGCACGCACACGCACGCACATGCACGCACACGCACACACACGCACGCACACACACGCACACACACGCACCCACTGGCACCCACATGCACCCACACACACCCACACACCCATCCACACTCCCACACTCACTCACTCACTCACTCACTCACGCACACGCACGCGCACTCACTCACACACACAGAGAAAGGAGAGAGAGAGAGAGAGAGAGATAAGATCTATAGAAAAAAAAAACTCTATTATAAAAATTGGGATTGTTTTTTTTTGTTACTTTGAATTTTGTATCGGTGAAGGTAAACTTCGAAAGGAAACCTGCATGTCTGAGAGAACCCAGTCAGTTTTCGAAAGACATGTGATGCCCGCTAACCCACATTTAACCAACATGGTGGACTATAGCCTGATCCCCTTGAATTGATGGGAGGTGCCGAGCAGTGGGACGTTGAAAAGGCTGAATACATTGAACCTAATCGCAAATACTTGTATTACAGTCTATATCTGTTTAATTGTTATGCCGGATCCACATACCTGCCATTGGCCACAAACACATAGATTGCGTTCCGGACATATGCCATTAAATAATTTTCTATTTCTTATGAAAAAGTCACTCTCACCAAGCTGTGATGTATGTGGAGTATACGAAGATGTTTATCATTTATTAGTAGAATGTGTCCGGTAGGACCAAAAAAGGAAAAACCTAATTAAAGCATTGAATCTGAATAGTTTCGATATAGGTATTTTAATACCCTTTTGTCTGTTCCTACTTCTGAGGAGGCCAAGATGGTACACAATTTTCTTAGAATCTGGTTTATGTAACTATGTAGATTGAGGTATGATAGGGCTGGCGTATTTTTTTATTAAAATAAATGGAAATTTTCATAGGGTTTAATAGCCGAATGGCTCAAAAGGAATCTTAACAATTTTGACTATCACCATCATTCTTCGTCCATTTGATGTTACTCGAAGTTCAGCCATTTTTCTCCGAGTTGGAGAAGCAAGCGTGATGGACGTCGAGCTGGTATCGACTATTACGTTCGGTTCATCTTATTTCTATTAGAAAACGAAACAAAGTGAAACGAAATGGAACGGATAGAGTCAACAAGGGAGATGGTATTAAAAATTCATAAAAACCGCTGTTTTTTAGAATTTATTGAATGAATATTTTTTCGTTTGTAATGCACAGGCGCTTGCCGCGAACTTTCTTTGATTTGTGCAAAAAAGCCGAAGTCCATCGAAACTGCCAAATTCTGGCACATCTATACAAGCCAAGCCCCCTCTATACATTTTCAAAATTATTATGGATAAGGTGGAAAATTTTGGAAATTATCTGTATAAAAAACGTAAGTAATCGCCGGATAAAGTCGTCGTATGCAGCATGTTCATAAATAATTATGGAGCAAGACTACAAATTAACAACAGTAACAGAAATAAATTGAATACAAAAAGAATATTGTATACACAAAGCCTTTAAAATTGTGCTAATAAAATTACTTTTTAAAACTAGTTTTCAAAATATTCTACCTGACTTAATTTACTGAAGCCATGGCCCATGGAGTTTCATCACGAACAACAAAAGTTACCCCAATATAGTATTACAAGATCTGTGCCCCAATTAAATATATATAATTATATAAATAGATGGCGTTATATGTACCATTTTTTTTATTAATATTGTGTAAAATTTATAAAATCCCCAAGAAATACGAGCACATTCTGGGTTTTGCAAATGCTCTTGGTAAAACTGTGTATTCAAAGATAGCGCTGTTGACATTTTTAGACTTGTGTCGCATGTCCAATTTCCTTATATGGGATCTAGTTGGTTGATATGTAAGTGACTTTACCTGGTGCCGAAGCCATTTTAGTTTGAACTTTTGTTGTAGGTCCTTTAGTATTAGTTATATGTTTTTCATATAATAATACGATTGATATATTTTTGTGATATTCGTAATACGGTGGTATGTCTTCATGATCTTCGTAAGAGTCTTCATAAAGTGATCCATCTAATCCACAGGTAATAAGTGACCCATTATCCACATCATGCAAAAGAAAGTTTTTTTTCACTTCTTCTTCTTTTGTTCTTGTTAGACATTGGCCATCTGGAAGTTTTATTTAAAATAAAAGATAAATATAAAACATTTATTACTATAAAAACAGTAAAAACTAAAAAGTAACACAAATCTGAAAAACTCAGTCTATCTTATAGCAGTGTTGAATATTCAGCTGATGCTGCTAAGATCGAAATCTCGAATATTTTCTTTACATGATGGACTATGGAGATTAGGACTATGGAGGTTTATTTTGACGTAGTAGTGATAGCATCTAACGATTATGATTATTGTATTGGTTAAATGGAACTGGGTTATGTTTGACACATTTCAAAAAGGAGAAGGTATCTACTCAAGCGCATGTTGTTTGTGTGCTAAGCGAAATTGCAAAATGTGGACCGATTTGAATGATTCTTTAGGTTACTGACCGATATTAGAAATAACAAAATTAAATTATACTCCTAAATATTTCTGATGAAATGTGACTCTGCAGACGATAAGGCCTCAGTTGAAATTAATATTATATAGAAGTTATCGTTCGTTCTCCAATAATTAAAATATATTGTCATAGCTGTATATACTGTTAGTTATAGATGCTCAATTGATTACTTATTGTTAATTTTATAGTATTTATTATTATGAATATAATGTGTTAGCTAAGTAATAACTCTGACAGATCACGTACTTTTATACCATGCTAAGTTAAATTTGCCGTGAGGCGTCGGCTTCCTGAGGCACGTTAGTTCAATTTTATCGCCATGTTTAAATTTATATGATATAATGGTTCCGTTATCGAACCTTATATTTTCCGTTTTAAGACCTTTTATTGCTAACACTGAAAATTAAAAAGAGACACTTCAATCAATTTTTTATTAAAAGCATTGGTCAGTTACGCTGAAGACATTTCATAGCATGATACTTCAGGAACATGAATCCAGACTCTCACGCACGATCGTGCGTTTGTAAAGATTTGAAGTTTGTGGGAAATGACAAGAGTGAGGATCCGGCATGACAATAAAGCTTTCTAATGAAGTATTTTGAAAGCAAACAATAAAATACAATAGTTAAGATGTACATAACTCCTGCAGCATCAGAAATGAAGAGCTGGATATCTGTTTGCAAGCTTCAATTTGTTTAATTAAAGGCAAATAGGAGGAATTTGAAGTTTGACATAATCGTATTTTGTATAAATAGTATTATTACTCTTTAAAGTACAGAAAGTTCTCAATTCGGGTATGTACCTATTCGTATAAATGCTGACACGATGAACTGAAAATTTTGGATTAATTTAGATTAAAGTCATCGCTATGGATGGAATTATTGTGTGTGATGTAATTTCGAAGTCAATGTCGTTATCTTTTTATGTTATTTTAGAATAATATTATATAATGGTGTATGTAGCACCGAGTATAAGGTAATTTATGTTCATAAATGCTAACTTTTATGAAATTCTAACCAAAACTTTTGAGACACTAAAATTTATCGTTGACTTTCTCATTCATATTCTAACTGACTTGTTCGAAATGAAAGGTTACAGTAAAACCAGCGACTTACCCTCGCTTTGCTCGGATGAATCTCTAGGTAGGTGGTACCAAAAGTATGCTACTTGTTACTCCAGACATACTCGTAGTCTGTGTACTGTGGATTAACAAACACACACACGAGCACACATACACACACACACAGGCACACACACAGACACACACCGACACACTCGCACGCACGCACACGCACGTACACGCACGCACACGCACACACACGCACACACACGCACCCACACGCACCCACACGCACCCAAACACACCCAACACACCCAACACACCCACCACACCCACACACTCACTCACGCACACGCACACGCACGCGCACACACAGAGAGGAAAGAGAGAGAGAGAGAGAGAGATAAGATCTATAGAAAAAAACTTACATTTATTGGCAACCGCTATCTTATTATCTGGAAAAACAATAATAAGAACATAGTAAGTACGTAGTTATTATAAACATGAAACTTCTTCATTGAAGAATGATCATTAAAGTTTATTCTTATCAGTACTAATATTATAAAAATTGGGATTGTTTTTTTTTTTGTTACTTTGAATTTTGTATCGGTGAAGGTAAACTTCGAAAGGAAACCTGCATGTCTGAGAGAACCCAGTCAGTTTTCGAAAGACATGTGATGCCCGCTAACCCACATTTAACCAACATGGTGGACTATAGCCTGATTCCCTTGAATTGATGGGAGGTGCCGATCAGTGGGACGTTGAAAAGGATGAATACATTGAACTAATCGCAAATTCTTGTATTACAATCTATATCCGTTTCATTCTTATGCCGGATCCACACAATTGCCATTGGCCACAAACACATAGATTGCGTTCCGAACATAAGCCATTAAGTAATTTTCTATTTCTTATGAAAAAGTCACTCTCACCAAGCTGTGATGTATGTGGAGTATATATGAAGATGTTTATCATTTATTAGGGGATGTAAGGGAGTACAAATTCCACCTCAGTACTCCAAGTCAACCTCACCTGCACGCGGTGCATCCTGCTAAACAACGAACGAGGCTCTGACGACCGAATAGACGGCGGTATAACCTCTGGAAAACAGCGTAGTTAAATGCCATGGACCTGTGACGGGCAGCAGCGTCACCGGTACAAGAAGCTACGCCCTGCGATCGCCAACCCGCCTGCCCAGCGTGGCGATTATGGGCATAACAATCTATGGTAAGCTTACGAACGAAACGGCCCCTAGTTCCCGGTCGCCTCGCTATTCCTGGCCAAGGCGGCGGCCATGGTAACGGCGGGGTAGGGGGTGCTAAGAATCCCCGGGCTACGGTAGGCCGCCAACAACGACTGACGCTGGCTACGTTTAATGGACGCACGCTACGGCTCGACGAACATCTGGCACAATTAGAGGAAGAACTAAAAAACATAAGGTGGCACATCCTGGGGTTATGTGAAGTTCGAAGAAAGGGAGAGGACACCGTAACTTTAGAATCGGGCCATCTTTTGTATTTTAGAGAGGGAGACCAACCATCCCAAGGCGGTGTCGGGTTCTTAATTCACAAGGGTCTATCTGGCAACGTTATAGAAATCTCCAGTGTATCACCAAGGGTTGCATACTTTGTGATCAAGCTAACCGAGAGGTATAGCCTCAAGGTTATCCAAGTGTACGCGCCGACCTGGACACACTCGGATGACGAAGTGGAAGAGATGTACGAAGATATCTCAAAAGCCTTACATACCACTTATAAGGCCCACTTTAATGTTGTCATGGGGGACCTCAACGCAAAAGTGGGAGTACAAACAAGCGGTGAATCGGTAGTAGGGCCACATGGATTTGGAAGCAGAAATCATAGGGGGCAAATGCTTGTCAACTTTCTGGAAAAAGAGGGGTTGTTCTTGATGAATTCCTTCTTTAAGAAACAGACCCACCGAAAGTGGACCTGGCAAAGCCCCGATACTATGACAAAAAATGAGATAGACTTTATTATGACGGACAAGAAGCGCATATTTAGAGATGTCTCCGTGATCAATAGGTTCAACACCGGAAGCGATCACCGACTCGTCCGAGGCACTCTAGGTATTGATTACAAGCTTGAACGGGACCGTTTGATAAAGTCTACGCTCCGGCCCAATATGCTTCAAATCCCTGCTGGGTCTGAAACGTTCCAGCTAAAACTGGAGAACCGATTCGCTGCCCTGGAAACCACAATAGACGTTGACATTGACCAAGACCTCGACCAAGTAGTGGGTATTCTCCGGGAAGAAGGGACTAAGATCTGCAAGATGCAACGCACCGGTAAGAAGTCCAAACTCTCTGAGGAATCTCTGCAGCTAATGAAGAAGCGACGTGAAGATACCGCAGTTACTCCGTCAAACCAGCGAGCTTTGAACAAAAGAATATCGAAGCTGGTAAGACGTGACCTCCGAAATTCCAATACATGCTCTATCAAGGAAGCTATTGAGAAAAATCGGGGGTCCAAAGTCTTTGTTCAGAAGCTGGGACGTAGCCATCTGACGAAGCTGACCACAACTAGCGGAAAAGTCGTCGTCTCTAAGCCGGAGATTCTGAAAGAAGTTCAGGACTTCTATGGTCGCCTATATACATCGCAAGCGCCCCGTCCCACGTCTAATAACGAAGATCCCAGAGCCACGCTTACCCGCCACTACACAGAAGACCTGCCAGAAGTCAGCCTAGACGAAATCGTGTTGGCTCTAAAACAACTTAAAAATGGAAAAGCCCCCGGGGAGGATGGAATTACAACGGAGCTCCTAAAAGCAGGTGGAACTCCTGCGCTAAAACAACTCCAGCGCTTATTTAATTCCGTCCTCTTCTCGGGGAGAACTCCTAAGGCATGGAGCACGAGTTTGGTCGTCTTTTTCTTCAAAAAGGGTGACAAAACCCTGCTGAAAAACTATCGACCTATCTCTCTCTTAAGCCATATCTATAAGTTGTTTTCTAGAGTTATTACGAATCGTCTCACGCGTAGACTCGACGATTTCCAACCCTCTGAACAGGCTGGTTTTCGAAGTGGATACGGCACCATAGATCACATTCACACAGTGCGGCAGACCATACAGAAGCAAGAAGAGTATAATGAGCCCTTGTGTCTAGCATTTGTAGACTATGAGAAAGCCTTTGACACTATCGAAACCTGGTCTGTTTTAGAGTCTTTGCAACGGTGCCAAGTCGATTGGCGATATATTCAAGTGTTGAAATGTCTGTATGACGCCGCAACAATGTCCGTCCAAGTCCAGAACCAGCAGTCTGAACCTATCTTCCTGCATCGAGGAGTGAGACAAGGGGACGTAATTTCCCCCAAATTGTTCACAACTGCACTGGAGGATATGTTTAAGAGTCTGGACTGGAAAGGACGTGGAATAAACATAAACGGTGAGTACATTTCGCACTTGAGATTTGCAGACGACATCGTCATCATGGCTGAAACCGTGGAAGACCTGCAACACATGCTGCAAAGCCTAGCTGATTCTTCAAAACACATCGGTCTCCGGATGAATTTGGACAAAACCAAGGTCATGTTCAATACACATGTAACACCGGGACCGATTGCTCTCAATGGAACAACTCTCGAAGTAGTACAAGACTACATCTACCTTGGGCAATTACTGCAAGTCAGTAAAAACTACTTCGAGAAAGAAGCTCAAAGAAGAATACAGCTGGCATGGGCAGCATTCAATAAACTTCGTCGGGTCTTTTCGTCGCCAATACCACAAAGCTTAAAGACAAAGGTCTTTAACGAGTGCGTCCTACCTGTTATGACATACGGAGCCGAGACGTGGACACTGACGGTGCGATTGGTCCACCAATTTAAGGTTGCTCAGCGTGCTATGGAGAGGGCTATGCTCGGAGTTTCTCTGAAGGATCGGATTCGAAATGAAGAGATCCGACAGAGAACCAGAGTCATCGACATAGCCCAAAGAATTAGCAAGTTGAAGTGGCAGTGGGCTGGTCACATATGTCGCATAACCGATGACCGTTGGAGTAGACGGGTTCTAGAGTGGAGACCACGGCTCGGCAAACGTAGTGTAGGACGCCCTCCAGCTAGGTGGAGCAACGACATACGTAAACTGGCTGGCAACGGTTGGATGCGTAGAGCTGAAGATCGAGCTCAGTGGCGTGCCATAGGAGAGGCCTATGTCCAGCAGTGGACGAAAACAGGCTGAACATGATGATGATGATGATGATGATGATCATTTATTAGTAGAATGTGTCCGGTAGGACCAAAAAAGGAAAAACCTAATTAAAGCATTGAATCTGAACAGTTTCGATATAGGTAATTTTAATACCATTTTGTCCGTTCCTACTTCTGAGGAGGCCAAGATGGTACACAATTTTCTTAGAATCTGGTTTATGTAACTATGTAGATTGAGGTATGATAGGGCTAGCGTATTTTTTTATTAAAAGTCTTTAAAATAAATAGAAATTTTCATAGGGTTTAATAGCCGAATGGCTCAAAAGGAATCTTAACAATTTTGACTATCACCATCATCCTTCGTCCATTTGATGTTACTCGAAGTTCAGCCATTTTTCTCCGAGTTGGAAAAAAAAAGCGTGATGGACGTCGAGCTGGTATCGACTATTACGTTCGGTTCATCTTATTTCTATTAGAAAACGAAACAAAGTGAAACGAAATGGAACGGATAGAGTCAACAAGGGAGATGGTATTAAAAATTCATAAAAACCGCTGTTTTTTAGAATTTATTGAATGAATATTTTTTCGTTTGTAATGCACAGGCGCTTGCCGCGAACTTTCTTTGATTTGTGCAAAAAAGCCGAAGTCCATCGAAACTGCCAAATTCTGGCACATCTATACAAGCCAAGCCCCCTCTATACATTTTCAAAATTATTATGGATAAGGTGGAAAATTTTGGAAATTATCTGTATAAAAAACGTAAGTAATCGCCGGATAAAGTCGTCGTATGCAGCATGTTCATAAATAATTATGGAGCAAGACTACAAATTAACAACAGTAACAGAAATAAATTGAATACAAAAAGAATATTGTATACACAAAGCCTTTAAAATTGTGCTAATAAAATTACTTTTTAAAACTAGTTTTCAAAATATTCTACCTGACTTAATTTACTGAAGCCATGGCCCATGGAGTTTCATCACGAACAACAAAAGTTACCCCAATATAGTATTACAAGATCTGTGCCCCAATTAAATATATATAATTATATAAATAGATGGCGTTATATGTACCATTTTTTTTAAATTAATATTGTGTAAAATTTATAAAATCCCCAAGAAATACGAGCACATTCTGGGTTTTGCAAATGCTCTTGGTAAAACTGTGTATTCAAAGATGGCGCTGTTGACATTTTATGACTTGTGTCGCATGTCCAATTTCCTTATATGGGATCTAGTTGGTTGATATGTAAGTGACTTTACCTGGTGCCGAAGCCATTTTAGTTTGAACTTTTGTTGTAGGTCCTTTAGTATTGGTTATATGTTTTTCATATAATAATACGATTGATATATTTTTGTGATATTCGTAATACGGTGGTATGTCTTCATGATCTTCGTAAGAGTCTTCATAAAGTGATCCATCTAATCCACAGGTAATAAGTGACCCATTATCCACATCATGCAAAAGAAAGTTTTTTTTCACTTCTTCTTCTTTTGTTCTTGTTAGACATTGGCCATCTGGAAGTTTTATTTAAAACAAAAGATAAATATAAAACATTTATTACTATAAAAACAGTAAAAACTAAAAAGTAACACAAATCTGAAAAACTCAGTCTATCTTATAGCAATGTTGAATATTCAGCTGATGCTGCTAAGATCGAAATCTCGAATATTTTCTTTACATGATGGACTATGGAGATTAGGACTATGGAGGTTTATTTTGACGTAGTAGTGATAGCATCTAACGATTATGATTATTGTATTGGTTAAATGGAACTGGGTTATGTTTGACACATTTCAAAAAGGAGAAGGTATCTACTCAAGCGCATGTTGTTTGTGTGCTAAGCGAAATTGCAAAATGTGGACCGATTTGAATGATTCTTTAGGTTACTGACCGATAATAGAAATAACAAAATTAAATTATACTCCTAAATTAAAAAAAGAGACACTTCAATCAATTTTTTATTAAAAGCATTGGTCAGTTACGCAGAAGACATTTCATAGCATGATACTTCAGGAACATGATGCCAGACCCTCACGCTCGCCAAGCCTCGACAAGCCATCACAATTGAAACATGTGGAGAGGATATTTGACTTGACTTGAGTAGGTTTGCAAGCATCTGTGGACGTTCCGGTCGTGTTTTTGTGCAGAACTCGAAGTTTTAGGCAAATTTGTGGCAAGTGCTTGTGATGAGTCCACAGGGTCGTGCGTTTCTAGAGATTTGAAGTTTGTGGCAAATGACAAGTGTGAGGATCCGGCATGACAATAAAGCTTTTTCTAGTGAAGTAGGTATTTTAAAAGCAAATACATAACTCCTGCAGCATCAGAAATAAAGAGCTGGATATCTGTTTTCAACCTTCAATTTGCTTAAATAAAGGCAAGGAGGAGGAATTTGAAGCTTGAGATAATCGTATTTTGTATGAATGAATATTACTATTAATTACTCTTTAAGGCGTAGAAAGTTCTCAATTCAGGTATGTACCTTTTTGTATGAATGCTGTCACGATGAACTCGCAAATGAATCAATTTTGATTAAAGTGATCTCTATGGATGGAATTATTATGTTTGAAGTATTCATTTATATTCTAACTGCCTTGTTCGAGATGTAAGGTTGTACTAAAACCAGCGACTTACCCTCGCTTTGCTCGGATGCATCTCTAAGTAGGAGGTACCCAAAGTGGTCTATGTGTTACTCCAAACATAGTTTATCTGTGTACTAAATTTCATTCAAATTTGCCCACACACACACACACACACAAACACACACACACAAACACACACACACAAACACACACACACACACACACACAGACACAAGCGCACACAGATATGCATACAGAGAGATAAGATCTATAGAAAAAATTACTTACTTTTATGGGAAACGGCGGTCTTGTTCTCATCTGGAACAGCAATAAGAAGAACACAGCAAGTACGTAATTAATATAAACATGAAACTTCTTCATTAAAGACTGGTCATTTAATTGTATCCTTACTAATATTATAATAAAAAATTTTTAACAAAAAAATAAAAACCGACTTCCAGGCACTAAAATGTAAAAAATAACTAAACGGAGGTTTTCATTTAGAATAGATGCCTAATCAGATATTTGCGAAATCGGTGCCAACCGATGCACAGCAAATCTAATATATTTCGATACGTAAAATACATATTTACCTATTAGATATTCATATCTTATAATATTTTATGTTTATAATAAAATTTATATTTTATTGTTTATAATAAAATTTATATTTTAAAATGGTTGTCGTTTCTTTTTCTATCAATCTCCCACATTTGTGGGCACATAATATCTGCAAGGGGTTAAAAGTAAATAAATTATTTATTAAATTAACACTCACGTATCTTAATCATAAAAAAAAAATAAAACCAAATGTATGATTTTCCGCTGTCCACCAGACTTGTACGTCGTATTGCATGTTAAGGAAGACCCTGGGACCACTGTCAGATTCACGCTAATTTTTTTGCAATCTTTATGCTTCGTACAGTGATCTAAAAGAACATTTAATTAATACTAGCGATCCCTTACATGAGAAATAATTGATTCCCCATACATTTAAATTAGATTTAAATTTCATCAAAATCGGTTCAGTGGATTAAGCGGTGAATAGATACCAGACAGACAGTCAGATAGGTAGATAAATAGATAAGATACTTTGTTGCATACCACAAAGAAATATACAATAGAGGAAATCAACAATAGACGATGTACAGGAGGCAGCCTTATAAGCGATGCAGCCATAAGCCAGGCAACCTTAGAGCGTAGGAGAAATTATATACGTATGAAATGTTAGGCGGTGTACTTACTACACAGATAAGACAGATATAAATATAACAGATAGAAATCCCAAATACATACATGCAAAATGTAAATATACAGACATAAACGTAGAACGAATAAAAAAGGATTAAAAGACAGACAGACAGACAGACAGACAGACAGACAGACAGACAGACAGGCAGAGTTACTTTTGCATTTATAATATTATATTAGTGTAGATGGATTAACTAGTGACTCACCTAGCTCAACTAGCGTCCCTCCCTAAGTGCGATAGAGTAGTCTATGCATTACTCCAGGTCATATTGGATCTGTTCACTAAATCCAAATCAAGCAGTTCCAGCATGGAGGAGTAATAAGTACACACACGCATACATTTACATACATATAGTACGTATACAGTGTAATAGTAGATCGATATATATAGGTAGCGCCATCTTTTTGCCAATTGTTGTATACTAACTGTTAGTATATATATACGTTGCTGTAGATCATATTCTATCTGTGTCCACAATACTATACTAAATTTCATCCAAATTCGTCCAGCCGTTTCCGTGTAAACGCACACACGCACGCACGCACAAACATGCAAAACAAAACATTTGAACTGCATTTTTCAATAAATGTATACCTACTTACATTTAGTATCTATTTCCTGAGTTTGCTTTTCAATTTTGTAATAAAATTTTGGAGCATTATAAATCTCTAACTCTTTTCTAGCTTTACACTTAATTTTCATCGTTTCATTCCCGGTAATAGTATAATTTTTTTGTAATATTTTTTTTGTTTTGGTGTCAATCTTTTCAACCCAGTTCGTAAGTTTCTGACCATTCACGTACAAAACCAGAGCTTCTGAAACATAATTTATAATAAAACTAAAATAACGTAAAATATTTTCACATATTTACTTTCACAATAAATTTTAACTCATTTACAAAGAGAAGGGAGGTTCTATGTAAATTCGTACAAAACCGTATATAGGTATAGGCCTGATTTTCAGCGAAAGTGCGACATCGCCCTAGTATCGTGGGTCATAGAGTATATTGCTACATATATAAAATCGTGGGTTTTGGGACTATAGTCTGATTTTTAATTCGACGGAATTCTGACATTTCAGAAGTGTTGTCAACTTTGAAATATTGGCACTAAAAACGGAAAGCATTTTAGCAAAATAAAAAAATAAACCTTTCTTCAACTTAAGGTTTCAATTAGAAAAACTAAGACTTAAAATATTATTGATAGCTCTAAAATGGTAATAATTTTTTTATTATCATATTATTGAAGTTACAATTAAGGACATTATTTTTCTATTACAGGAAACCCTGTCCAATAATCCATAGGTTGCAAGCAAGCCATTTTTTAGTAAAACCCCTTTGTTTGTAAAATATTTTGTTTTACTCTGTTTATTCATTTAACCATTAAATATTTACATTATAGTTAGCGTGCATTGATTGCACAAAACGAAGACTATTTACAATGTCATACATATAGTTTACTTGATCTAATTCTGTTTCATATTTTTTGTTATTTTATATTAAAAAAATACAAAGCAAAAAAGGTTTATGATATCTGAATTGTCAAAGAATGACAGCTGTCATATTTCCGTGGAATTAAAAATCAGACTTTAGATACTTTATACAACTAAATTTTTGACAAATTGAACCCTTAGAAAATGCTATCAAAAAACTTAGGCGTGACGGTACATCCGTATATAAGGCATCAAAATAGATTGGAATACCCTACAGCACCTTGAAAAAGAGGTTCAGACTAGCTAAATCGTTCGATTTAACTAAACTACAAATGTTCTCCAAAGCTAGGAAGGTGCTCCGTGTTCACTGAGCAACAAGAAACTAATCTGGTTGATCATCTTCATTACATATCAAATAGTTTTATGGACTGACCAGGGCTTAGTTTTGTAAGATATGTTAC